>CM046816.1:25000855-25113683 GCA_025617385.1 Murraya koenigii
TAATTGATAAACAACTAATTACCTAATAATTAATAGATAATATTCAAGTTCATGGAAATAATTTTATTTTTATAATTTGACAAATATTTTCTAAATCACCATCAAAAATAAAAAATTAAATATGCAAATATACAAATTAATTTAGATTTGTAAATAACAAATAAGGATTATTCAATTTTCAGTAACACATGTTAATATTATCCTAACTAACGTTTAATTTTGTGATTTGTTGATTAAATTTAACAGTATATATTTATACCACTATTGATACAGTAATTTTTATAATAGTATTATAGCTTGACCAAATAATAATAATAATAATAATAGTGACGAATGATTCTCAGGTCCTTGATGTTTCTCATTTTTATCGCTTCCATTCCTATTTTTTCTTTAACTATCCGTTACTCTCAAATGTTATAGTTTTTTTTTTTTTGAATATAACGTTATAGTTTTAAATTGAATGATATATGATAGTGTTTTTAACAAACAGAACATCAACACTGACAATAATAATATAATAGTAAAAGATCACAAAAATTGAGTTTTATACATGACAATCGATTAATTAAAAAAATTTAAGAACTTGAATGATGAAAGTGAGGAAATCAAGGCTGCCTTCTCCGATATAAATAAAGTTGTGATGTAGACTCCGAGGTCCAAAGTCCACATGGTGCACGGAGGGATCCGAATCGGACCTAAATGGGAATGACATGAAAAGTCTTTTTCAAAACCTAGCATTAAGGGCGTTACGACAATATACGAGAGGAATGGAGAAAAACTCGTGATTGGTGTGGAGGGGAAGATCTTAACTATGAGTAGCCCAGGGAAAGGCGATTCTCTGGTCTCTATCATTACATTACTGGTTGACCCGGCCCTTACTCTCTAGAGAGATCGTACCTACATTGATTCAACTCCATGGAAGAGAAATCTATAGACCCTGCTCCATTCCTCTCAGCAGTGGCCTTATTAGAATAGAAAGACCCATTTGTTGTCGTAACTAATCGATTAAAGAGCTTTGCTTACCTAAATGCAGGGGCTTCCGAGCCATCTACTTCTCTAAGACCTGTTCCCAAGGATCCGGATCAATCTGCCTCGGAGTGGGAAGGAAATTACCCCGGCTACCGATCTAATGGTTTTCCATGTATCTTGTCCGAACCGAGACCCTCAAAAGTGGAAAGACACTAAGGGGGGAGCCAGATGATAACAAGGATAAGACAAGAAAAAGATCGAAAGGAGATAGAGAAAAAGATGAAATTCTCTGTACTGAAATACGGAACAACCTTATTTGTGAGTTGAAAGAGCGAACCAAGGAGAGTTTCCTTTCCCATACCAACCACACCATCATCGGTGGCGTTGGGCCATCCAGCATGCCCTTAAAATGACTCCCAAAGATTGGGGTAAACAATCTCATTTTCTGAAAACAAACATCATATCGATGAAGTTCTCATTTTCTAAAAATTAAAATTTCTTATTTTTAAATAATAAACCGAGTATTTGAACTCGACTCGCATAAAAAATAAGGAAAATAAGATTACTGTTAAATAAAATAATAATGATAAAATATTTATTTGAACTGTAGTACGTATCTTGTATGTACATATTAAGTGCAAATATTCAAGTTATGCATGATGGGTCTTGTTAAGTTACATCATATATTACAACAAATTCAAAAATAGTTGTTCATGACTTTTACTTGTTTCATACACTACCATTTCCTAACCATGAGTAGTTACTTTTGAGTTGTTGTAAGTTACGTTACATGTAACAAGTAATTTTTACCTAACACTTAAATGAATTGACATATAGTACCGTACATCCACTTTTTCTAACACCGCTATCCCATTTCTGTCATATATATACTGTTAACATAACTGAAAAAAGTATAGAAGGATAATTTTATACAAAATTAATATATCATATAAAAATTTTGGAAGTTGTAAGGATTATTGTAGTACTTACATGCTCAATTCATTTCAAATGACAGGAACAGTTAGAATTAGCTATTTTTTAACGAAAATAAGACACGGTACATATGATAGAAATATATAGGTCCGCGGTGCTATTTGTCAAAATATCTGGGTGCTAGTATTTTCTACTTTTCCTACATGTAACTCAGCTGCCCGCACGATAAATTTTCACACAATTCTATAATTGTAAGATATAAAATGTCGGTGAGGAAAATAACCAACCACATGTGAAGAGCATTGAAATATTGAATAATGAAGACAGTTATGTCATTTGATTGAGCGTGAGTCGAATGCGGGCAATCTCCCGCATTCATATTAGTCAATATGACTATATATATATATATTGTTTTATTATTTTATCACTTGATTGCTTGATTATTTTTAGTTTCACATCATATATTTATTAAGTATATATTATCTCTTACTTAAGCTTGTTTGTTTGATAATTGTGTTTTCCTTTATTATATATCATGAATACCTCAATTAAAAAGATTCTCTTAAAACATCTTAAAACTCTTTTACGTATAAAATTTCACTTAGCAAGTTTGATATGAAGTTGTAAATCATATCCAATATGGGATCAACAACCACCAGAGTTTGTGTTATATGTTGAAGACTTAGAAAGACAACTCTGAGAAATAGAATGTGGTATTTATAACATTTAGTTGAAACTTAAGGTTAATGCAATAACAGAACGAATGTAAGTTTCAATTATTGATAATTGTTGTATGTGTGTGTGAGAGAGGTTTTGGTCACCAGCTCGAACGTGGACCGGTGAGATGGTAAATGATTAAGCACCATATACCACCAAGGATACAACGAGAGTTGGTAAAAAAAGTTGATTTGCTTCTTATGTATGTGGTTTTTATCGGCCCGTGATCTACCCATAGGCTTATCTGGGATCCTTCATATGGACGATCATGCAATTCCGCATATCAGGCGCTAGCTTTTTCATTTATTGAGGAGTTTTTTGGTTCATGTCCTCCTCCTTATGTATGTGGTTCTTATTTTATGATTTATATTATAGGTAGGGGTCCCGCCTAACCCTCCACCATCTTGGTGGTTTCAAAAAAAAAAATTTCAATTATTTTATTTTTTTCTCTTCGGTGTATTTTGTTTATTTTAACGTTTGATTTGATTTTTCATAGTTGATTTGATTCTTTAGTGTGTTTTAATTTACTTTCTCATATAAATACTGGATAACGGTACTTCGTGACTTCTGAAATCGGTATTTTCAGCTTCCCCTAATAATTAAAACCACAAAAACCAAACATCGAAGAAACGCAATAAAAACTGCATAAGCATTTTCCTTCTCTCCCTTAGAATGTCTCAGGAAAATTTACAAAACTTGCTATGAACGATTACGATTGTTAATGATCCATGGCATTCCTTATAATATTCGTTGGTTAATTGAAGCAAAGATCCGATTAGCAAGTGAATTTTCTGATCCATTTATTTCTTAAATACCTAGTTTTGAAAAAAGCACATACGTTAAAAAGAGAAGCTAAACAACTTGGTTTTAAATGTTGTAATTGTGCAAGACATAATTATAAGAAGGGGGTTTCTGATATTCGTGAAGATAAAATTAAATTCATTAAAGATGGCATACGTAAAGAATCATTAGATGATATCTTACAATCTTTTGATACGCATCGAAGCGGATTTTTACAGCTTGTAATTCAAAGGTATTGGACACTATTCCAAAAAGAAAATACACAATTTAGTCTTGGAAATTTGACTAAAAAAGATCCTGTTTGCCAGTTTATAAGAAAACTGGATAGGAAGTCTATCCTCAACCCATAGAGGGCGTTCAAGCCGTTACTAGACGTAAAACCAGAGGAAGATGTGAGCCACAGTCATAACTACCAGTAAATATCCTTTTCCTTTTAATAATCTTTTATTTTATACATTATTACTTTTAATAGTGTGATTTATGTCTAATTACTGTTTTTCTTTTTCTTTTTACTGTTTGCTTTTGAAATATAAGCCAAAGCTTCATGCATCATTTAATAAGTACACCACTCCATTCACAGTTGTCTCGTATCATGTCTGTCTTTAAATATTTTCTTTTATTTTCAATCCCCATAAATTGTTTTTGAAGATTATTCCAATGGCAGCATCTTCAATTAAACAATTCAAAAATATTTGTGTGATTTCTGAGTTTCACAATAGAAAGTACAAGGAGTTCATTGAGGCAGCTGTTGATTTTTGTTGTGTCATAGCAGAGAGAAAATTACAACTAGTATACAGAGGAAGTGACCATTGTTTATCTAAACGTGTTTCAGAAATAACTTTTACAAGAGGAAGTCAAGTACTAGGCATTATCTCAAAAGCCCTTAAACCTCTAGAATGCCCTTCTAGCCCACCAACTAGAGAAGAGTTAGTCATCTTAGGTATGAAAGAAAGAATATCTACAATGTTAGATCATATTGACTCTTTCATCATTTTGCCTAGCAATCTTGCAACTCTGAAGGCACTAATTATATCTGCGTCTTAGGCTCATTTGAACATTCATCAGAAATCCATCGGTTTGTTAAATGTTAATAATTTTTATAATGGCTTTCTCACATTTCTTAACCATGTAATTAACAATTATCTTATTCCTCCTATAGTTAAAAAAATCTTTATTTATGCTCCTACTGCTAATGAGTTACTTGATCTTTTATAAGCTTACAACCTAGAGCCAGAACTCATGACTTTGGCATTGGATTGGTCAAATGAAGATGATAACAATAAAGTAGTAAGAAGTGCAAATTGGATTTAAATCTTTCCTTGTAAATATATTTTAGTGTTCACGTGATGTCTTCTAAACTCTACTTCTTTCCTTTAAGACATTGAGGTCAATGTCTCATTTAGCCTCAAGGAAGAAAATTGTTTTTTCTTTTATTTTTTTTTTAAAAGAAAAGTGGGCCGGGCAAGCCCAAATACAATTTTAATTCCCCCTTCCCACCCCCAAGAATCGAACTTAGGCTGCCACGGCTCTACGGCGAGCATGGTGACCAACCCGACCACGCCCTTGGGGACTGGAGGAAAAAATAGTTGATAGTTATGGAATTTGTCAATCCTGGTGATGTTTTTACTAAATTTTTATTGTAAAAACTAATTTTAGATAAATTTTAAGTCGAAGATGACTGAATATGGAGTGAGTGGTTCTAAAACGCATCATCTTCTTAAGTCTTAGAGTCTTATATTTATTTTTTTACTAAAAAAAATTAATGTTTCTTATTCTAAGCTTTGGCAACAAATTGAGGTATAATCTTTTCTATTTTTTCTTTTATGTTTATCTGTTTCTCATTTTTTTCATGCATGTTTTTTAAATTATAAAATATTAAGAATAATGTGTAGATTATGTTGCAGGGTGCGGATAGTTGATATAAATTGTAAATATATGTGTTTATTTATTTTTCTTTAAAAGAATTTCGAAAACAACAATTTTTTTATTGTTTAAGATGGTTGTGTAAAAATTCACAACTTTTGAGACGTATCCTAACATTCCAGTTTATATTATTTTCTAATTATAAAATTCATAGTAAGTTATTTTTGTTCTCTATTCTTTGAATTACTCAAATTTGTGAATTCTCCATTTGATAATCACTAATTATATTTTTTTTTTCATTTATTTATTTAAACAGATATTATTAAATCATTCTTCTCACACACTCACTTTTAAGTTAAAATTTTTGCAATATTTTGTTCTCTTGATCTATTAGAGATAATTTTTAAAGTAGTGGAAAGTATGTTTTGCTTTTTCAAAAAAACAAAAACAAAAAAAAAATAAAAATAAATGTGTTTAATTTTACTTTATCTAAAACCTGAGCAATTAAGTCCGTATGAGTGTTTTAACATTTAGTGCCCTAAGACTAACTGGTCTGGAACTTATTGGTCCAAAACTTACTACATGGGTTGCAGATATATTATTTGCTTATTTATCTAAAATCCGAGTAATTAAGCCTATATAGTACTAGAAAGTATATATTTTATAAAAGTTTAAATTATTATTTTCTCACTTAAAGTGTTAATTAATGTGTATATAACTCACATTTTATCTTAATATTCCTCATATATAATTTTATGTAAATTATATTATATTATGTTAATTTCTATCGTAATTGTTTTATTTTATTATTGAGGGTATATTTTGAATTGAAAATAGGAGATAAAAGAAAGACAACTGATTGGTAATAATAAATAAATAAATAATATTATATTAAAAAATAAAAAAAATAAAAAAATAAAATATATTAAAAATTAAAAACTCAATCTCTCTCTCATTTATATAAATATATAATATAATATAATAGTATAATAATAATAAAATAATTAAATAGTTCCTATCATTTTTTCTATATAAAGAGAAGTGCAGAGGAAGAAAGAGCGCACAGAGAAGAAGAGAAAGAAAAGAAAACAAAAAAAAGAAAAAGGGAAGAGAAGTGAGAGTAGGGATGGCAATTTCCGGGTCCGGGTCCGGGTTTGGGCTTTCCGGATCCGGACCCGGACCCGGATAATGAATTTCAATACCGAATCCGGATTAAAACCCGGGTTTTTTCAATCCGGGTCCGGTCCGGGTTTAACCCGGAAAAATCCGGGTTTCCGGATTCCGGGTTTTAAACCCGGATTTGTTAAAAATTATTTAAATTAAAATAAAAAATAATTATTTACAATTTAAAAAATAATTTTTTTGACTAAAAAATATATATATATATTTATATTTATATTAAATATTTTTAAAAAATTAATATATAAATAAATAAATCCGGGTCCGGGTTCCGGATTTCTGAACACTTAAACCCGGACCCGGACCCGGAAATATCCGGGTTCCCATTTTCGCATCCGGATTCCGGAAAAAAAATTAATCCGGTGCGGGTTGAACCCGGTCCGGAAAATCCAGGTTCGTCCGAGTGAGAGAAAGAAAAAGAGGAAAAAGAAAATGGTGAAGATTAGTCTTTCAAATTTTCTTTTTCTATTGTTTCAAGTTCTTAAAAATTTCTTGTAATATATTTCAGAAGTTTATCAATTAAAGTGAGTGTTTTTCTTTCCAATACGAGTGACTAATTTATTAAGTTAGGATAAATGGTAAAACTGGATATTTTTATGTCATATTAATTTATGAACTTAAAATTTCATTGGATTTATATGATATTTTGACATTATGTCGATACTTCAATTTAGCTGTGGCAGATCATGTACTTCATTCCCATATTCATCCATAAAATTGGTTAGTTAAGAATTAAATGACATAATATTTAATTAGTAAATAAAATATAAAATATGAATATGAGAAAATATTATGAACATAATTTGAATTCCAAAAGTAAATCTTAT
The DNA here is from genome assembly GCA_025617385.1 of Murraya koenigii. Lineage (NCBI taxonomy): Eukaryota > Viridiplantae > Streptophyta > Magnoliopsida > Sapindales > Rutaceae > Murraya > Murraya koenigii. The sequence goes on from CM046816.1 coordinate 25,008,145, forward strand.
AGCCTTAGTAATTGAAGGGAAAATAAACTAGGTTTTTCAATTTTTAAATTAAAACCTTTTAGGACCGATCTCATACAACATATAAGAATTAAGTAATCTAGAAATTCATACCTTGATGTTTTGAGAAGATGAACAATTGAGAGTTGTAGATCCGCCTCCAAACGATCTTCTAGGCTATGACTCAAGTTTGATCAACACTGGACGTGTGGGCGTCTGTTCCACCACTCCCCCAAATTGTAACTAGCACCTCTTAGATGTTTTCTTTATTTTTCTTAAAAACCATGGAGTTCTCTTCTTCTCTCAATTTAAGAGTGTAAAGCCCCTTTTATAATATCTTATGAAAAACCCTAGTATGTTAGGATTAGGATTTCTATTTAAAATAGAATTCCTCTTTTAACTATATCTCCACTTACCTAAAAGTGGAAGGAATGTGTAACAAACTAGGAGACCACCTTGTAAAACATTACAAGCCCCCATTTACACTTTAATATAACATACTAGGCCTTAACAAATATTATAATTATAATTTTCATCTAATATGCCAGTTTTTCTTGCTTTTGGGTCCAGATGATGGTGTTATCAATTAAATGAGCTAACCCGGGATCATTTGGGAACATACAATAGTGGCTACAATAATTAAATTTGTAATTAAACAAATATAATTATTTAATTCCAATTCTACTCCACTATAAGATTGAACCGACCTCCATAATTGTATGCTCGAATATAATTCGCCCAAGCCACATTGATTTCTTTACTGCACAATCCTTTGTACCACATCGTTAATTTAAATTGATATTTTAACTGTCCAATCAATTTAATTACATCTTTTTCCTTGATACTTACTGGTTTTCTCTAATGATCATTTTCAACATACTTATTTATGTTGAGACACTCTGGCAAGAGAATTCTATGATCAAGTACTGAAAACCTATCAAGAGATGTGTCGTGCAAATTCTATATTGTTAATCTACAATTTCAATACTTGTAATTGCTCCCATCAAGATACCGGGTAATCTAGACTACATGTGTATGTCATGCCCATTGGTAACTCAAATGAAATAACAACAACAATCATGAAATCATAACTAACTCAAGATTAAGATTACAGTAAATCAATGCCTATGAGATTTAATAAGTCTGATAGTTATTACTAGGTTAATTAAATCTTTTATGTGATCCAGTTCAATGTAGACAAACTACATCAATAAATTCATACATGATTAAGACAAATCACTCAATGAATTTATTACAGTCTATACCTAAATAAAGTGCCCAACTTTATTTATCAACTGCGAACTTAATTTATTTAATTATAAGATAACTTGTATTTATGTCTTCTGCGAATCCACATGGTGATCGCATAAATACATATAATATGATTAAATAGACTTTGCTCAAAATATTAATGCAATTCAAAATATTAATGCAATTCAAAATATCTGAATAAATATTTGAAATATTTTATTAATCAGAAAATTAATATGCTTTAAAGAGCACATAATCCCAACAATTTTTAAACTAATAATCTATTTTTCTATTAATTTTCATTTAATAATTGATTACTAAATTTAAAATTCCCTGTGATTCGACTCCGGACTCACTGGTTTATATTATAACTAGACACTCTTATACTTGACAGTAAATTAAACACTTTTGAATCGTGTCAATATACAACAGTAGACAAGTCGAATATATGTGCATCAATAACAAAGTACATAGGTTATACACTGAAATAACCAAATTGCAAGAAACAAGTAAAAAATAATATTAAAACTAATTTTTCTTATTTAACATACCTTTAAGAAAATAATGTAGCTACTAACAAAGCTCATTTTATTCTCTTTAAACTTTTGCACACCTTCCCACAAAAAAGTTAAGCATCAACTAGCCCAATTTTTTTCTCTAATTGAACTTGTATCTTTCAGTACACGAAAATACAACGGGTTAATGTATATTGCAGTTATGGGATATAATGTGGTTCCCAACACAAAAAGACAAAAAAGTATCTTAATTTCATCATCAGAACTTGTACTGCTCATTAGCCTTTTTTTCACCTCACATGAATTCCTCTACGTCCACTATTATACATAGCACACAAATTAGTTAGCAAATCAATTATATCAACTGCTTGGTCATTAAAGTCCACAAGTGTGCCTCTATCTCTAACCACCATTATAGTTGCAAGGCTTAAATTGTATTCTTTCCCACGTAGAATTATGCTTTGCCTAGTTACATCGCATTGTTCAACTAATGCTGCAAATAACTCTTGTCTTAGACGCTCACATCTTAGGTCGAGTAGACTTCCAAAGCCGATTTCTTTTATTGTTACTTGTTGATCAATTGAGAAGTATGAAACCACCTCTGAGAAATAAGCTACACGATATCAAGATAGAAGGTTGCCACCATCACCTTTTCTTCATCGATTCCTCTATATTTTTGCTTGCACTACTATTTTCACTAATATTTAATATAAACTCCTCATTCATATTACTCAGCATTCATTGATGCCTCTCCTACAATAATGATAATATATACATGTTCATTAGTATATTACTTTAGGTAAGCAAAATTGAACTATATCTTAGTTAGATTACATACAGTTTTATCCACTTTTCAACCCCCAAAAGTTTTAGTCGGTTTGCTTCTACCTTACTGTCATTAATATTTTAAGTTACATTAATAATAAAAATTAATCCTTTAAGTATAATAGGCACACAAATACATATAATTTATACTTACAAATACTATATCCATCCATTCTTTTTTGCTCCTTTTTTTTTCTACTTCTCTTTTAACTTCTTTCTCTTATCATCAACAACTTCCATATTTTTTTTGTAAAAACTACAACGAAGCAATTTAAAAAAAAAACACACACACATTTACTAACAAGAAAACAACCACCGGCAGAATGATTGAAGCAAATCACAAGACAAAAATGACATACAACTAACAATTTTTTTATCTTAACTAACTATTTATAATTTATTATCATAGGCAATTAGCATTTAATATTCTTAATAAATTATCAAATCAGTATCACTCCATAAATCATCAAAACTCACCGCTCCCATTAAATTTTCAGATAAGTTCCACTCAATAAATCATCAATACTCAACAGTCTCATCAAATTCTCAAACATCACCACTCTCCACAAATCACGAAATTCATGAAAGCGAACCTCATTCTCCATAGCATTTTATCAAACATTGTGTGTGCATTATATTTCTCCACTATATCATTAACAAATCGTTTTCTCCTAATTCAAAAATTTACAAAACTAATAACTTCCAATTTACAAGTATAAGTTTAATTCTCATCTCGAATTAACTTGATGACAAAAGCGTGCTCAACGTCAGTGTGCGTGGGAGAAAGAGTGCGACCAGGGCCTGAAGCTTGAGTAGAGAGAGAGGGAGAGAGACAGAGGGAAAAGGGAGAGGGAGAGGGAGGGAGAGAGAAAGAAGGGGTGAAGTAATCATGATTGTAAGCGAGAGCTGAGGGGAAAGAGATAGATTCGTGTTTGAGATGGGATCTGAGCACGCGATGGAGAGGGTCTTTAACATAGACAACTGGTTGCCTTCTTTTTTTTTTCTTTTAAAGAAGATTTGTTTTCTTTATTTAAAACCCAAACCGTTGGATTCAAATAAGTTGAATCAACGGTTTAAAGGCACCTTTTGCACGATAGAGGGGATTTTAATCACTGCATTGTAGTTAAGGCCTTGTCTTTTAATGTAATTTTAGGTATGGTTAAATTTGAACCACAAGTGGGGTTTTAACGGGATTATTATGGGGTTGGTGTATTACAGCCAACTTGCTGTGTTAACTAGCCCTTTTATTTATTTATTTATTTATTTTTTTACTCATTGGACTCGAGGAATCAAACTCTTTAATCTCATTTTATCTAACTTTTAATATACATGTTCGACTATATATATATATATATATATATATATATAATGTGTGGATGCTTAAATATGAATTTCGTGGGGATTTATTATCACACCATTTGGCATGATAATTTTTGTTCAATTATCTGGTGTAATAGTAAATCCGCATTTTCACAATCACGTGAAAGGACTATATATATAGTTCTTCTTTCTCTAGTACAGATGTCTATATCTTTTAAAATACAAAATGACTTCATAGATTATATGGTGTATATAACAATTCCACATTTTAAAATATACTAGCATCCTGACCTAAGAATGATCATATATGTATAAAATGACCATGAAATTAACAAAGAAAGATATGGAGAAATTGGACTAAGGAATAAAGATTTGGAGATTTAAGAATGATGATTGATTGAGTTGTCGTGAAGTAGAATGAAGTAAGCTTATGCTTTTTCCTTTCTCAAAAAATTTGGATGACGAAAGAATTGATAGGGTTAGGTTTTCGGTGTTGGGTTCAATATATTTATATGATAAGGCAATCTCAATACTTTCGGAAGAATTTAGAAAAAGAACAAAGAGGGATTTAAGATATATATGTGTGTGGGTGTGTGTGTTGGGGTGTTCCAATCAGAATTCATGACTATATTAAAGTCATGAATAACCTAAAAAAAAACTACAATGCAATATTGTTTATCCTATAATGCAATTAAATTTTTATTTTTATCTTGTAACTTATCCTTAACTTTAATATCATATGTGTCCTGATCTTGTCAATATAGTATACATGGACTTTAACAAAGTTCAGGATCCTAGATTAAAATATATATATATGTGTGTGTGTGTGTGTCTAGTAATTTTCTAATCAAGGAACTCTGACCATATTAAAGTCAAGTATGACCTAAAAAATAAGAAAAAAAATATAAATTTCAATATATTATAATATAAAACATACTGTATTAAAGTTAGGGATAAGTTAACAGATAAAAAAAAATTTAAATTAACACAATATGTTTTATCTTGTAGTGTATTAAAATCTATATTTTTTTTATTTTTACCTCATACTTGACTTTAATATGGCCAGATATCCTAAATTAAAAAATACTACACACACACACACACACACACACACACACACACATATATATATATATATATATATATTCCAATCAGAAATCCTCGATTAAATTAAAAGATGAAAAATACAGACTTCAGTATAATATTTTTTTATTTTTTAATGTATCACTGATTGTATCAAAGTCAGAAATCTCTAATTAAAAAATTACTAATATTATATAATCCGTAGATTGTATCTCAGAAGATATATCATTTCTCAATTTACCCGCAACATAAAAGTAACTTTTTATAATAGTACGAAAACGATAATGAGATTGGAAACTCAAAACAACATTTATTTATTTATTATAAGGAACAATCCGGTGTGCGCAATCGTACACCTTGCGCAACTATACGCGTGTCAAGATTTGGAAAATCTAATATGCGACTGCACGCACTTAAACAATCCTTATTATGGAATGGGATCAAAAAATAAAGTGACTACACGATCCTTAGTATTTTCTTCATCACCGTGTCCATCTCCAAATTGGTAAATGCATTGAGCCACCCTCGCCATATTCATTGCAATCCCAATAAAAACGTCGGACAAGTAATGTGGGTTTCCAAATCGAGCACTGTTCAACTTCATCCATGACTCAGCAATCAAATTTCGTATATGTTCACGAGCCTCATCTTCTGAAATTCCAGTTTCGTGCATGTAACATTGAATTGATTTAGGAACATCTCCCCTCTTCATCTCATCCTAAAATTTAATTAAATCAGCATCTATTATAAACAACATTAACAATTAATCAATTATTTAATAATCAGATCATGAGTATTACGTTATGGAGAATATGGGATATTGCTGAGAAAAGTTCCCACACCAATAATAAGAGTATAACTGTGTTCTCAGCGGATACGAGATATTTTCCATAACATAATTAATAGAAAACGTTAATTAATTGTACCGATGATGTTCCCAAATCGTCTTCAAGTCGTACAATCATTAATGAAAAACGAATAATATTGGGAGAATCTTGCAAGAATTCCAAGGCCTCCTTTGTTATTGGATTTGCTGTAAAAGTATATGCATGGATTAGCATTACAGGTGTCAGTATCTGAAATCCAAGCATTTTCCATATATTCTTGGAAAGTTTGGCATGTAGTCACTGTTGTACCACTTTGTAACATATGCATTTACTTTATGTATTTTTGTAAATAATTAAATTCGGAGGGGTTTATGTGATAAATTAAGAGGAGGTTTATGTGATAATCATGAGGAGGTCTAGTTGATATTTTTGGGTGTTTATAAAAGGAGTGAAACGGGTGAAGAATTTAGAGAAAATCGAGAGAGAGAGGAGAGACCGAACCCGACCTAAACCCACGAAACCGACCACCGGTTTCTCCCATTTTGGCAACCTCACCGACAGAGCAAGGTGTCAAACTGAAGCTTAGTGAGCCTAGTCAACCCCCGTACCGTCCTTACTACTGGAAAACATGTGGAACCCCACGGTAAAGCTAGAAAGTTCCATGGGTTTGCGCGGACGATAGCCGGCGATTCCCCCCACCTCACCATCTTCCAATCCCGACCAGTCACCGGCACCGAGGAGGCCGTTTTGCCTCCGTCTGATCACCCCAAGGAGTCGCGACTTCAGGAGCTTGATCTGGCTTCGCCGCCGCGCGTGGGAGGCCACCACCGGCACCGTTGGACTCACCTCGATGAGAAGTGTCTAACCCGAGCTTCCACACCGCCGTTGGGTGAATTCCGGTCAACATTGACCGTAGGGGCATTTTTGTAATTTCGCGTATTGAGGGTAATTTCGTAATTTCTAGCTTTGAGGATGTTTTTGTAATCTGAATTGAGGATCATTTGGTAATTTTATGATGCTGAGGGTAAATTAGTAAATTATGAAATTGAGGGTAGTATAATTTCAGATATTTTATTAGTAAATTACGAATACGGGATTAATACGGTAAGCCGGGAAGATTGAGAGTTGTAATGTTAGGATGAATATTTATTTTAAGCGTTATTTTTGCGAGATTAGTTCGAATTATAATTATGGAAAGTAATTGTGTCGTTTCTGAAAAATAGGTGGATCTGCTGGACGAGAATCTACTCATGGACCCAGGTGATAGCCGAGTTTGAAATTGTCACTGTGAGTGGAATATATTAAAATTATTTGATTTTTATATAGTAAGGCTTGTTTATTAAATGAATATTTAAAGTGCTTCCATTAAATGGTTTTCCGAAATAAATGTTTATTGCGTATAAATATTATGTTAAGTTATATTAATTCATTTATGCTCCGTATCGATTTTAAAATAGTAAAAGAGATTATTTATTTCCGAATATGATTTAAAGCGCTTTTATGTGGATTTCGAGCATGATTTTAAGAGTATATGATTTGATCTTGAGCGTGATTTAAAAGTGTATATATGTTGATTTTGAACATGTTTTAAAGAGTATATGATGGATCTTGGGCATGAGATATATTGATTTCGAGTATGATTTAAAGCATAATTTAAATTGTATATATATAATGATTTCGATCATGATTTTAAGTTTAAGCAAATACCCGTTCCCTCCGGATGAGATGAGATAGTAGGCCTTTGAGGTCTGGCCTGAACACACATAGAGGCTTTGGGTCGTGTGTTTGGGCGCTCGCCTTTGAGGCGTATGCATGCGCATGATATCGAGATATGAGACCGAATGGTCCGGACACGATGTCGTAAGATGGCGCATCATAGCACGTCCGCTGAGATCCGAGGTATGAGTTATGCCGATAAGCATGAGATTGTACGTCCTTTCATCTATCTCACGTAGCTCCGGCATGATGGTACTCGGATAGTACATCATTACCGCCTCGTTAAGGTCCGGATGAGACTAGATTATCCCTCGGTATTTGTTTAAGGTTATTTGTTTTACTTAGTATTTGATATTTCAAGTATGAGATGATATTTCAATATGAGATGGTATTTGAATATGAGATGTTTTCTTGATTTTGTGGCGAGATGAAAATATATTTATGTTCAAAATATGATTGAAATGAAAGGAGTTTTTACATGAAAATATATTTGTTTGAGAAAAGTAATTATACAAGTGATGTATTTCTTTTGAAAGTATTTTATGTTTTAAAACTACTATCCACTCACTGAGTTCATCGAATTTTATACTCATTCCATTTTATTATATTCTCCCCTGAGAGATTACAGATACAACAGCTTAACCCATCGACTTGTACATAGTTGGAGTCATTTGGGCCACTGAGGTTGTTTGAGGATATAGAATAATTATTTCTTTTGGTTAATGTATAATTATCATGTTTTGGAATTATACTAGGAATGTGTATGTGAATTATGAAATGTGTGTATTGTTGGATATATTACCGGATGAGACTGGTTGATGTAGATGATGTATAATAAATGATTTGGGATTTGGGAGTGCTTGTATTGTAATTGCAGGTTTGGGAATGTTATATATTTAGGGAGGTTCTGTCGGAATTTCGGTAGAATTCCCATTAATAAGATGATTTTGATATTTGAGTTCAGTTTCTTAAGATAGGTCGCCTCTAGGAATGAGGCAGGTCGTCTCAGTTGGTATCAGAGCATGGTTTTAGATTATGTAGACTTTACTTGTTTAGGAAGAATAAGTTTATAATTTTGATAAGGAGGAATTTATATTTTGTAGGCAGCATCATGAATCGTCGTAATGGTAGACGTGGCCGTAGCCGTGGCCATATGCGGTCAGTAGCTGGGTTAACTCCTAGTGTTGTACCTGAGGGGGCAAGTGAACCAGCAGAATCTTCGATGCATGCGGCTGCACAACAAGCTCCTGAAAATGCTCCAAACATGGAGCAGTCATTTGATCAGCTAGCTCAGATTATGACTACAGCCATCCAGAATCAATCTCAATCACAGGCTGGTAGTTCTAACACCATAGAGCGCGTGAAAAGCTTAGGACGGAAAAGCTTTAATGGTACTGGAGAGCCACCTGAGGTCGAGTCGTGACTTGTCAAGCTATAGCGTATTTTTGAAGTGATGAAGTGCTCAGCGGAGGATAAGTTAACATTTGCCACTTTTCTACTTGAGGATAGAGCTTATCACTAGTGGCAGACTGTGGAACGACGGTATAATGGGCATGCTGATATTACTTTGGACATATTCCGTAAGAAATTTTACGTTCATTACTTTCCAGTAGTGTATCAAGACATCAAGCAAAGTGAGTTCCTCTGATTGGTCCAGGGCTTGACGACAGTGGAAGAGTATGAGACGAAGTTCATGGAACTTTCTCGATTTGCTACGACTGTGGTGAGTGATGAGAGAGAGAGATGTAGACGATTCGAAGAGGGTCTTCGATTTGAGATCCGCACTGTTGTAACTACATCGAGATACACTGAGTTTGCAAAGGTAGTTGAAGCAGTCAGAAGGGTTGAGCATAGTATTACGGAGGGATGTAAAATTCAAGCATTGAAGCAGAAACGGAGCCAGAGTTAGGCAGATAGTGGCTCTAGTAGTAGACCACCTAAGCGAGGGAGCATTGGTGCAGGATATTTTGAGGGCACTCAGAGGAGTCAGGGTATAAGCATCAGAAGAGACCTGAGGCAGACTGTCAGCCATGGCTCAGTGCAGCAGTTGGTGGGAAGTAATGTCAGGAGTCAGGGACAGTATGACAGGAGTAAAGGAGGATATCGTGATGATTGTCCTATGGGTGCTCAGCATAATTCTTGCCCTGTATATGGTAAGAACCATCAGGGACAGTGTCGAGTTAGAGAGAAAGTTTGTTATCGTTGTGGTCATCCTAGACACGTCAAGAGATTCTGCCCTACTTTATCTCAGGATGACAATCCTGCACGAGGGACATCCTCTCAGTATCAACCTTACCCTAGATAGACTCAGGGCTAGAGAGGTGTACACATAGGTGATTCTACGTCGACTGGTAAGAGTCAGACAACTGCTTCAGCTCAGATAAGTCAGCCTGGTCGACCCCATACTCAGGCTCGAGTTTTTGCTATGACATAGCAGGAGGCACCTGCTACACTAGATGTTATTATGGGTATATTATCTATCTTTGGCTGTGAAGCACATATTCTTGTTGATCCTGGATGTACACATTCTTTTGTTTCCTATACGTTTGCTAAACATGTAGAACGAGAGCCTGAACCACTAGATTGTGACTTAGTTGTTAGTACACCTACGGGAGAGTCACTTCTTGCCAAGAGTGTGTATCGGAATTGTGTGATTAGAATGGGTGAGCAGGAATTTGAGGCGAATTTGATTATTATTGATATTCGAGATTTCGATGCTATTTTGGGTATGGATTGGCTTGCATCTCATTATGTTACGGTGGATTATTTCAAGAAGGAAGTTGTGTTTAATAAGTCGGGGAAAACTGTGGTGAAATTTTGTGGGGAGCGCAAAATTTTGCCCTCATATGTCATTTCCACCATTAATGCGAGACGGTTACTTAGAAAAGGATGCTCAGCTTACTTGGCATATGTGGTGGACACAAAAGTTCAAGAGTTGAAATTGGAGGATATTCAAGCAGTCCAAGAGTTCCCAGATGTATTTCCAGATGAACTGTCAGGGATGCCACTTGATAGGGAGATTGAGTTTTCCATCGAGTTAGTTCCTGGAACATCTCCTATATCTATGGCACCGTACAGAATGGCCCCAGCAGAATTGAAGGAACTTAAGGTTCAATTACAGGAATTAGTGGATAAAGAGTTCATCAGGCGTAATGTTTCCCCTTGGGGAGCTCCAGTTTTGTTTGTTAAGAAGAATGATGGTACTCTCAGACTTTGCATTGATTCTCGGCAGTTGAACAAGGTTACGATACGCAATAAGTATCCACTTCCGCATATTGATGACTTGTTTGACCAACTTCATGGAGCTAAGGTATTTTCTAAGATCGACTTGCGATCGGGATATCATCAGCTTAGAATTAAAGAGGATGATATTCCTAAAACAGCATTCAGAACCCGATATGGACATTACTAGTTTTTCGTGATGTCATTTGGGTTGACTAATGCTCCAGCAGCTTTTATGGATCTCATGAATAGGGTATTTCACCAATTTTTAGATCGATTTGTAATTGTGTTTATCGATGATATTTTGGTATATTCCCGAAATGAAGAAGAGCATGCTAATCACTTGCGGATGATTCTACAAACTTTGAGAGAAAAACAGCTTTATGCCAAGTTTAGTAAGTGCGAGTTCTGGTTGGACAGAATGACATTTTTGGGTCACGTGATATCAACTGAAGGCATTTATGTCGATCCCCAAAAGATTGAAGCAGTTGTGAAATGGGAACGACCTACAAATGTCACAGAGGCTCGGAGTTTCCTTGGTTTGGCAGGGTACTATCGTCGATTTGTAGAGGGATTCTCTAAGATTGCCACTCCGCTAACACTGTTAACCAGAAATAATGCCAAGTTCCAATGGAATGATGATTGTGAAAAGAGTTTTCAAGAACTCAAGACACGTCTTACCTCAGCACCAGTTCTTATACTTCCATCGGGCAAGGAAGGGTTTGTGGTATACAGTGATGCCTCCAGACAAGGATTGGGTTGTGTGCTAATGCAACATGGGAAGGTAGTAGCTTATGCTTCTAGACAACTTAAAAAGTATGAGCAAAATTACCCAACACATGACCTAGAGCTAGCAGCGGTGGTGTTTGCACTCAAAATATGGAGACATTATTTGTATGAGGTAACTTGCCAAATTTTCATTGATCATAAAAGTCTCAAGTATTTGTTTACTCAGAAAGACTTAAATTTGAGACAAAGGAGATGGATGGAGTTAATTAAAGATTATGAATGCACTATTGATTATCATCCTGGCAAAGCAAATGTGGTGGCTGATGCATTGAGTAGGAAATCTTTTGGTTCTATGGCTTATATGCGAGTGGCCAGTATACCTCTGTTAATCGAGCTGAGATCTTTGGGAGTTGAGTTAAATGCCGATAACTGCGGAGCTTTGATAGCTAATTTTCAAGTTAAGCCGAATTTGATTGACACAGTCCATCGGATGCAAGCACAGGATCCCCAGTTAATGAAGTTGATAGAGGATGTGCAAAAAGGTTTGCGAACCGATTTCATGGTGAGAGATGATGGAGTTTTAGTCATGGGTATTAGATTGTGTGTAGCGGATATTGTAGCTAATTTCGGCCAACGTTGACCGTAGGGGCATTTTGGTAATTTTGCGTATTGAGGGTAATTTCGTAATTTCTAGCTTTGAGGATGGTTTTGTAATCTGAATTGAGGATAAATTGGTAATTTTATGATGTTGAGGGTAAATTAGTAAATTATGAAATTGAGGGTAGTATAATTTCGGATATTTTATTAGTAAATTACGAATACGGGATTAATACGGTAAGCCGGGAAGATTGAGAGTTGTAATGTTAGGACGAATATTTATTTTAAGCGTTATTTTTGCAAGATTAGTTCCAATTATAATTATGGAAAGTAATTGTGTTGTTTCTGTAAAATAGGTGGATCTGCGGACGAGAATCTACGTGCGGACTTGGGTGATAGCCGAGTCTGAAATTGTCACTGTGAGTGGAATATATTAAAATTATTTGATTTTTATATAGTAAGGCTTGTTTATGAAATGAATATTTAAAGTGCTTGTATTAAATGGTTTTCCGAAATAAATGTTTATTGCGTATAAATATTGTGTTAAGTTATATTGATTCATTTATGCTCCGTATCGATTTTAAAATAGTAAAAGAGATTATTTATTTCCGAATATGATTTAAAGTGCTTTTATGTGGATTTCGAGCATGATTTTAAGAGTATATGGTTTGATCTTGAGTGTGATTTAAAAGTGTATATATGTTGATTTTGAACATGATTTAAAGAGTATATGATGGATCTTGGGAATGAGATATATTGATTTCGAGCATGATTTAAAGCATAATTTAAATTGTATGTATATAATGATTTCGATCATGATTTTAAGTTTAAGCAAATAACCGTTCCCTCCAGATGAGATAAGATAGTAGGCCTTTGGGGCCCGTCGGAACACACATAAAGGCTTTGGGCCGTGTGTTGGGCGCTTTCGCCCTTTGAGGGCATATGCATGCAAACAAATATTGAGATATGAGACCGGATGGTCCGGATACGATGTCGCAAGATGGCGCATTATAGCACGTCCGTTGAGATCTGGGGTATTTGGGCGCTTTCGCCCTTTGAGGGCATATGCATGCAAACAGATATTGAGATATGAGACCGGATGGTCCGGATACGATGTCGCAAGATGGCGCATTATAGCACGTCCGTTGAGATCCGGGGTATGAGTTATGTTGATAAGCATGAGATGGTACGTCATTTCATCTATCCGTGTAGCTCCGGGCATGATTGTACTCAGATAGTACATCATTGCCGTCCGTTGAGGTCCGGATGAGGCTAGATTATGCCCTGGGTATTTGTTTAAGGTTATTTGTTTTACTTAGTATTTGATATTTCAGTACGAGATGATATTTTAATATGAGATGGTATTTCAATATGAGATGTTTTCTTGATTTTGTGGCAGTATGAAAACATATTTATGTTCAAAACATGATTGAAATGAAAGGAGTTTTTACATGAAATTATATTTGTTTGAGAAAAGTAATTATACAAGTGATGCATTTCTTTTTTAAAGTATTTTATGTTTTAAAAACTATTATGTACTCACTGAGTTTTATACTCATTCCATTTTATTATATTTTTCCCCATGAGATTACAGGTATAACAGTTAACCCAGCAGCTGTACATAATTGAGTCATTTGGGCTATTGAGGTTGTTTGAGGATATAAAATAATTATTTCTTTTGGTTAATGTATAATTATCATGTTTTGAAATTATACTAGGAATGTGATATGTGAATTATGAAATGTGTGTATTGTTGGATATATTACCGGATGAGATTGGTTGATGTAGATGATGTATAATAAATGATTTGGGAGTGCTTGTGTTGTAATTGCAGGTTTGGGAATGTTATATATTAAGGGGAGGTTCAGCCGAAATTTCGGTAGAATTCCCATTAATAAGATGATTTTGATATATGAGTTCAGTTTCTTAATATAGGTCGCCTCTGGGAATGGGCGAGTCGTCTCACACTTTGCCTCCACTAAGTATGCTTTACATTGATCTGCCCACTGATTTTATATATTTATATAACGAATTAATTAATTGATATAATATAAAATCAAATCAAATTAAAAAAGGATGAACTAAGTTAATTAAAATAAAAAATTTAATTTACTATTACCGTTTTCTTAAAATAAGGAATGATCATGCCAACTTCTTGATCTCTGAGAGCATCAAAAGTCATTTTATTTACGAGATTATAGAGAGCATGAAAGCACAACTTCATATAGTACGGAAGTTGCTCATTGCAAGAAGCGTCCCATCTAATATATTCATTATTGCAATTAGTATAGAAAATATTAATTTATTATTTGTGTTCATGCTTATAATATATAAATTCATGAGTAATGATCTGGTGTGCGAGGTGCTCCACTTATAATGAAAAGCACACCATCTCATGTTCCATAAATTCATAGGGTATAAAATAATAACAAAAGTAAACCTATCAACTGCATCAGTGAGTAGCTCAAGTTCGTCCAAGGTCTCATAGACATCATAAACATCATCGATTGTTGTTAAAAGGCAATTAACCATGCGGGACATCCTTCTACAATATCCAAATTGAGGTTCGAATATATCCCCCACGGTCCAGAAGAAATTCTCCACTACTCTGTCTCTCGAAAAAGTCAACTTCTCCCAAAGTCCAGTTTTCTTCCACCACCTGACCACAAATTAATTAGCATGAAATAAATTAACGTACATATATGCATGCTGTCTTAGACTTAGTCTTTGTAAAGTGTGGACGTCTGCTTTCTTACAGCACAGAAAAGAGCCTGGAAATGAGCTTTTCAATGATATAAATGCTTTTTATAATATTGTAGAAGCAAGTCGGTGCTTTATGAGAAGGAAAACTATGAGATATATCTTAATTCTTACCTTGACACATATTTGAGATCCTTTTGGTGTACTGCTTGCACAATATTAAAGTCAAGTTTAGCAAGCTCGAGCAAGATAGGGTTCATGTCCGGTCCACTTTCGTATACATCGATGAACCACCTTGCCTCCAATCTTCGCATCCTCCAATGTAGTGGAAGTTCCAAAGCATGGTTCGCTAACGTGCAAAGATATTCATCGCCGTGTTTATTACTATCATGCATGCCAACCCATTCTTTGAGATATACGGTGGTGAAACTTAGAGCGTCACGAAAGATAGTGCTTTCTTCTTCTACCAGGAGATATGCAGCTTCATACAGAGCTAACATTCCTCTGCAATCGTCACCGTGGCTTGATGACTTAAAGCTCCCCTTATCATATATGAAACGTGAAAAGGTTTCTACAAGTACATGTATTGTTTCCATATCTTCAACAATAGGTGTCTCATAGTGCAAGAAACTAGGCATCTACTTTGACCTTTGATCCTATAGTTGCTATTTAGCCCCTTCCTTACCACTTTTTGTGGCTAAAGAGTTGGTTCCTTAACAGGCACATGTTTCGAAATGACAATTTTCCCCTTTTCTTCTATTACGAATTATTTCTTATGTACTGGAATAAGCTCTGATCCAGAAGTTCCTTTCCAAGACTTGATGGCAATGGCGTAACATTGCTGTTCATGCGGTTTTTCCCGCGTATCTTCAAATAGTTCTCTGAACCTTCGAACAGTGCTTCGAACCTTCAACAGTGCTTTGAACCTTCAACAGTGCCTTCAAACAGCTCGAGCAGGATTGTCTAAACCTTCTACTCATGGATTAAAACAGTGCCTCGATTAAAATTGATCTCGAGCAGGATTGCCTCCTTCGCCCTGTTCCACTGGTCTCCCGGACCTGTACTCACAGAAAACAGGGTCAGGGGTCGCCGGGCGTGTTCCGGCGAAAACCCTCCGACGCTCAAGTCAGTAACCGGGTTGTTCTTTTTGTTATCTCCCTTAGTGAGGGAGACCGGAAAGATGAAAGGGATATTATTTCGCCCTCCCTTTTTGAGTAGATATGGTTTTCTCTGAGAATTTAGATAAGAGAAATCAGAATAGGAAGAACCTGTATAAGCTTATGGATTCTTTGTGAATCGGAATTTCCAACCCTTTGTGAATAAAAAAATCCAACCCTTGTAACGTACTCCTTCGTTTCCTTTTATACTCCATTTTTCCCACTCTTCCCCTTTCCAGGCTGTCCACTCCCACGTTAGTGGTATCTGGGTCCCTTTGACGACCGAGATTGGTGTAATATTCCCTGGGGATGCGCGGCTGTCCCTTTAACCCGATTCACGTGGCTGATCACTATGCTCTGCATGTGCGCTAGGAATGATGACACCTTGGAGGCATGTGCCTACCATCGAGCAATGATGTCACCACCATACCACGCGGGGCCCCTACGACATTAAAAGGTGTGCCGTGATTCCGAGAAAACGGGCCTGGCCGCCTCGGGCCAGTCTTGTCCGGTTGTGCTCGTGGACTTAACCTATGCGAGCAGGAAAGGAGTGCTCGGCTCTCGACCTTGACCATCTTTGACCTGAGGAGACGACCTCGAGCAGGCAATGGTGTGCTCAGCTCTCGACCTTGACCAACTTTGTCCCGAGAGATGCTCGGCCAGTCGTCTCGTGGTATTTTATTCGAGCTGGAGGGCCTCAAGGAGACCCGCCCGATATTACCCAAACAAAGGTGTGCTGGACTCGAGAAAATGGGTCGGCTGCCTCGGGCCGGTCTTGTCCGGCTGTGCTCATGGACTTAACCTCCGCGAGCGTGAAAGGAGTGCTCAGCTCGCCCTTGACCATCTTGACCGAGGAGACGACCTCGAGCAGCAATGGTGTGCTCGCCTCGACCTTGACCGCCTTTGTCCCGAGAGATGCTCGGCCAGTCGTCCTCGTGGTATTTTATTCGAGCTGGAGGGCCTCGAGGAGACTCGCCGATATTACCCAAACAAAAGGTGTGCCAGGACTCTGAGAAAATGGGTCGGGTTGCCCTGGGCCGGGTCTTGTCCGGTTGTGCTCGCGGACTTAACCTCTGCGAGCAGGAAAGGAGTGCTCGGCTCTCGCCCTTGACCATCTTTGACCTGAGGAGACGACCTCGAGCAGGCAATGGTGTGCTCAGCTCTCGACCTTGACCAGCTTTGTCCTGGAGAGATGCTCGGGCCAGGCTGTCCTCGGGGTATTTTATTCGAGCTGGAGGGGCCTCGAGGAGACCTGCCCGATATTACCCAAACAAAAGGTGTGCCAGGACTCTGAGAAAATGGGTCGGGCTGCCCTGGGCCGGGTCTTGTCCGGTTGTGCTCGTGGACTTAACATCTCACGAGCAGGGAAAGGAGTGCTCTGGCCTCGCCTTGACCATCTTTGACCGAGGAGACGACCTCGAGCAGTGCAATGGTGTGCTCGGCCTCGACCTTGACCAGCCTTTGTCCCTGAGAGTCGCTCGGCCAGCTGTCCCTGGGTGTTTTATTTGATCTAGAGGGGCCTCGAGGAGACCTGCCCGATATTACCCAAACACCAGTCCCCCAGTTTTCTAATCTTTCGAGTGAAGCGAGATAAGACTGGAAACTCAGTAATGATGGGCCGACTCGCGACTTTTACACTTCCCCACGCTTCACGCTTGTCTCCCACTTAGGCTTTGGGACCTTGGCCAAGGATTTCTTCTTGATCTTCCGCCCGGCCCGCAATCCACCCGAGCTTGCTGATACTCCCGCCGGCCTCGCACTGACCCAAGCTTGGCACCGTCCCGCATAAGACTTAGGCTTTGGGACCTTTGGCCAAGGATTTCTTCTTGAACTTCGCCTGGCCTCAGAATCGACCTGCTAGGCACCGTCCCGCCTAAGACTTAGGCTTTGGGACTTCCGCCTGTAGCGTTGTTCACGAGCCGCCTCGCCGGCCTTTTAATCGACCTCGCTAGGCACCGTCCCGCCTAAGACTTAGTCTTGGGACTTCGGCCGTAGCGTTCTTCATGAGCCGCTTATGCTCGGCCTTTAATTGACCGAGCTCTTTCCGATGTTACTCCCGCCGGCCTTTAATTGACCTAAGCTTAGCACCGTCCCGCCTAAGACTTAGGCTTTGGGACTTCCGCCAAGGAGCTCTTCTTGATCTTCCGCTCGGGCCTTTTAATTGACCGAGCTTCTTCCGATGCTACTCCCGCCGGCCTTTAATTGACCTAAGCTTGTCACCGTCCCGCCTAAGACTTAGGCTTTGGGACTTCCGCCAAGGAGCTCTTCTTGATCTTCCGCTCGGCCTTTTAATTGACCGGAGCTTCTTCCGATGCTACTCCCGCCGGCCTTTAATTGACCCAAGCTTGGCAACCGTCCCGCCTAAGACTTAGGCTTTGGGACTTCTGGCCAAGGGGCTCTTCTTGATCTTCTGCTCGGGCCTTTTAATTGACTAGAGCTTCTTCTGATGTTACTCCTGCTCGGGCCTTAGTAGCTACCCTTTCTCTCTCTTCCAAAGAAGTCCAGCCCCGCACACATCCGCTCGTTGTTTTGCTCCTCGTCAAGTGCTCCGTCCGTGTGTCCCCATTCCTATCTCAAGCAGGAACCACCGCCTGCGCCCAAACGCCAAGGAGAATGGGGTCTCTCCAAAGGGCTGCTTTGTGTGTGGTTCTCAGAAGCCCACAAGACACCGTGCAGCTCGTCCACCTAGTGCTCCTTTTGCTCGCCCAGCCTTGTCTTCAAGAGGCATTTTATAGTTTTATTCGCGGCCTCTACTTGCCCATTGGCCTGTGGGTGTGAGGGAGAGCAAAACTTCAGCTCTATCCCGAGATTCTGACAGAAGTCTCTGAACTTGCCGTTATCAAACTGCCTCCAATTATCGGTGACTAACGCATGAGGAATCCTATACCTGCAGATCACATTCTTCCAAATGAAGTCACTGGTTTTACCTTCCGTGATGCCGCTCAAGGCTCCCACTTCGACCCATTTGGTGAAATAATCAATCGCGACTACGGCATGGGTGGCGGATGCTTTTCCTTCTAAGCAGGGTCTAATCAAATCAATTCCCCATCGAGCAAACCGCCATGGCGAATTCATCACCGTAAGGTTTTCCTGAGGCTATGTTAAGTGGTTGGCAAAGCTCCGCAACTCTTGCAGCCTTCTTGTCTTATCCTCGAGCATCTCGATGCATGCGAGGCCAAAATATCCTTGCCTCAAGGCCTCGAAAGCTAAGGACCTCGCACTGTAATGATTTCCACAGATTCCTCGTGTATCTCTTGAGGACATAATCAGCCTCCTCTTGGTCAAAGCACCACAGCAAGGGAAGAGTGTATCTCCGCTTATATAAGACCCCATCGATGAGAGTGTACCTGGCTGCCTTGCATCTCAACTTCCTTGCCTGCTTCTTATCGGCCGGCACTGTCCCTTCCTTGAGGTAAGAAACGATCGGCTCCATCCGTGTGTTGCTCGTCGACAGTGCTCATCACTCTGTCCTCCTCGCCGATGCTCGAGAGGTGTCTTCATTTCCAAGTGGATAGACTTTGGGAATTTGGGGTCCGATGCGGCCGCCATACGAGCTATCATATCCGCTCGAAAGTTCTTCTCCTGGATTTGCTCCACCTCGACGACTCTGAAACTCCCCATTACCGCTTTTACCTTCCTGAGGTAGGCCTCCATTTTCTCCCTTTGCCTCGAAGCTCTCGTCGAGGTGATTCGCTACCAACCGTGAGTCCGCTTGAAGCTTTACCTCCTCTGCTTTACTACCGAGGCGAGCTTCACCGCTATTACAGCTTCGTACTCGGCTTGATTATTGGTTACTTCAAACTCTAATCTCACAGCAGTATTGCATCTCTCGCCTCTTCCGGACTTAGGAGCACAACCCTCGCCTCCCGCCTCCCGACTTCCATAGGATCCATCTACCGTGACTATCCGTGTGTTGGTCGAGGCCCTGGAACCCGCGTGGGCTCGCCTCCGCCTCCTCATCCTCGCCGGACACTCGACCACAAAGTCGCCTAATGACCGTGCTTTTATCGTCGCTCGGGTCGGTAATTAAGCGTCAAACTCGCTAACTCCATCGACCATTTCACCAACCTTCCGTAAGTCTCGTGTTTGTACGTGAGTTTGACCGAGAGGTCGGTCACCGTAACCACCACCGAATGTGCTCGAAAATAAGGCCTCGCCTCGGTCGCCGTGACCAAGGCCGTGCCCATTTCTCCATCGAGGGATACCGGTCTCTTGTTCTAGCAAAGCTCGCTGCAGTAATAAATAGGCATCTGCACTCGACTCCTCCCTTACTGAGATCGAGCTCGCTGCCCATCGGGACACGGCCAAGTATAGAAACAAGACTTCTCCCGCTCGAGGTGTCGACAAGAATGGGCTTTCAACAGATATTCTTTCACCGCTGAACGCCGCTCACATTCAAGCGACCACTTTGTCTTCCTCGCCTTCTTCATTTCCTGAAGAAGACTCTGCGATTTATCCGTGGCTCTGGATACAAACCTCGCTGAGGGATGCCGCTTTCCGGCCAAACTCTAGATCTCCTTGAGGCTACGTTGGGACCTCATTTCCACCACTGCCTTTATCTTCTCCGGATTGGCCTCGATCCCCCTGTGACTCACCATAAAGCCTCAGAATTTTCCCGAACCCACTCCAAAAGCACATTTCTTTGGGTTTAGCTTCATTCGGTACTTTCTTAAGAGTGCGAAGGTCTCCGCTAGATGCCTTACATGCTCCTCCACGTCTTTAGACTTGGTGATCATGTCATCTA
Source organism: Murraya koenigii (assembly GCA_025617385.1). Taxonomy (NCBI): domain Eukaryota; kingdom Viridiplantae; phylum Streptophyta; class Magnoliopsida; order Sapindales; family Rutaceae; genus Murraya; species Murraya koenigii. The sequence continues at coordinate 25,028,828 of CM046816.1, forward strand.
CATACACCTCCATAGTCCGACCGATCAGTGGCTTGAAGACCTTATTCTTTAGGCCGAAAGGCATGACCTTAGTAGCAAGACAAATCTCGATCGGTGATGAAGGCTGTACACCCTCGTCCGACGGTGCATGGAATTTGGTTATATCCAGAGAATGCATCCATGAAACTAAGCAGCTCGTGCTCTCGCCGTAGAATCCACCAATCGGTCTATCTTCTGTGAGTGGAAAGCTATCTTTCAGCGTGCCTTATTCACATCCGTGAAGTCAACACACATTCTCCATTTCCCATTTGCTTTCTTCACCGAAGACCACATCTCGAGATCCATTCGGGTAGGATACCTCCCAGATGAATCCCGCTTCAGCAGCCTTTTCAACCTCGCAGCTGATGGCTTCTGCACTCTCCCGGTTAACGATCTCCTCTTATGCCTCACCGGCTTGGCATCTCTTCAGCATCGCCACCAGTGACATGCCACTTCTGGCCGATCCTGTGCATATCATCGCGCGTCCATGCGAACACATCTCGCGGTGCTCGCAGACATTCCACCAACTTTTCCTTCAACTGCTCGCTAATGCCCGAGCCGATTCTGACTTTCTTCCTGGGTCTCCGCCTCACCTCGACCTCTTCCAACTTCTCACCGGCCTTGCCTTCCGTTCCTCGAGTCCCCTCGTGTCCAGATGAGGTGATCCGGATAGTTTCTTTGGCAGCCACGGCAGAGCAGCTCCTCGCCACCATTCGGTCGCCTTTCACGAACCCCAACAATTCCATTTACTTGATACTTAGTGGCTAAGTAGTAGGTGGATAGCACGATTGGTCGATCCTCATGAACGGCCTTCCTAGAATCGCTCGGCACGGGCCGGCTTCATCTACCACCACGAATCCAAAGATCATGTTCTTCTCGAAAGGCTTTGAGCCCATGGTTACCGCCACTTGATGATTCCTGCAGGTATTAGCTTTCCTCCCCGAATCCTTTCAAGGAAGTGCTCGCTCGCCGAGGCTCGCTACTGCTATTCCTAAATCCTCGAGTGTGGATTCAAGAGAATATCCACCGAGCTCCCGAGTCAACCAAGATTCTGGTCAACTTCCTTGTTTACATGCCGGCTTTTACCACTGTGGCATCCTCGTGAGGGTACAAGACCGCCTCCTCGCCTCCGTCTCGTCCACATAATTGGCACCGCCGAACCTTGGCCTTCTTAGCAGCTAGGAGCATCGAACAGACTCTCGTCCTACCATGCGATACCGAGCAGTTGTTTTTCCGGCCCCTGCTTGAACTTCCCGCCATCGTGGGCCCTCCCGAGATTATCCTCGTGGACTGTGGTTCTGCGGTCTCATTTCGTAAGCCCCGCCATCTTCCTCAGTCGCCGCTCAACCATCGGGTGTCCCCTTCAACAAACTCAACCAAGCACCGGCTCCTAACCGGATCCTCCACCGGTTTTTCAAATCACGGCATTGTGGATGTGGAGTGGCCGTGGTCTCCATGAAAACGGCAGACTGCCCCTGCTCCGCCCGCTAGCTTGCGTGGTCATCTGGCTGGAGGGCTCAGCAGCCCTCGCCTCGCCCACTTGAAGTATCTCTTCAAGAGATACCTTCAACCTCAGATAACGCTCGTAAGCGTGGCCTCGCTCCACCACCTGTATTGCCGTATCCCTCGGGAAGCTTCTCAGCGAGGGTGGCAATGGACTGGTCCGCCTTGGCCGTGGTTCATCTCAAGTCCGCTTGGCGGCCGATTGCAGGATGTATGGCCATCATGACGCCTGTGTTCTCTCGTGATCCCTGCCCGAGACTCGCGAGATGGCAAGTGGAACCATCCGCGTGGGGAACTCTCCGTAGTGGTCAGATGGGCAACCCGATCCTCGTCGCTTTAAGCTTGTGCCCCTCGGGAAGGACCCCCTTTCTCCTTCCTCCTTGCTCCATTGGCCTGCTCATTCCTCAGTTTAGCAGCTTTTTCTTCTTCAATGACCATATCCAGTTTTACCTGCTCATACGCATCAGAATACGAACGGATCGAAGGACTCCGCAGGTTGTACCATGGTCTCCCCATCCGAATACCATCCTTCAATCCTCTCCGAGCTTGGGGATGGTTAAACGCACCAAGATCTAAAACCGCTCTATGGTATCTTTTGATAAATTCCCTGAGGGACTCTCCTTCTCTCTGCCTTACTTCTGACAGCTCCATCATGTCATCCTCAGGGGTCACCGCTACTCGAAATTGCTCTCGCGAACTCCCCGCACATCCTGCTCAAAGCTCAAGATGCTTCCCGTGGAGCCTCATGGTACCATTCTCTTGCCCTTCCCTCAAGAGTGAGCTGGAAGGCCCTCGCGACCTCCGGTCGCCGACTGCACCTCGCACTCGCCATGTCGCTGAACCGCCTATATGTACTAATGGATCACTCTTTCCCGAAAATTTCAGATCCGGAAGCTGAAGTCACGTGGATCGTGACACCCATGATCTCTGCGGAGAGTGGAGATTCGTTGTCCAAAGATTATTCGCCAGCTTGACTCTTTCCGCCTCCCCAAGATCTTCCACAACTCTGTGCCAACTCACAGCACCTCTCCCTCCAACTCCTCCAAGCACGAGAGGTCGAGTCAGATCCTGCAAATGCCGACGAGACCCCTTCCTCCATGTTCGCTTTCTTCCTCACCGCAACATTTGGTGCCCTAGGTCTGGGCTTCATCTCCCACATTTTCCCAAACATGAGCATTCCCTACTGACTCCGGACATCATTACATGCTTTTCTCTCGTCCCTCCCCGAGTTCTTGTAATGTGGAGGTCGAGTATCCATCTGCTTTTCCATCCGATCCATTCTTTCTTAGATCTCCCTATTCCGGGCCTCATTGGCTACTTCTCTCAAAGTTACCGATTCTTCCCGACTTACTCCTCTTCGACTCGCTTCCTCATCGTCTGTGTTGTATGTCTTGAATGTATTAGGAAATCAGGCTTTGTGCCGATCCCCACAAACGGTGCCAAAGATGTTGATGCGGTTTTTCCACAGATCTTCAAATGATCTCCGAACCTTCGAACAATGGCTTCAACCTTCAATAAGGTTTTCAAACAATTCGAGCAGTGATTGTCTAAACCTTTCGCTCGTGGATTAAAACAAGTGTCTCGATCCTTCCGCCGTGATAAACTTGATCTCGAGCAGGATTGCCTCCTTCGCCTGCTCCACCGGGTCTCCTGACCTGCACTCACGTAAACATGGTCGTGGGTTGCCGGGCGTGTTCCGGCGAAAACCCTCTGACGCTCAAGTCAGTAACTGGGTTGTTCTTTTTGTTCTCTCGCTTAGCGAGGGAGACCGGAAAGATGAAAGGGATATTATTTCGCCCTCCCTTTTTGAGTAGATATGGTTTTCTCTGAGAATTTAGATAAGAGAAATCAGAATAGGAAGAACCTGTATAAGCTTACGGATTCTTTGTGAATCGAATTTCCAACCCTTTGTGAATAAAAAATCCAACCCTTGTAACGCACTCTTCGCTTCCTTTTATACTCCATTTTTCTCGCCTTCCCTTTCCAGTCAGTCCACTCCCACGCTAGTGGTATCCGGGTCCCTTCGACGACCGGGATTGGTGTAATATTCCCTGGGATGCGCGACGACGTGGCTGATCACTATGTTGGGCATGTGCGCTAGGAATGATGACACCTTGAGGTATGTGCCGACCATCTAGCAATAGTGTCACCACCATACCACGTGGGCCCCTGCCGACATTAAAAGGTGTGCCGGATTCCGAGAAAACGGGCTCGGCCGCCTGGGCCAGTCTTGTCCGGCTGTGCTCGTGGACTTAACCTCCGCAAGCAGTGAAAGGAGTGCTCTGGCCTCGACCTTGACCATCTTTGACCCGAGGAGACGACCTCGAGCGAGCAATGGTGTGCTCAGCCTCGACCTTGACCAGCCTTTGTCCCGAGAGCCGCCGGGCCAGCCGTCCCTGGGTGTTTTATTCGAGCTGAGGGGCCTCGAGGAGACCCGCCCGATATTACCCAAACAAAAGGTGTGCTGTGATTCTCGAGAAAACGGGTCGGCCGCCTCGGCCGGGTCTTGTCCGGTCAGTGCTCGTGGACTTGACCTTCATGAGCAGTGAAAGGAGTGCTCGGCCTCGCCCTTGACCATCTTTTGACTCGAGGAGACGACCTCGAGCAGTGCAATGGTGTGCTCAGCCTCGACCTTGACCGCCTTTGTCCTGAGAGCCGCTCGGCCAGTCGTCCCTGGTGTTTTATTCGAGCTGGAGGGGCCTCGAGGAGACCTGCCCGATATTACCCAAACAATTGCTTTGCCATCATCTGATCCTCCTTTATATCAAACGTCACTCGTTTTTGTTAGAAAGACACATCAAACCATTTGGTAGAGCGTTAAAAGAACCGCCTCCGTGTAATAGAGACAATGCCTCCCCAATATTGCATTGTAAGTTGATAGAGCATTAACAACCAAAAATTCAACTGAAATTATACAACCAAAAATTCAACTGAAATTATTTTGTCTCCAGCTTTTAACGGGAGGTTAATGATTCATTTCATCGTCGGCCTTGTTCCCTCAAAGGCCACAAGAGAGGCATAACATTTCCGTAGGTCTAATTCGCTTAGTCTCATTTTTTAGAAATGCATCCAACAGAGAATCTCCGCACCGCTTCCCCATCAACGAGGATCCTTTTGAGTGCGCAATCGTATTCAAGGGTCAATGCGGGCATGTCAATGCCTTCTAAGTCCTTGTAGGTGAAAGTGATTGGGGCAAGGCTTTTGAAATGGTCATGATGGCGGCAAGAAAGTTTTAATAACTCTGCATCGCTGCATCTTTAGTGCCCTTTTGTACTAAGCACGCCAAACTTCTTATCCGAATCGACATCGGGCATCCATAGATAGCTGCAGAATGTAGCTCATTAAAAGTCATTTGCATCATTTTCCCTACAATACAAGCAATTTCCCCATTCTCGGTTTCTTTAACATAGTCATAAATAGAATCGTGGATTGTATGTATTATTGTTGGGGGTTTGGATTCTCTCCTTCTGATTCTACAAGGCCATTTAACTGCGATGGAGTGGTAGAGCTTTTCATATCGAAATATGATTGGTAGGGAAAGTATAATTATAGGACATCATTGCTATTTTTTAGGCCTTGTATCAGATGCAATGTTGATGGTGCTTCTGCCACTTCCGACGCCGCCTAGATGGTAGGAGGAGTAATGGGTTGGATAATGCTTGGCCCGCTAGCCATCTCATATTTCAAAAGCATTCCCTTCCTCATTATTGTTTCAATATGGATTCCTAAGGTCCAGCATTCATTGATAACATGCCCTTATCATTGTGAAAGATACAATGTTTAGCTTGATTCCGCTTTTCCGGAGACGCTTCGAGGGGCCTAGGGATACTGAATATTCCGTAGTTCTTGTTTTCCATCCAGATTTGGTACAAAGAAGTATTCGAAGCTCAAACCGCCTTTTATCGCCTTTCCTTCTCTTATTGGATTCTTCTATGTGCTGCGGAGTGAGACGTTTGTTACCGCTTTAAGGTGTATGGGGCAAGCACTATGGAAACTTTTGCAGTCATTTACTATTGTAAGGCCTTATTATTATCTAACTTCACATATTATCGAGATTTCAAATTAATCATCTCCATGGTCTTAAATTTCTTCTTAAGAATATATTTACCATACTCCGTGTTTAAATTCACCGCTTTGGCAAAAAGAGCCGCGACAATTTCCTTATCAACTTTTCCTATTAGGGTTATCTCTTGATTAAAGTGGAAGAGAAAATTATGCATTCTCTCAATTTCCCATGTTTGAGGTTAAAGAGATGTGAAGCGGTTTTGGGTTGTTTTCTATTATGGAAATATTGTACAAAGAACTATGTGCACAAGTCATGAAAGTTCTTGACTGAATTTCGGGTAGGTTACTGAACCAATTTAGTGTCTGGTCCAAACAAACTGGTGGGAATACCTTACAAAAAGTGGCATCATCATCGGTGTTGAATGCCAATTTTTGCTTATAATAGTAAAGATGATCCTCAAGATCTGTTTTTCCGTCAAACCATCGAAAGTTAGGTGCTTGAAATTTTTCCAACTTAAGAGCGGAAATGATACTTTCCACAAATGGGTGGCATTGATGTTAAAGGCCATCATGGCAAGCATCATCTACAGTTGAAGCCATCTGAAAGTTTTTCCCATAATCGCCTAAGACCTTTTGAATTCCTTTCTGTTCTTGGAACCATTACTCCTCACTTACATCTATGTCTTCCGGCCTTCTGAAATTTGATTAATGTGGGATTAAAATATCGTTCTCCTAGGTCTAAGTTTCCTCTTGGCTTCTTTGAATGTTATTCCAGTGCAAACAGTCTAGCCTTCAATAGCTGATTTTCCTTCATTGTTTCTTCTATTTACTTCAAGATTTGTGCCAAGGTATCATCGGATGGCACTTCTTACCTTTCAAAGATATACTTCTAACTCTTCCTAGTCGGATTTTCCATAAGTGGAAGTTCCCTAGATGAAGCGTAAGGAAACTTGTTTTTGGGAGGTATACTCATAATTGCCTGCAGTTACACCCATTTTTCTTTTATTAGCCATTTATTTTTCTTGCTTTAAACAAAAATCTAAAGATGGATGAATCTTATAGAAGAAATTCAGTGAGGAAAAATGGCACTTCTTACACCCATTTGATTGCTCAGGAAAAGTCATGCTAAAGCACTTATGAGCCTTTTTTTTAAAATTATGGTATAAGGGTGTGATTTTGGCTTAAAAAACCTTTTGATTAGTTCTTCCTTGTCTAACAAGATAAATATGTCAATATCTGACATTAGATAAATATGCTTGAGATTTATAGATAATCAGAATAGTAAATGCAAAAACACAAATTTTAGATACGCAAAGATAATTGTTAGTTACATAATATGTATTATGTAATTAAAGAAAGTTAGATTAGTTTACGTAGGCATAATACGCATTTGTTTATTCCTTATCATGAAGTAAATGTAGGGGTTTTCCTTAGCCTCACTCGTGGGTAAGTCAAATAAAGTCATTAGTGATATAAGAAATTAGAAAATAAAATATGTTCTTATGTTAGATGAGGAATCATAGTTGTTAGATTATGATATAAAGTTATGTTAGTCTATGTCGGCTTAATATTTCATACATTCCTCCTAATAAGATGAATATTTGGGTTTCTCTTAACCTCACTCATAAAAAAAGTAACAAAGTACCTCGGAACAAATAAAGTGGTAGGAATGTAAATAAGTCAGCATAGTTGTCGGGGATTAATATAATTAAAAATAAAATGAATAAAAAATAGAATAAAATATAAATGATGTTTGGGTTTAGTTTTAGAGATTAGTTTGACCCTTGTTGACCATCTTAACTTTCTACCATTTGGTCAAAATTTTACGTTGACCAAATGAATTTTTGTCATTTTCTTTATTCTTTATTTTCAGCAACTCATTTATAGGAGGGGTCTCTATTTTTTAGATTTTTGGCTTTTTTGCCTTGTTAAGCATGTTTGAGGTTTGAATCTCACATATAAACCCATTTTAATCAGGCATTTGTGAGTATTTACCTCTTGTTACAACCATATACAACTAAATCTAATCTAAAAAGTGGGTGTATAGTATTACAAGCTCCCCACAGACGGCACCAATGAATGGGCTAAAATTTTACTTTCACATGCATTTGTAATTGGTGAAGAACTTGCAACACTCATTGACCTTGATTCTGGTGAGGTGGGAAAAAGGCACTCTAATGCCTAAGTTAGTGTTTGATTAAATTTTAGAGAAAAAAGCAAGATGTAGAAGATGAACTTTCTCTCTTTAGAGTGAACAATGATATTTTGACCAAGAGACTTCTTCTCATAGAAAGGGTCTCTATTTATAAATGATCGGTGATGTGAGGGCTTTCCTTTGGGCACCCTTTATAATGACATGTGTTACCCATTATTATTGTTCACGCGGATGTGAATTGGGTAGTACGGAAACAAGTATATTTATTCGGTACCAACATATTTTCTTACTTTGGGCGTGGTTTCCTCGTGTCAGTGGATTACGAAAATAATTCTCCCTCTTGCTATGTTTAGGAGTTTCCGGAAAATTTTTCCTTAGATTTTATTTCTTTTAGAATAGCTTCGGTGTTAGTTCCCTCGGAATATTTCGAGTGCTATTATCCCCAGAATATTTTGGATACTATTTTTCTCAAATAGTGACTGGACTCCTGCTCACAAGATGCTCGAGCAGGAACACTTGCCCACCTCACTGCTCCTCTATTCATCGGAATAGCGATTTCCTCAGGCCTGCATTTACAAAACAGGGTCAGGGGTCGCCGGATGTTTTTCCGACGAAAATCCTCTGACGCTCAAGTCAGTGATCGGATTGTTCTTTTTGTATCCCTCTTTGTTAGAGAGACCGGAGGAAATAAAAAGATATTTTTGCCTTTTTTTATGATTAGAATCACCTACGAGAGATTCTAAGGGAAAATTAATGCAGGAGAAGATGAAGAAGAAGAACCTCTAGAAATTCTCGGAACCCCGAACCTTTACTTCGATTTTTCCTTTATACTTCACTTTCCCGCCCTTTTTTCCTCGAGGGTGGCCGTTCCCATGTTTATGGTGTCTGAGTCCCTCTGACAGCCGGGATTACTGTGACATTGCCTGGGAATGCGTGACTGTTTGGTGAGTATGGGTTCACATGGCCTGATCATAGTGTCGGGCGTGTGCGCACGAAATGATGACACTGTAGGGCGCGTCTGCCATCGGTAACAGTCGCGACACCATACCGTAAGCTGGATCTTGCATTTCACTTGTGTGTGTGTGTGTGTGTGTATGTATGTATAGTAATTTTCTAATTAAGGAACTCTGACCATATTAAAGTCAAGTATGACTTAAAAAAAAAATATATATATATATAGATTTCAATACACTACAATATAAAACATAGTGTATTAAAGTCGGGGATAAGTTAACAGATAAAAAAAAAACTCAAATTAATATAGTGTATTTTATCTTGTAGTGTATTGAAATTTATATATTTTTTTTATTTTTTACCTCATACTTGACTTTAATATGATCGGAAATCCTAAATTAAAAAATATTATACATAAATATATATAGAAATATTCCAATCAGAAATATTTGATTACAATACAGTTAGAGATAAATTACAAGATAAAAAAAAAATACAAAATCCAATGTAATATTTTTTTATCTTTTAATATATCACTCACTGTATCAAAATCAGAAATCTCTATTAAAAGTTATTAATATTATATAATATATAGATTGTATATGGGGAGATATATCATTTCTCAATTTACACAACATAAAAAGTAACTTTTTATAATAGTAAGAAAACGATAATCAGATTGGAAACTCAAAACAACATTTATTTATTTATTATAAGGAACAATCTGGTGTGCGCAATCGTACACCTTGCGCAACTATACGCGTGTCAAGATTTGGAAAATCTAATATGCGACTGCACGCACTTAAACAATCCTTATTATGGAATGGGATCAAAAAATAAAGTGACTACACGATCCTTAGTATTTTCTTCATCACCGTGTCCATCTCCAAATTGGTAAATGCATTGAGCCACCCTCGCCATATTCATTGCAATCCCAATAAAAACGTCGGACAAGTAATGTGGGTTTCCAAATCGAGCACTGTTCAACTTCATCCATGACTCAGCAATCAAATTTCGTATATGTTCACGAGCCTCATCTTCTGAAATTCCAGTTTCGTGCATGTAACATTGAATTGATTTAGGAACATCTCCCCTCTTCATCTCATCCTAAAATTTAATTAAATCAGCATCTATTATAAACAACATTAACAATTAATCAATTATTTAATAATCAGATCGTGAGTATTACGTTATGGAGAATATGGGATATTGCTGAGAACAGTTCCCACACCAATAATAAGAGTATAACTGTGTTCTCAGCGGATATGAGATATTTTCCACAACACAAATAATATAAAACGTTAATTAATTGTACCGATGATGTTTCCAAATCGTCTGCAAGTCGTATAATCATTGATGAAAAACGAATAATATTGGGAGAATCTTGCAAGAATTCCAAGGCCTCCTTTGTTATTGGATTTGCTGTAAAAGCATATGCATGGATTAGCATCAAAGGTGCGGATATTGAAATCCAAGCATTTTCCATATATTCTTGGAAAGTTGGTATGTAGCCGCTGTTGTACCACTTTGCCTCCCATAAGAATGCTTTACATAGATCTGCCCACTGATTTTATATATTTATATAACGAATTAATTAATTAATATAATATAAGATAGAAGTAAATAAAAAAAGTATGAACTAAGTTAATTAAAATAAAAAGTTTAATTTACGGTTACTGTTTTCTTAAAATAAGGAATGATCATGCCAACTTCTTGATCTCTAAGAGCATTAAAAGCCATTTCATTTACGAAATTATAGAGAATATGAAACCACAATTTCATATAGTACGGAAGTTGCTCTGTTGCAGTAGCGTCCATCTAATATATTTATTATTGCAATTAGTATAGAAAATATTAATTTATTATTTGTGTTCATGCTTATAATATATAAATTCATGAGTAATGATCTGGTGTGCGAGGTGCTCCACTTATAATGAAAAGCACACCATCTCATGTTCCATAAATTCATAGGGTATAAAATAATAACAAAAGTAAACCTATCAACTGCATCAGTGAGTAGCTCAAGTTCGTCCAAGGTCCCATAGACATCATAAACATCATCGATTATTGTTAAAAGGGAATTAACCATTGCAGACATCCTTCTACAATATCCAAATTGAGGTTCGAATATATCCCCCACGGTCCAGAAGAAATTCTCCACTACTCTGTCTCTCGAAAAAGTCAACTTCTCCCCAAGTCCAGTTTTCTTCCACCACCTGACCACAAATTAATTAGCATGAAATAAATTAACGTACATATATGCATGCTCTCTTAGACTTAATCTTTGTAAAGTGTGGACGTCTGCTTTTTTACAGCACTGAAAAGAGCCTGGAAATGAGCTTTTCAATAATATAAATGCTTTTTATAATATTGTAGAAGGCGAGTCGGTACTTTATGAGAAGGAATCCTATGAGATATATCTGAATTCTTACCTTGACACATATTTGAGATCCTCTTGGTGTACTGCTTGCACAATATTAAAGTCAAGTTTAGCGAGCTCGAGCAAGATAGGGTTCATGTCCGGTCCACTTTCGTACACATCGATGAACCACCTTGCCTCCAATCTTCGCATCCTCCAATGTAGCGGAAGTTCCAATGCATGGTTCACTAATGTGCAAAGATATTCATCGCCGTGTTCATGACTCACACCGGACACAAAATATGAGAAAACCAAAGTCACACACCCAAGAAATCACAAGCTCACCACAAAAGCAAACAACAAAAGGATACAGAAAAAAACTTCACCACCTAAAGTTGTTAAGCTAAGGATACAGGGATTAAAACACTCACCACTCAATGGAATCTACCAAATAGATATAGAGTTGATAATAACTCAAAAGTTTTTAGTATTAAATCCATCCTCCTCTTTTTTGTGACTACTTAAGCTTAAATAACTTTTCTAGGAACAACCCTCCAAGCATAGGTTATTAAAAAACCCTTCAAATGACTTGACTTCTAAGACTAACATTAAAACTAGACATTAATGAAACATTGGTATTCTCAAAATACAGCAAAAGAAATTTAAAAACAGTCCCAAGTCCAGAAATATTATTGTTGACTCAAAACTGAACAGCCTCCACTTAACTGATCATAACTTACTGTTGAAAGCTCCAAATTTAGATTAGTAAAATTCATTGGAAAGCTAACAGAAATATCTTTCCAATGATATATGGCTCGAAAATTAATTCAACCTCATGCAGTACAGTTTAATTCCCAAAATGCCCCTCCTGCACTTCATTTCTGCTTACTTGATTAATGTAAGAACTTGAGCTGCACTTTGTATGACTTGAATACCATATATTTCAAACACCCCTGTGTTAATCTCCCCTTGTTGAAAAAAATTCGACCTCGAGTTTTGATTTTTTTCTTCATGATAAGGAGACAAATCTGATATGTTGAATGTTGACGAAACACCATAGCCATCTCGGAAGCTCAATCTTGTAAGCATTATCTCCAATGCGTTATGACACTTTAAATGGTCCATCAGCCCTTGGTCTAAGTTTAGCATACTTCCAGTGTGGAAAACGATCTTTTCTCGAGATGAACCCAAACCAAATCTCCTTCCCGAAACTTAGCATGTTTTCGATGCTTGTCTCGCAGATTTTTATACTTGTCATTTTGCTTTAAAATTCGTCTCGAACCTCGCTCATGCATCTTTTTGATACTTTTAGAGCGCTCTTCCGCATCTCCACTAAATTGATGAGCAGCTGAAAGTGGAGCCAAATCCAAAGGACTCGATTGATTCTTGCCATAAACTACTTCAAAGGGACTTGAACCAAAGAGTTTGATGTATGGAATGATTGTAAGCAAATTCAATCTGAGGCAAAATGAGATCCCATTGACGAATGTTCTTGCCCACATAGCTTCTCAAGAGATTTCCCAAGCTTCGATTCAGTAATCTCGACCTCGACCATCAGCTTGAGGATGATGAGAAGAGCTGAATTTAAGAGTAGTTCCTAACTTCCTCCAAAGAGTGTGCCAGAAGTGACTCAAAAACTTTGAATCCCGATCAGAAACAATGGTTTTTGGAATTCCATGTAGCTTCACAATCTCCTTGAAGTACAAATCAGCAACATGAGAGGCATCCAAAGTTTTGTTACACGAAACAAAATGAGCCATTTTTGAGAATCGATCAACCACCACCATGACAGAGTCTTTGTTTCTTTGAGTCCTTGGCAACCCAACAACAAAGTCTAGACTAACATCTTCCCAGGGAGCTTCAGGGACTGGTAAAGGATTGTATAGGCCTGTGTTTTGACCATGAGCTTTGGCCATATGACAGATTTTACACCTCTGCACATGACGCACAACATCTTTATCCATCTTTGGCCAATAGAAATTTCCTTGGAAGCAAGCTAACGTCTTATCCCTTCCAAAGTGACCTCCAACAAGACCGCCATGTGCCTCCATGATAATAGATTCCCTCAAAGAGCACTCGAGGAATACATAAACGATTTCCGAAAAGAAAACCATCATGTAATTGGTATCGATCATACGCTCCATTCTCACATTCTCGTCCAAATTCGCCAAAGAAAGAATCATCTTTGTATAGCTCTTTTAAGATTTCAAAGCCTACAATCTTCACTTGCATAGAGGAGAGCAAGGAATGTTTTCGACTTAAAGCATCAGCTACAACATTCCGAGCACCCGATTTATGCTTGATGGTAAAATTGTAAGCTTAAAGGAACTCCACCCATCCCAAGCATGTTTTCTATTAAGCTTCACTGACTATTGATAAACTTTAGTGCCTCATGGTCGAGAAGAGAATAAATGGCCTAGAAAGCAAATATTGACTCCAATGGTTCAAAGTCCTACAAATAGCATACAACTCTTTGTCATAAGTTGAGTACTTCCTGCGGAGTCATTCAATTTTTCACTAAAGAAAGCTACTCGGTTTCCCTTCTTGGTCGAGTACAAGCACCAATTCCGAGATTAGAGGCATCACACTCAACTTCAAACACCTTGCTAAAATCTGAAGTGACAAAACAGTGCGCTTTGCTACCTTTCTCTTGATGATTTCAAAACTTTCTTGTGCCTCTTTGGTCCATTTGAAACCTTCTCCTTTCAAGCATTCGGCTATCTGAGCAACAACTCGTATCGAACCCTTTGATAAATCGTCGATAAAAAGAAGCAAGACCATGAAAACTTCGGATGTCATGAAGCTGACTTAGAATTGGCCAACTTAAAATTGCCTCCACCTTGCTTGGATCCATTTTAATCCCATCTTTGATACAACATAGCCCAAAAAGATGAGGCTATCAAGAAAAACTTACACTTTTTAAGTTGACATAAAGCTTTTGATTTCTCAAAATCTCAAGACTTGGCGAAGATGCTCCAAATGTTGTTTTTCATCTTGGCTGTACACAAGAATGTCATCAAAATACACAACAACAGATTTTCCAATCAAAGGTTTAAAAACATGATTCATCAGCCGCATGAAAGTGCTTGGGGCATTAGATAGACCAAATGGCATAACCATCCATTCATAAAGTCCTTCCCTCGCTTTGAAAGCCGCTTTCCATTCGTCACCATGTCTCATTCTGATTTGATGATAGCCACTTCGGAGATCAATCTTAGAAAAAATTATAGCACCATAGAGCTAGTCTAGAAGATCGTCAAGGCGTGGAATAGGGAAACGATAATCAACCGTTATCTTATTCATCGCTTCATCGTCAACACACATACGCCAAGATCCATCTTTTTTGGTACCAATAAGGTGGAACAAGCACAAGGACTTTTGCTTTCTCTCACCAACCCTTTCCTTATAAGCTCATCAACTTGCCTCTGTAATTCTTCGTGCTCTTTTGGATTCATTCGATAAGCCACTTTATTTGGTAGAACGTAACCGTGAATAAGATCAATGCAATGTTGAATGTCCCTCATGGGAGGAAGCCCATGTGGTAATTCTTCCGAACAACATCCGAGAATTCTTTAAGAAAATATTTCATAATCAAAGGCGGCTCATTACTCTCTTCATTTTCCTCAAACACAACCGTAACATAAACTTTACTACCACTTCCCAATTCTTTTTACAATCAAACAATCAAGAAATTATTTTCCACTCCATTGATAGGTTTAGAATTTTCTCTACTTTTGAAGGACCCAAAATGATTTTACTTCCATCTTTAATGAAAGTATAAGTATTCTTATAACCATCGTGAACAACCCTTCTATCGTATCGCCAAGGACTGACCTAAAAGCAAATGACATGCATCTATAGGAACAACATCGCACCAAACTTCATCTTTATATTTATGCCTAATAGAAAATGAAATAAGGCAACGTGTGTTTACCTCAATCTCGCTTCCCTTTTAAGCCAAGAAAGTTTATAAGGTCGAGGATGTTGCTCCGCTTTGAGCTTCAACTTCTTGACCATTTTAGTTGCAACCACATTCTCAAAGCTGCCACTATCGATAATGACATCGCATACCTTTCCACGACAAGTGCATCTAGTGTGAAAGATATTCTTTCTCAGCCAATCTTCTCCATCTTCACAAACAATACTCAAACTCTTTTGAATAATGAGAGAATTCCCAAAATCAGCATATGTAACTTCCCATCTTCAACATCCTTTTCGACTCTAGGATTCTCATGATCGCCTTCCTCATTCTCGCCATCACTCTCCTCTTCAACAAGCGCAACCACCCTACGATTAGGACACTCGAAGCAATGTGCCCATAACCATGGCATTTAAAACATTGACGAGAACTAGCATTCGAACCATTTGCTCACTGCTTAGATCCTTCCCAAGCATTATTCTTCGTAATTTTCTTTGTAGTAGAACTCGAACCGTAATTATGCTTGAAGCTGAGCCACTCCCGATTGACATCACGAACTCGCGAACCGAAAGCCACCATCACGAGCATCTTTTGTTGCTTTTCCACTTTAAGAGCAAGTCTGCACACATCACTATAAGTCCAATATGGTTGAGCTGGACCACATTACCAATTTCAAGTTGTAAACCACCCGAGATAGCGTACGATCAGTATGCTCTTCGCCTCTACCAAATCACACTTCATCATTAGATTGTCGAACTCTGCTGTATAATCTTCCACGCATAATTCATTTTGCTTAAAGTTGTGGAACTTAAGGTAGATATCTTGCCTATAGTTATCGTGCAAAACATCCTCTTAAGCTCTTTTTTCATTTTCTCCCAAGTAACAATTTTCCTACGTCCCTCACGCTCCTTTGTCTTTTAAGATTTTCCCACCATAAAGAAGCATACTTTTTAAGTTTAATGACAATGAGTTTCACTTTGCGATCTTCGTGCACATCTCTCAGTATTCAAATATGCTCAATGTAAATAAGTCATTCAACGAACTCTTCGAGTTGCATTCTTCCTTCAAATTCAGGTATTTCGATCTTGAATTCGAAAGGTTGATAAGAATTGCGACGCCTATTATTCCGAGATCGAGAAGAAAAATTACTATTAGAGCTTTGATCCTAATGGAAGGGATTATAATCTTCCACGCCATTGATTGAGCCTTCTTCATCCGAACTACCATTTGCAGCAGCTTCTCGAGTTGCTTCAAGATGCTGAAAATGTTGCTAAAGCTGTTCGACTTGTCTTCTAAGATCATCCCTTTCTATATCACCCAAGTCCCTCTCATGAACAGGAGGCCCTGCAACTCTTGTATCATGTCGACGCCTGTTGAGCTATAAATGTCGAACCTAAAGCTCGATACCAAATTTGACACCGGACACAAAATATGAGAAAACCAAAGTCACACACCCAAGAAATCACAAGCTCACCACAAAAGCAAACAACAAAAGGATACAGAAAAAAACTTCACCACCTAAAGTTGTTAAGCTAAGGATACAAGGCTTAAAACACTCACCACTCAATGGAATCTACCAAAGAGATATAGAGTTGATAATAACTCAAAATTTTTTAGTATTAAATCCATCCCCCTCTTTTTTGTGACTACTTAAACTTAAATAACTTTTCTTGGAACAACCCTCCAAGCATAGGTTATTAAAAAACCCTTCAAATGACTTGACTTCTAAGACTAACATTAAAACTAGACATTAATGAAACATTGGTATTCTCAAAATACAGCAAAAGAAATTTAAAAACAGTCCCAAGTCCAGAAATATTATTGTTGACTCAAAACTGAACAGCCTCCACTTAACTGATCATAACTTACTGTTGAAAGCTCCAAATTTAGATTAGTAAAATTCATTGGAAAGCTAACAGAAATATCTTTCCAATGATATATGGCTCGAAAATTAATTCAACCTCATGCAGTACAGTTTAATTCCCAAAAATGCCCCTCCTGCATTTCATTTCTGCTTACTTGATTAATGTAAGAACTTGAGCTGCACTTTGTATGACTTGAATACCATATATTTCAAACACCCCTGTGTTAATGACTATCATGCTTGCCTACCCATTCTTTGAGATATGCGGTGGTGAAACTTCTAGCTTCACGAAAGATAGTGCTTTCTTCTTCTACCAGGAGATATGCAGCTTCATACAGAGCTAACATTCCTCTGCAATCGTCACAGTGGCTTGATGACTTAAAGCTCCCCTTATCATCCATGAAACGTGAAAAGGTTTCTACAAGTACATGTATATGTTTATGCATGCATGCATGCGTTTCAGTCATTCATATAATTAAGTAAATAATGGAGCTCATGAACTAAAATGAAATGAATTCCTTTCAATATCGATGAAGAAAGAACGTAAACTTGTAGAAAAACGCTAAAGAGACGTAAGCACAGTCAGAAAGTGATAAATCGATGCCAGCTACTTACTTTAAAAAAAAAAAAAAAAAACTAGCATGTTTCTATCAAATTATTTTTTATCTAAATATTATTGCACAAAAATGCACTAGTGCGGACCTTTGCAGGTATATCATAACCATGTTGCCTTAGGATTCTAAATTTGAGAGCTGCGGCGTATAAACTTTTATTAGTATTCTTGTTGTATATCCCATCCAAAGTTCTTTTTATTTCATCCTTAAAGTGATAAGATACTCCAAGTCTGTGCAGATTATCTATGAGCTCAAGTTGATGTAAAGGATCTAAATCCACCGCTTTATCATCCTGCTGCAGCATCGCCTTCACTTGCTCCTTCAGCGTTTCCAATTGTCTGGCATACGATTCTCCCTGCATGGTATATCAAATCAAATAATATGTTACCTAATTAACCAGGTATATATATATTTAAACTAACTACAAACAAATTAAACTAGCTAATTAGTTATGTACCTTATATTTACTGTCAAGTGATTGAATATAATCAAAACTCCAAATGGTTGGCCTGTAATCGGCAGATCGCCTAATAATGGTTTGATCGGCAGGCTTAATAGTACTAGTAGTGGTGGATGCAGCCATGCGATATTGGACTCGAGTTATAGGAGGAACAAGGCCATTAACGTTGCTTGATAATGGTAATGATAATCTGGTGAAATTGCTTGTCACAGGCAGTGAAGAGAGCAGATTGAGAGCCATGATTAAGAATATAATTTCAAGGAGTGTATATATGAGATTTATGTTACATGAGATTCTAGTCCTTCGTGGCTATATTTATACACAACAGAGGAGAGAGTCCAGAACACTGTATGTTCGAAGGGATATTAATTGGTGCAGTGCTGTTGCAAATTTGATTCCAAATAAAATCATTACAAAAGAACGAAAAGATAAAAATGAAACACGACGTGACTCACTGACTTGTTTAGGAGGAATATTACTTCGTTGCTAAATAATAAAGTGATACGGAATTAAAAAATCCAACCCAAGCCGTAGGCAATAATATTGTAGTATATGATTAACTAAACTCCTATATTGGAAAGGGACAATTCCTAATGGTGGGAATTATTAAATAATATTGGGTTGTAAATTTTACAAACCCGTGCAACAATATTGGGTTGTAAATTGATTATATATATAATAAATTATTACAGACATTTTGACATTTTATATTTAAGTTAAAATGAAAAATAAAAATATAAATACAATTATCCACAAGGTTGCTAATATTGTTTAACTCAGATCTATTTTAGTGATGTTATTAGGACTTTAGAACTCCATTCCTAAGACATTGTCCTCTTTCTAAATAGGAATCATTCATCAAACATGATTTACTCTATATATCTTAATGACAATTTAATTCTCTCGTTGTTTATGTGAGCATAGTTCAAATTCCAAACTTCTTGTTTTCACTCAAAAGAATTTATTAATTGCACTATTTACACCCATATTTTAGGATAAATACTCATTTAGTCCTTATATTTTGAAAAATACTTCAAAACACTCTTACTGTTGAATATATGATACTCACGCCCTTAAGTTTTCTTTGCTTTTATAATACCCTTACAACAATTTCAAACCAATGTTTGATACATTTGCAATAATCTTGCTAATAATTATTTATAAAAAATTACTTTACCAAATTAGTGCTAAAAGTAAAGAAATAACAAAAAAAAATTAATTTTAGGTTTATTTTACTTTTGGGGTTAATTATTTTATTAATTTTTTTTAGATAAATTAATTAATGCCCCTAAAAATATTGTTGTAAAAGTAAAAAAGGGGTATGAATGTCATGTATGAACAATAAAGGTATCCTGAAATATTTTTCAAAATATAAAACCTAAACTAACATTTAACTTAAAATATCGGGATTAAACTAGCACTTACCCCACATTATTTTATTTGCCCCATAAATTACACATGTTAATCAATTAATTAATTATGATCAGTTAGATAATTAAAAAGTGTGTTTTTATGCCTTAAAAAATAAATATTTTGATTAGTTTCAAGAGAATAATTTACACTAATAAATTAAACATTTTTAGTTATATGATTTTTTTTCTTTTTTGCTGGTTTATACCAAATTCAAAACTGGATTTCATCGATAATTATTTGTTTTATTAATAACCAAGTATTTGCTAGGTGAAAAGTTAAAATTTGCCGATACACTATTACTAAAAGGGACGTGGCACAAGATTTTTAAGAACTTAGCAAACGATGTTACTCTAATAAGGAAATATCTGCCAAAGAATAATAGCATTTTTCGTCAATGATTTGTTAGTTTAAAATTTGGTTTTAACAAAAAAGGATTCTTACTTTAAGAGGTCTATTGCTCACCTACTCACCAAAAGGCTATTTCAAGAAAATACAACAATCAAATATTCTTTCACAAAAGAATATTTGACAAGCGGGCCATCATTTCCAAAAAAGATAGCACCATCGTAATTAAAGTCTAAGACAGATTTAGGACGTTGTAAATTAATTTTTACAAAATTATAAATTGATTTATGACACCGTAAATCTTTTTCAAATTTTAATTCCGAATATAACACACATACATCTTCTATAAGAGGAATTAAATATAATATAAAAAAAATTCTACTATTGATCAAATTTAAAATTAAATAAAATTCAAATAAAAGAAAATTATCACGTGTTCACCCTTAATTTACTCCGTTATTAAACATACTGTTTGGGTAATATCGGGCAGGTCTCCTCGAGGCCCTTCTATCTCGAATAAAATGCCCCGAGGTCAACCCAGCTCGAGCAGAAGTCTCGACCACTGGCTCAAAGACAATCTCGCTAGACGTCAAAACTGGTCAAGGTCGAGGAATTCAGAGTGGTCCGAGCTCCGAGCTCTCTCACCTGCTCGATGTCATCAGGACTGGCCAAGGCTGGACGAAGACGGAGAGCTCGAAAATTGATCGAGGCCCGAGCTCTCCTTCCTGCTCGCTGCAGTTAAGTTCTCGAGCACAACTGGGCTGCGCTGACCACAGGACAATGGAATGTAAGACTCAGCTCGGGACAGTCCGACCCGTTTCCTCAGGATCCCGCACGCCTTTTTGATGTCAGATCCGGCACATGGCCCCACGGTGTCATCGTTCCTAGCGCACATGCCCGACATGGTGATCTGGCCACGTGAACCTGGCTAAGGAGACAGCCAAGCATCCCTGTGGAATATTACGCCAATCCCACCGCCGAGGGACCCGTGACACCACCGACGCGGAATGGATGCTCTTGGAGAGAAAGGGCGGGAAAATGAAAGAGGGAGTATAAAAGAAAACGAACGGCACGCTATGTGGATTGGAAAAATTCATTCACAGGGATTCAAAAAATAGACACAGGTTCTTCCTATCCCTACTTCCCTTACCTTAATTCTCTAAAAAAATCTATATTTATTCAAAAGGGAGAGCAAAAAATATCCCTTTCATCTTTCCGGTCTCTCCGACTAATGGAGATACCAAAAAGAACAACCCGACATCGACTTGAAGCGCCTGAGGATTTTCGCCTGAACACGCCTCGGCTACCCCTAACCCCGCTTTCCGTGAGTACAGGTCCCGGAGATCTTCGCTCGAAAAGACAAGTGGAATAGGACGAAGGAGACAGCCCCGCCGAGCTCGAGCTAGTTGCGAGCGTAAGGTTCGAGGCACTCGTCAAGGCACGCGGAAACCGCGATCAACATTTTTTCGAGCCGCCTCGTGATCGGCACAAAATCCTGATTTCCTAATACGTTTAAGATACACAACGCAAAGATGAAAGGAAACAGCGGAAGAGGAGTGAGTCTAGAAGAATCGGTAACTTTGAGAGAAGTGGCCAATGAGGCCTAGAATAGGGAGATCCAGGAAAGAATGGATCGGATGGAGAAACAGATGGAGACTCTGACCTCCCTATTACAAGAACTCAGGGAAGGATAAAGAAAAGCGTGTAATGATGTTCCGGAGTCCAGCAGTGGGAACGCTCCCGTTCGGGAAAACGTGGAAGATGAGGCCTAGAGACCTAGGGCACCAAACGCTGCAGTGAGGGAGGAGACGAATATGGAGGAAAGAGGGTCTCACAAGACTTGCAGGATACGACCTCAACCTCTCGTAAGTGAGGAGCTGGAGGGGAGGTGCGCAGCTTGGCACAAGTTGTAGAGGACCTCCGGGAAACGAAAAAGCCCAAGTTGGAGAATAATGCTGGATAACGAATCTCCACTCTCCGCAGAGATCATGGGTGTCACGATCCCACGTGACTTCCGCCTCCTGATCTGAAATTTTGGGAAAAAGCGATCCACCGGTACATATAGAGCGGTTCAACGACATGACAGGGTGCAGTGGTCTCGCTGCAAGACAGAGGTGCAGGGCCTTCCGCCACTCTGAGGGAAGGGCAAGAGAATGGTACCGAAGGCTCCTACTGGGAAGCATCTTAAGCTTTGAACAGATGTGTAGGAGTTTATGGAGCAACTTTGGGCGCGTGACCCCGAGGATGAGATGACGGAGTCGCAAAAGTAAGGCAAAGGGAGGGAGAGTCCCTCCGGAGTTTGTCAAAAGATACCATAGATCGATCCTAGATCTTGCGCGCTTAATCATCCCCAAGCTACCGAGAGGATCAAGGATGGGATCCTGATGGGGAGACGATGGTATATTCTCGCGAATCCTTCGATCCGCTCATATTTGGACGATATGAGCAAGTAAACCGGATATGATAATCAAGAGGAGAAGGCCGCAGTTCGAGAAGTGAGCAGTGTCAACTGGAGCAAAGAGGATGGAGAAAGGGGTCCCGCCCGAGGGACACAAGCTTTAAAAGCAAGAAGTGGACCGGGTCGCCTCTGCATAACCCTTACCAAAGAGCTCCCCACAGCTGGATGGTTCCCTCGCCACCTCGCAGATCTCCGTGTCTGGATCACAGGGAGTACAAAGCGCCATAATCGACCACATATCCCGCAACCACCGCCAAGCGCACTCGAGGTGAACCACAACAGAGCCGATCGTCCATTGCCTCCTCCACCAAGAAGTTTCCCAAGGATCTAGGCGACATGGTGGTAGAGCAAAGCCCCGCTACGTAGCAAGATATCGAGGTCAAGGTATCTCTCGAAGAGATACTTCAAGTGGCTAAGGAGCGAGGACTGCTAAGTCCTCCAACGCCGATGGCCAAGTCAGCTGGCAAGCGGAACAAGGGGCGGTTCTGCCGTTTCCATGGTGACCACTGCCACTCCACATCACAAAGGCTATGATTTGAAAACCGTGTAGAGGATCCGGTTAGAATCTGGACTTGGATGAGTTTGTCGAGCGAGGGCATCCGGTGGTCGAGCAGCACTGTCCGAGGAAGATGACCAGGCCACGAAATAGTACATGGAACCACCGTCCACAAGTGGTAATCTCAAGAGGGCCCACGATGGTAGGAAGTTTAAATAGGGCTCGGAAAAACTATCGCAGTATGCCGCCGCCACGAGAAGTCCTGCTCACCGCCTCGCCGCCAAAAGGCCAAGCGTTCTAGCAAAGCCAATTATGTGGATGGATGAAGACGAGGAGGGGTGTTAGTACCTCACGAGGATGCCCCGTGGTAAAAGCCAACGTAGCAAACAAGGAAGTTGACCGAATACTCGGTCGACTCTGGAAGCTCTGTGGATATTCTCTTCAAATCCACACTCGAGGATTTGGAATAACAGCGCGAGCCTCGAGCGGCATTCGAGCACTTCCTTGAAAGGATCTCGGGAGGAAAGCTAATACCTCCGGAATTATCATGTCGGCAAGAACTATGGGCTCGAGGCCTTTCGAGAAGAACATGATGCCGGATTTCGTGGTGGTAGATGAAGCCACCCCATACCGTGCAATTCTAGGGAGGCCGCTTATGAGGATCACCAATAGGCTCTATCCACCCATTACTTAGCCCTAAAGTATCGAGTAAACGGGTCAGTAGGGTCGTGAAAGGCAGCCAGAGGGTGGCGAGGAGTTACTATGCTATAGCGGCCAAAGAAACTATGCAGATAACCTCGTTGACCTGCGGGGGAATCAAGGAATGGAAGGCAAGAGCTCACCGAGAAGTTCGAGGAGGCTCGGGTGAGAGCGCATCTGACCCCGAGAAGAAAATCGAATCGGCTCGGCCTTGGCGAGTCGTCGAAGGAAAAGTCAGTGGAGTGTCCGCGAGCACATGCAGTATGTGTTCGCATGGACGACGAGGATATGCCCGGATCGACCTGTAGTGGCGTGTCACAGTCGGGCAATACGGAGAGATGCTAAGCCGTGAGGCATAAAAGGAGATGCGCCAACCAGAAAGATACGAAGCCATCAACCGTGAGGTGGAAAAGTCACGAAAGCTGGATTCATAAGGGAGGTCTCCTACCCGAATGGATCTCGAATGCGGTGCCGGTGAAGAAGGCAAGTGGAAATGGAGAATGTGTGTGGACTTCACAGATGTGAACAAGGCCTACCCAAAAGATAGCTTTCCACTACCAAAGATAGACCAACCGGTGGATTCTACTACGGGCACCGGCCGCTTAGTTTTATGGATGCATTCTCGTGATATAACCAAATTCCCATGCACCGATCAGACGAGGAGTGCACAGCCTTCATCACTAATCGTGGTCAGATCGCTACAAGGTCATGCCTTTCGGTCTAAATAATGCAGGGCAACGATCGTAGGCTAGTAAACAAGGTCTTCAAGCCATTGATCGGCTTGGACAATGGAGGTATATGTAGATGACATGATCACCAAGTCTAAAGATGCGGAGGAGCATGTAAGGCATCTAGAGGAGGCCTTCGCGACTCTTAAGAAAGTACCTGATGAAGCTAAACCCGAGAATTGTGCTTGGAGTGGGTTCTGGAAAATTCTTAGGCTTCATGGTCACCACAGGGGATCGAGGCCAATCCGAGAAGATAAGAGCAGTGGTGGAAATGAGGTCCCCTCAGTAGCCTCAAGCGAGATACAAAGTCCGACCAAGCAACCGGCATCCCTCAACAGTGTTCATATCTCGAGCCACCTGATAAATGCCGAGTCTTCTTCGTGAAATGAAAAAGGCAGGAAGACAAAGTAGATGCCAGAATGCGAGGCGTGCCCAAAGCAGCCTAAAAGAATATCTCGCTGAAAGTCTGCTATCGCCAACACCTCGAGCGTGAGAGGTACTCGCTTCTATACTTAGCTATGTCCCAACGGGCAACTAGCTCGGCTCCGTAAGTGGAGGAGTCAAAGGTACAATACCTGCTTATTACACGAGCGTAGCTTTGCTACAAGTCGAGACCCAAGATCCATTAATGGAGAAGTGGGCACCGCCCCGGTCACAAGAAGACGAAAGTCGAGGCCTTATTTTCGTGCACATTCAAGAGTGGTTCTAACAAACCAACCCTCGTGCAAACTTTGTACAAGCCTCGAGACTTCGGAAGGTCGGTAAAATGGTCATGGAGCTAAGTCGAGTTCGACATTAATTACCAGCCCGAACATCCATAAAAGCACGCCTTTAGTCGACTTCGTGGTCGAGTGCACGGCAAGGGATGAGGAGACTGGAGAGCGAGCCCCCACCAAGTTCCCAAGCCTCGACCAACACCTGGATAGTCACAGTAGATGGATCCTGTGGAAATCAGGGAGCATGAGCAGGAGTTGTGCTCCTAAGTCCTGAAGGGGCAAAGATGCAATACGCTGTGAAATTAGAGTTCGAAGTCACCAACAATCAGGCCGAGTACGGGTCAGTAATAGCTGGATTGAAGCTCACCTCAGAGTAAAAGCAGAGGAGGTAAAGCTCGAATGCAGACTCACAACCGGTAACAAACCACCTCGATGAGAGCTTTCAGGCAAAAGGGGAGAAAATGGAGGCCTACCTTCGGAAGGTGAAGCAGCTAATGGGGAGTTTTCGAGCTATCGAGGTGGAACAAATCCCAAGGGAGAAGAATTTTTGAACTGATATGATAGCTCGCATGGCAGCCGCATCGGACCCCAAGTTATCGACGAGCAACACCTGGATGGAGCCGATCGTTTCTTACCTCAAGGAAGGGACAGTGTCAGCCGATAAAAAGCAGGCAAGGAAGTTGAGGTGCAAAGTAGCCAGGTACACTCTCATAGAAGGAGTCTTATATAGACGGGGGTACACTTTCCCCTTGTTGCGGTGTTTAGACCAGGAAGAGGCAAATTATGTCCTCCGGGAGATACATGAAGGAATCTGCGGAAATCATTCTGGCGCGAGGTCCTTAGCTTTCAAGGCCTTGAGGCAAGGATACTTTTGGCCCCGTATGCATCAAGATGCTCAAGAGAAGACCAGAAGCTGCAAGAGCTGCCAGAGCTTTGCCAACTACCTAACCCAACCTCCGGAGAACCTTATGGTGATGAGCTCGCCATGGTCGTTTGCTCAATGGGGAATTGATTTGATAGGGCCATTGCCAAAGGGGAAAGCGTCCGCCACCCATGCCATAGTCGCAATTGATTATTTCACCAAATGGGTCGAAGTGGGAGCCTTGAACAACATCACAAAAGGTAAAACCACTGACTTCAATTGGAAGAATGTGATTTACAGGTATGGGATTCCTCATGTATTGGTCACTGCATAATGGGAGACAGCTTGACAACGGTAATTCGTAGATTTCGCCAAACTGGGATAGAGTTAAGTTTTGCTCTCCTCACACCCGCAGCCAATGGGCAAGTAGAGGCCGCGAATAAAACCATAAAACGCCTCCCAAGACAAGGTCAGGCGAGCAAAAGGGAGCCTGGGTGGACGAGCTGCCTGGTGTCTTGTGGGCTTACAGAACCACACACAAAACGGCCACTGGAGAGACCCCATTCTCCTTGGCGTTTGGGCACGAAGCAGTGGTTCCCACTGAAATAGGAATGGGGATGCATCGGACAAAACACTTCAATGAGGAGCAAAACAACGAGCAGATGTGTGCAGGTCTGGACTTACTGGAAGAAAAGAGAGAAAGGGTCGCTGCTAAGATCGTAGAATATCAACAGAGAGTGGCTCGTTATTACAATCGAAATGTGCACATTCGCGGTTCCGTGTGGGTGACTGGTATCGAGGAAAGTCAACCAGAGCACGAAGCGACCCAAGACAAGGTGTGCTAGGACCAAATTGGGAAGGCCCTTATCGAGTCACTCAATTAGCAGGACCAGGAGCATACCGGCTAGCTCATCCGGATGGACGAGAAGTTAAGAGGCCATGGAACGCACAACTCTTGGTGAAATACTTCCAGTAAGTTTCCTTGTATTGTGAGTGTTAATATAAGATTCCTTCCCAAAATGGGATGTGTAAAAACATAAATGTATATTAGAATGAGAAAAACATTTATAATGTAAGCTCAAGTTGAAGACCAGAAACACGAGAAGATGCTTGGGTCAATCGCAGGCCCGAGCAGAAGCAGTTCAAGAAGAACGCTATGGCCGTAAATCCCAAAGCCTAAGTCTTAGGCGGGACGGTGCCAAGCTTGGGTCAATTGCAGGCCCGAGCGTAAGAAACACAGAAGAAGCTTGGTCAATTGCAGTCCGAGCGTAAGAAGCTCGCGAAGAACGTTAAGGCCGAAGTCCAAAAGCCTAAGTCTTAGGCGGACTGTGCCTAACGAGGGTCAATTGCAGGCCCGAGCGTAAGAAGCTCACGAAGAACGTTAAGGCCGTAAGTCCCAAAGCCTAAGTCTTAGGCGGGACGTGCCTAACGAGGGTCAATTGCAGTGCCCGAGCGTAAAAGTTCAAGAAGAACTCTAAGGCCGAAGTCCCAAAGCCTAAGTCTTAGAGCGGACTGTGCCTAACGAGGGTCAATTGCAGCCCGAGCGTAAAAAGTTCAAGAAGAACTCTAAGGCCGAAGTCCCAAAGCCTAAGTCTTAGGCGTGACTGTGCCTAGCTGGGTCAATTGCGAGCTCGAGCGTAAGAAACACGAGAAGAAGCTTAGGTCAATTGTAGGCCCGAGCGTAAGAAACATGCAAGAAGCTCGGGTCAATTGCAGGCCCGAGCGTAAGAAGCTCGCAAGAACGTTAAGGCCGAAGTCCGTAAACCTAATTCTTAAGCGGACGGTGCCTAACGAGGGTCAATTGCAGCCTCGAGCGTAAGAAGCTCGCAAGAACGTTAAGGCCGAAGTCCCAAAGCCTAAGTCTTAGGCGGGACTGTGCCTAACGAGGGTCAATTGCAGCCCGAGCGTAAGAGTTCAAGAAGAATTCTAAGGCTGAAGTCCCAAAGCCTAAGTCTTAGGCGGACGGTGCCTAACGATGGTCAATTGCAGGCCCGAGCTGAAAAAGTTCAAGAAGAATTCTAAGGCCAGAAGAAGCTCGCGAAGAACGTTAAGGCCAGAAGTCCAAAAGCCTAAGTCTTAGGCGGGACGGTGCCTAACGAGGGTCAATTGTAGGCCCGAGCAGAAGAAGCTCACGAAGAACGTTAAGGCCAGAAGTCCCAAAGCCTAAGTCTTAGGCGGGACGGTGCCTAACGAGGGTCAATTGCAGGCCCGAGCAGAAAAAGTTCAAGAAGAACTCTAAGGCCAGAAGTCCCAAAGCCTAAGTCTTAGCGGGACGGTGCCTAACGAGGGTCAATTGCAGCCCGAGCGTAAAAAGTTCAAGAAGAACTCTAAGGCCGAAGTCCCAAAGCCTAAGTCTTAAAGTGGACTGTGCCTAGCTGGGTCAATTGCAGGCCCGAGCAGAAGAAACACGAGAAGAAGCTTAGGTCAATTGTAGGCCCGAGCAAAAGAAACACAAGAAGAAGCTTGGGTCAATTGCAGGCCCGAGCAGAAGAAGCTCGCGAAGAACGTTAAGGCCAGAAGTCCAGAAACCTAATTCTTAGGCGGACTGGTGCCTAACGAGGGTCAATTGCGAGCCCGAGCGTAAGAAGCTCGCGAAGAACGTTAAGGCCGAAGTCCCAAAGCCTAAGTCTTAGCGGGACTGCGCCTAACGAGGGTCAATCGCAGCCCGAGCGTAAGAAGTTCAAGAAGAATTCTAAGGCTAGAAGTCCCAAAGCCTAAGTCTTAGGCGGACTTGCGCTAACGATGGTCAATCGCAGCCCGAGCTGAAAAAGTTCAAGAAGAATTCTAAGGCCGAAGTCCCAAAGCCTAAGTCTTAGGCGGACGTGCCTAGCTCGGTCAATTGCAGCCTGAGCGTAAGAACACGAAGTAGCTAGGTCAATCGAGGCCCGAGCGTAGCATCACGAAGAACACAAAGGCCGAAGTCCCAAAGCCTAAGTCCTAGGCGTGACTCATGCCTAGCGAGGCTAATTACAAATAAAGGAAGCTCATGAAAATGCTAAGGCCAAAAGTCCCCGAGCCTAAGCCCCAAAGTGGACTCGGTGTCTAGCAGTAGCCAATTGTAGGCTCGAGCAAGAAAAGTGAGAGGAGGTTACATAGTTTAAACTCAAGCAACGACCGAGCTCGAGGTAAACAGGCTCACAAAATAAGGGTAACAGACCATGAGCAAAATGCTGAGCCAAGTAGAATGAGCTCACAAGATAAACATAAGGCTTTCAGCCCAATTCAAAGTAAAGCTCTATCATGCACGAGTTAAACAACATTATACTTGGGCAGAAAACAAAAGAAGAGCCCCACACTTATAAATAATTCTTCTTAACCAAGCACAAGAAGATAATCTCATAAGTGTGAAACACAAGCTTGCACATATGATTGTTACTCAAATGCATATTTTTTATTTATTTATTGGAATGATTACAAGTACAGGAAATGTAAAAAAAAAAAAAAGGAAAAGAGTCCGAGTTTAGTCCATGTCAGCAGCAGCGGGTGGGGCATCAGGAGCAGCAGCAGCAGTAGGAGAAGCAGCAGGAGGAGGAACAGCAGCGGGAGGAGCATCAGCAGGAGGAGGAGGAACATCTTCAGCAGCAGCAGGAGGAGCGTCAGCAGGAGGAAGAGGAATATCTCCAGCAGCAGCAGAGGAAGCCCCAGACTCTTGGGTGGGGCCGTCGTGTATGCGTATGTACTCGGCAACACCCTCCTGGATCTCAGATAGGTCGAACTCAAGATGTGCCTTGCCCAAGGCATACACGAGACAGTCATAGTGAAGTCCGCCCCATTGTTGTACTCGAGTACGAGCTGGACCTTCAAGGCGTCTATTTGCCCTTGGAGACGAGAAGTTTCCCCCTCCATGGTCTTCTAAAAAGAGGATCTTTGGGTTCTTAAATCCTTTCGAGCCTCGACCAGCTCCTTGCGGATGTCGGTCAGCTCCCTTTCAAATTGAGAAACCTTGGAGTCAGCCACCGCTGTCCTCTCTGCAAAGATGGCATTCTCCTATTGGAGTTCCTCCTCAGATTCTTGGGCTTTGGCCTCGATCTTGGCCACAGCCGAGGCACGAAAAGAGAGGCGCTGGCAAGACCGAATCACTGCAACACAAATCCATCCAGCCCATCAAGGAACCTATCGTCCAGCCCTCGCCGAGGTCCTCGTGAAAGGCTCTCGCGCCGGCCCGACCTCGCTCCTAAACATCATCACCGACGGCCGAGCCGAGCCGCGGTCCTCGCTCGCCTCACGTGGAGGACCCACTTTATTCGTCCCGCTCGCGAGCAGTAGGGAACCGTCCGAGCAGGAGGAGGCAGGGCTTCCCTTTCAGCTCGAGTTCTTTTCGAGGTCCCCATACCTTCGTCTGTCCCCACAGGCCGATGCAGCATCTCACGGACCCCCCTCATATCTTCACTCCAAGCACCAAACCGCACTCCGAAAATTTTGAGGCGCCGGAGCTCCCGCATGAGCTCGCGCTTGAAAGTGCGGTCTCGCACGCGTGCTCGTAGCTCGCCCCGATCGAATAAGAAGCACCCTGAGAGACCGCAGAAATAACCAAGGCAAAATAACGAGAACAGATGCAAGCGTAAAACTAAAAGTAAAAATTCACGAGGCGTATAAACGACCTGGAGTGCAAAATGCCGAGGAACCTGAGGGACCCGTCACCGAGAGGTGCAGCTGCCTCCATTCTCCCCAACGAAAAGAATTTGCTCTTCTAGCTGCCACCGGAGGTCGGGAGATCGCTGATGGGCTTTTACCCTTCAGCCGGAGGTAAGATAATACCAACCAAAGATCCTTCGGCCGCACTTCAACCTGTAAAGGTGCTCGATTTCCCACCGAGGGTTCACCGAGGTCGCAACGCTTCCACAACACAAAGAGTCCGGAAAGGACCCTCCACCCATTCGGGTTCAATTACCCCGGGGCCAGTCGAAACCTGGACAAAACCCGGGCAAAGTAAGGCTAGAGAGGCAGCCTGACCCCCCATTTGAAACACTCCAAGTGGAAGGTCGTGTAGCCTTGGGGGGGACGGCTGGGAATCTCACCCCTGCCCGGCAACCTTAAATCCACACTATCGGGTATGTGGTAAGTGCTCCTAAGCCTATCTAAATCTGAAGGGGTGGTCTCACATCTCATACGATCGATGGGGTATTCCCCACTCTTAGACCTTTGACTGGCCCTTTCCCCTCGACGCGACTGGGCCTCGGCCGCGGGTAAATCCCCCTCTGAACTAGAATCCCTCACGGGAATTATACTAAGGGGCTGTGCTTCACTAGAGGAGGACGAATCCTCCGGTAACATCCTACGGGCTCTACCAGACATTTTTCCTAGAATTCAATCTACCCAGATAAAATCGGAAACTAGGAAGAAGGAGGAACGGAACCGGTAAGAAGAGAGGGAAAAAGGGTGTGTACCTGAACACAGAAAGAGTTTTACACCACCGGAAATTGCCTTAACTCGAAAGAGGAAGATGAAGAAGCACTTATAGATAAATTTTGAGTTTGAACGAAAGTGAGCAAATAGAGGGAACAGTGAAGAGGTTGGGGGTTTTTAAAGAGGAGGACGCGTCTCTTCGACTGGCAGCGTGCGTTTCGAGGGACATGACCTTTCGGGTAACGTCCCTTCGAATTTTAAACGCACGGCTGGGATCTACCCACGTGTCCCGCATTAAATGCGAAATGATGGAAGTGGGAGACAACTAGGGAATGTGGGGAAGCATAAAAGGCCGCGAATTCGGCCCATCATTAATAAGTTTCCAGTCTTATCTCATTTCACTCAAAAGACTAGAAACTAAGGGACTGGTGTTTGGGTAATATCGGGCAGGTCTCCTCGAGTCCCTTCTAGCTCGAATAAAATGCCCCGAGGTCAACCCAGCTCGAACAGAAGTCCCAACCACTGGCTCGAAGACAATCTCGCTAGACGTCAAAGCTGGTCAAGGTCGAGGAATTCAGAGTGGTCCGAGCTTCGAGCTCTCTCACCTGCTCGATGTCATCAGGACCGGCCAAGGCTGGACGAGGACGGAGAGCTCTCCTTCCTGCTTGCTGCAGTTAAGTTCTCGAGCACAACTGGGCTGCGCTGACCACAGGGCAATGGAATGTAAGACCCGGCTCGGGACAGTCCGACCCGTTTCCTCAGGATCCTGCACACCTTTTTGATGTCAAATTAGGCCCCACTAGGGAGGGTGGTGGTACTGTTACCGATGGCCGGCACATGCCCCCACGGTGTCATCATTCCTAGCGCACATGCCCGACATGGTGATTTGGCCACGTGAACCGGGCTAAGGAGACAGCCGCGCATCCCCAGGGAATATTATGCCAATGCCAGCTGTCAGAGGGACCCAGACACCACTGACGCAGGAATGGATGCTCTTAGAGAGAAAGGGCGGGAAAAATGAAAAAGGGAGTATAAAAGAAAACGAACGGGTACGTTACAGGGGTTGGAAAAATTCATTCACAGGGATTCCAAAAATTGACACAGGTTCTTCCTATCCATACTTCCCTTACCTTGATTCTCTAAAAAAACCATATTTATTCAAAAGGGAGGGCAAAAAATATCCCTTTCATCTTTCCGGTCTCTCTGACTAAGGGAGATACCAAAAAGAACAACCCGATTACTGACATGAGCATCGGAGGGTTTTCGCCGGAACACGTCCAGTTACCCCTGACCCTGTTTTCTGTGAGTACAGGTCTGGGAGATCTCCGTTCTGGAAAAGACAGTGGAATAGGACGAAGGAGACAGTCCTGCTCGAGCTCGAGCTAGTTGCGAGCAGAAGGTTCGAGGCACTGTTTGAAGGGACGCAGGAAACTGCATCAACACATACTACAATACTTTCAGAGTGTATCAATCGTCCACCCTAAGTTGATAAAATATATCTGTCATTCACTAAACTGTTAACTGTCGTTTAAATGTAATAATGTTAGAGGGGCAATTTGATCTTTTTATAAAGAAATAAGTGATACAAGTGATAATTTAAGGGTATACAAGTGATAATATGAAATTTTAAGGGTATAAAAGTGATAATTTTGCTTTACCTTAATTGGAGTTTCAAGGACAAAATTGTTGATTTGTTACCCCCATTTAGATTTAGGTATGATACAATTTTTAATTATTAAGAGAACCCAAGTACTCTCTTTCGGATCCAGGAAAAAACTCTCAAAGATCTTTTTTCCCTGTGGAAGATACAAGAGTGAAACAATCAACCTATTGATATTAGAATACCTAAAAGATTCTTCCAATGTATTAATTCTGGGTCCAATGAAATTCATAAGTATAAGAAGAAGCTCTGTCAAATAGAGATTTTGTCTTTCGACCATATTTCGATTGTTAATAAGATATATAAGGATCGCTACTTAACTTTCAAAATGATAGTTAACAGTTTAGTAGACGACTAACACTTTTTGTCAACTTATGGTGGATGATTTATACACAATAAAAGTATTGTAGTACGTTTGATAAAAGTGTATCTTAAGAGCATACGAGTGATAATTTTTCTTAAATAAATTATTATTTTTTAAATAAAGTTAGACTAATACATTTAATGTTTCAAAATATAACACGCAGAAAAAGAAAAAAATCTCATTTTTTTATATCAATACATGAAAATTAACTGAAATTAACTGTTATGAAGCTTTATTTATCTATTTAATTATTTAATTACTTAATTATTTTTATTTTGTATTATTATCGAATAAGATATATTATGTTATTGGTGTACTATATTTCAACTTTTTTTTTTATTAGTAAGTAGTAATGCCACATTTACAAGTTTTATTTTTTAATTAAATAAATATTTTTTATTTTTAAAAGGATTTGGAGACTTTTGGGATTCGTGGATTTTTGTAGATTTCTAGAAGCAAATCCATATCCAATTCACCAATTACAGATTTTTAAATTTTCAATCCAATCCAATCTGCCAATTCACTGATCAAATTTTTACGAATTGAAATTTTAATCAGATTTTTACGGATTGAATTTTTAATTAGATTTTATGAATAAGACGGATTGAGCAAATCGGATTAAATTTTGAACACCCTTATGAAAAAATTGAGAGCGTTTGAACATGAGAATTTATATATTTATATCTTTTGCTTTTTTAAAATAAGGGATAAACTAGAAGATACACACTACAATGCAATGTAATTAAATTATCCATATTATAATTTATATTTTTTTGTCTTTTACCTTTTCCCTTACTGTTACTAAGACTCATAAGGATTGATCCTCAATTAAAGGATCACACTCCAGGAGGAAATCTACAAGGACTTTTGAAGTTCAAGGCTGGTATTGAATGTCAAAGGTGCTTAAACTCATTACTGCTTTACTATTTCTTGTCATTATTTCTAGCTTGGAAAGAATGTCTTTGAGTGGGTAGGATGTCATTATGATTATACAATGGCTTTCAAGATAATGCCGAACTTTTTCTTTCGCCTGGATCAATGCTAAGACCAATCTTTCCGCAACAGAATATCTTGTTTCCGGATCTGATAAGGTTATGATAGTGCAAAAGATAGGCTTTTGCATTTCTTCATCTTCACTTAGTAATATTGCATTGACTGAGACATGAGATACAGCGAGATACAAATAAAGTTCCTCCCTAGGTTGTGGTACAGAAAGTATGGGTGGCCGGATTACATAACTCTTGAATTGTTCCAAGGTTTCAGATTGCTCATTTCCCCATAGTCTTTTTTTTGCCTTTATAATCTTGAAAAAGCTGTTAAATTTATCCAACGTTCGAGAGATGAACCTGTTCAATACCGCAATTCTTCTTGTCAGCACCTGAACTTCCTTTGTGGCTTTTGGCTCCGTAGTTTTCCAGTAATGCTTTGACTTAGGCCGGATTGCCTTCAATTCTCCTCTAACTAACTATGTGGCCAAGAAAATTGCCTGAAGAAACCCCGAAAGTACACTTTATGGGATTGAGCTTCATGTTGTAGTTTCTTAGAACTTTGAAAACTAAGTCAACAATATGATCTTCCACCCTCCGGCTTTTGACTACTGTATCATCAATATAAGCTTCCACAATAATCCCAATCAATCCAGTAAAAATTTTTGTGACAAGCCTTTGATAATGGATCTAGCATTTTTCAATCCGAAAGACATGACTTTGTAATAAAATATGCCTCTTGGAGTGATAAAGCTTGTTTTTTCCGCATCTGCCTGATGTATGGAGATTTAGTTGTATCCGCTAGATGCATCCAAGAAGGAGAGTCTTTGATAGCCGGTGGTGGCATCCACTAATTGATTAATCTTTAGCGGGGGAAAAGATCCTGTTGACAAGCTTTATTAAGGTTTGTATAATCCATGCATACCCTCTATTTTTCATTCTTTTTCCACACTATAACTACATTAGAGATCCATTCTGGGTAGTGAACCTCTTGTATGAACCCAACCTGAAAGATGCGTTCCACTTCATCGTTGATGATTTCGTTTCGTTTCGAAGCAAATCGTCTTTGTCTTTGATGCACAGGCTTTATTGCTGGGTCAGTTGGTAAACGGTGACATGCAACTTCTAGGTCTATTCCGAGCATGTCTTTATGTGACTATGCAAAAACATCTTGGCTTCTTTTGAGTAGGGAATGAGAGATGCTTTTTCCTCCATAAGTAATCTATAGCCTATTTGCACTTGTTTTTTCGGGGCCAAAAGGTCTAGGGACATTGTTTCCATATCTTCAACAATAGGTGTCTCATTGTGCAAGAAACTAGGCATCTACTTTGACCTTTGATCCTATAGTTGCTATTTAGCCGCTTCCTCTACCACTTTTTGTGGCTAAAGAGTTGGTTCCTTAACAGGCACATGTTTCGAAATGAAAATTTTCCCCTTTTCTTCTATTACGAATTATTTCTTATGTACTGGAATAAGCTCTGATCCAGAAGTTCCTTTCCAAGACTTGATGGCAATGGCGTAACATTGCTTTGCCATCATCTGATCCTCCTTTATATCAAACGTCACTCTTTTTTGTTAGAAAGACACATCAGACCATTTGGTAGAGCGTTAAAAGAACTGCCTCCGTGTAATAGAGATAATGCCTCCCCAATATTGCATTGCAAGTTGATAGAGCATTAACAACCAAAAATTCAACAGAAATTATTTTGTCTCCAGCTTTAACGGGGAGGTTAATGATTCATTTCACTGTCAGTCTTGTTCCCTCAAAGGCCACAAGAGAGGCATAACATTTCCGTAGGTCTAATTCGTTTAGTCTCATTTTTTAGAAATGCATCCAAATAGAGAATCTCCGCACTGCTTCCCCCATCAATGAGGATCCTTTTGAGTGCGCAATCGTACTCAAGGGGTCAATGTGGGGCATGTCAATGCCTTCTAAGTCCTTGTAGGTGAAAGTGATTGGGGCAAGGCTTTTGAAATGGTCATGATGGCAGGCAGTAAAGTTTTAATAACTCTGCACCGCTGCATCTTTAGTGCCCATTTGTACTAACCACACCAAACTTCTTATCTGGAATCTGGCAGTGGGCATCCATGGATAGCTGCGGAATGTAGCTCATTAAAAGTCATTTGCATCATTTTCCCTACAATACAAGCAATTCCCCATTCTCGGTTTCTTTAATATAGCCATAGATAAAATAGTGGATTGTATGTATTATTGTTGGGGGTTTCGATTCTCTCCTTCTGATTCTACAAGGCCATTTAACTGCGATGGAGTGGTAGAGCTTTTCATATCTGTTTGGGTAATATCGGGCAGGTCTCCTCGAGGCCCTTCCAGCTCTAATAAAATACCCCGAGGACAGCCTGGCTCGAGCAGAAGTCCCGACCACTGGCACAAAGACGACCTCACTAGACGTCAAAGCTAGTCAAGGTCGAGGAATTCGGAGCCGCTCGAGCCCCGAGCACTCCTTTGCCTGCTTTAGGTCATCCACCTAGTCCAAGCTGTCAAGCTCGAGCCCCGAGTACTCTCTTGCCTCCTCGAGGTCGTCTCTCCAGGTCAAACCTGGTCAAGGTCGAGAGTTGAGCACTCCTTTTCACCTTTCCGGTCTCTCTGACTAAGAGAGATACCAAAAAGAACAACCTGATTACTGACTTGAGGAACATGTCCGGCGATCCCTAACCCTGTTTTCTGTGAGTACAGGTCTGGGAGATCCCCGTTCTGGAAAAGACAGTGGAATAGGACGAAGGAGACAGTCCTGCTCGAGCTCGAGCTATTTGCGAGCAGAAGGATCAAGGCACTGTAGACAATCGCGAGCAGAAGGTTCAGAGTACTGTTCGAAGACATGCGGGAAAAACTGCATCAACATCTTTTGGCGCCGTCTGTGGGGATCGCACAAAAAGCCTGATTTCCTAATACATTCAAGACATACAACGCAACGATGAGGGGAAACAGCCGAAGAGGAGTAAGTCCAGAAGAATCAGTAACTTTGAGAGAAGTGGCCAATGAGGCCCAGAATAGTGAGATCCAGGAAAGAATGGATCGGATGGAGAAACAGATGGAGACTCTGAATTCCCTTTTGCAAGAACTCAGGGAGGGACAGAGAAAAGCATGTAATGATGTCCCGGAGTCCAGCCGAGGGAATGCTCATGTTCGGGAGAATATGGGAGATGAAGCCCAAAGACCTAGGGCACCAAATGTTGCAGTGAGGGAAGAAACAAACATGGAGAAAGGGATCTCGTCAACATTTGCAGGATACAGCCCTAACCTCTCGTGCGGAGGAGTTGGAGGGGGAGGTGCGCAGATTGGCACAAGTTGTGGAGGACCTCCGGGGGAACGGAAAGAGCCCAAGCTGGCGAATAATGCTGGATAACGAATCTCCACTCTCGACGGAGATCATGGGTGTCACGATCCCACGTGACTTCCGCTTCCCAGATCAGAAGTTCTCAGGGAAAAGTGATCCATTAGTGCACATAGAACGGTTCAACGACATGACAGGGGTGCAAGGATTGTCAGCAGCTCAGAGATGCCGGGCCTTCCCACTCACCCTGGAGGGAAGAGTGAGAGAATTGTACCGCAGACTCCCACGGGGAAGCGTCTTGAGCTTTGAACAGATGTGCAGGGAGTTCGCAGAGCAATTCCAGGGCGCAGTGACCCCTGTAGATGACATGATGGAGCTGTCAGAAGTAAGGCAGAAGGAGGGGGAATCTCTCCGGGAGTTTATCAAAAGGTATCATAGATCGGTCATAGATCTCAGTGCGTTTAACCATCCCCAAGCTCTGAAAGGACTGAAGGATGGGATCCGGATGGGGAGACCATGGTATAACCTGCGGAATCCTTCGATCCGTTCATATTCGGACTGGATATAATAATTGAAGAGGAGAAGGATGCAAAGCTGAGAAGTGAGCAGGTCAATAGAGCAAGGAGGAAGGAGAAAGGGGGTCCTGCCCGAGGGGCACAAGCTTCAAAAGCAGCAAGGGACCGGGTTGCCCCATACAACCCTTACCAGAGAGCTCCCCCAACACGGATGGTCCCCCTGCCATCTCGCAGGTCTCCAGGTCAGGACCACAGAGAGTACAGGCATCATGATGGCCACACATTCCGCAATCAGCCATCAAGCAGACCTGAGATGAACCACAACAGAGCAGATCGCCCATTGCCACCCCCACCGAGAAGTTTCCCAAGGGATAGGGCGATACAAGTGGTGGAGCAGAGCCCCGCTTATGAGCAGTATACGAGGTTGAAGGTATCTCTCGAAGAGATACTTCAAGTAACTGAGGAACGAGGACTGCTGAGCCCTCCAACGCCGATGGCCAAGCCAGCTGACAAGCGGAACAAGGGGCGGTTCTTCCGTTTCCATGGTGACCACGGCCACTCCACATCACAGTGCCGTGATTTGAAAAACCAGGTGGAGGATCTGGTTAGGAATCGGTACTTGGATGAGTTTGTTGAAAGGGGGCACCCGGTGGTTGAGCAGCAATTTGAGGAAGATGGCTGGGCTTACAAAATAGACGTGGAACCACCGTCCACGAGGGTAATCTCGGGAGGGCCCATGATGGCAGGAAATTCAAATAGGGCTCGGAAAAACTACTGCCGATATGCCGCTGCCGGCCGAGAAGTCCTGTTCACTGCTCCTGCTGCCAAGAAGGCCAAGGTTCGGCAGGTGCCAATTATGTGGGCGGATGGAGACGAGGAGGGGGTTTTGTACCCTCACGAGGATGCCTTGGTGGTAAAGGCCAGTGTAGCAAACAAGGAAGTTGATCGAATATTGGTTGACTCGGGGAGCTCGGTGGATATTCTCTTCAAATCCACACTCGAGGATTTAGGAATAACAGGCATGAGCCTCGAGCAGACTAGCACTTCCTTGAAAGGATTCGGGGGAGGAAAGCTAATACCTCTGGGAATCATCAAGCTAACAGTAACCATGGGCTCGGTGCCTTTCGAGAAGAACATGATGCTGGATTTCGTGGTGGTAGACGAAGCCAGCCCGTACCAGGCAATGCGTGCTATCCACCCATTACTTGGCCCTAAAGTATCGAGTAAATAGGGCTGTAGGGGTAGTCAAAGGCAGCCAGAGGGTGGCGAGGAGCTGCTACGCCGTAGCTGCCAAGGAAACCATGCAGATAACCTCGCTCGACTCGAGGGAGGAATCAAGGAATGGAAGGCAGGAGCATACTGGGTAGCTCATCCAGACGGACGAGAGGTCAAGAGGCCGTGGAACACACAACTCCTGATGAAGTATTTCAAGTAAGTCTTCTTGTATTGTGAAGTGTTAATGTAAGATTCCCACTCAAAATGGGATGTGTAAAACTATAAATGTATATGAGAGTAAGAAAAGCATTCATAATGTAAGTTCAAGATGAAGACCAGAAGTTCAAGAAGAGCTCCTTGGCCAGAAGTCCCAACGGGACGGTGCCATGCTTGGGTCAATTGCGAGGCTCGGCGGGAGTTCAGCGGAAGAAGCTTGGGTCAATTGCAGGCCCGGGCAGAAGTTCAAGAAGAGCTCCTTGGCGGAAGTCCAGTGAGACGAGTGCCATACTTGGGTCAGTTGCGAGGCCGGCGGGAGTTCTGCAGAAGAAGCTCGGGTCGATTGCGAGGCCGGGCGAAGTTCAAGAAGAGCTCCTTGGCCGAAGTCCGGCAGGATGGTGCCATGCTTGGGTCAGTGCGAGGCCGAGCGGGAGTAACAACGAGAGGAAGCCTAGGTCGATTGCGAGGCCGGGCGAAGTTCAAGAAGAGCTCCTTGGCGGAAGTCCCGGTGGGACGGTGCCATGCTTGGGTCAGTGCGAGGCCGGCGGGAGTAACCTGAAGAAGCCTC
This sequence comes from Murraya koenigii, assembly GCA_025617385.1. Lineage (NCBI taxonomy): Eukaryota > Viridiplantae > Streptophyta > Magnoliopsida > Sapindales > Rutaceae > Murraya > Murraya koenigii. The sequence continues at coordinate 25,068,559 of CM046816.1, forward strand.
GGTCGATTGCAGGCTCGGGCGAAGTTCAGAAGAGCTTCTTGGCGGAAGTCAGCGGGACGGTGCCATGCTTGGGTCAGTGCGAGGCCGGCGGGAAGTAGCGAGGAAAGCTGGGTCGGTGCAGGCAGGCGAAGTTCAGAAGAGCTCCTTGGCGGAAGACCCAGTGGGACGGTGCCATGCTTGGGTCAGTGCGAGGCCGGCGGGGAGTTCTGACGAAGAAGCCTCGGTCAATTGCGGGCCGGGCGGAAGTTCAACAAGAGCTCCTTGGCGGAAGTCGCAGTGGGACGGTGCCATGCTTGGGTCGATTGCGAGGCCGGCGGGAGTTCTGACGAAGAAGCCTCGGTCGATTGCGAGGCCGGGCAGAAGTTCAAGAAGAGCTCCTTGGCGAGAAGTCGCAGCGGGACAGTGCCATGCTTGGGTCAGTGCGAGGCCGGCGGGGAATTCTGACGAAGAAGCTGGGTCGATTGCGGGCCGGGCGAAGTTCAGAAGAGCTCCTTGGCGGAAGTCTCAGTGGGACGGTGCCATGCTTGGGTCAGTGCGAGGCCGGCGGGAGTAGCAACGAGAAGCCTGGGTCGATTGCAGGCCGGGCGAGAGTTAAGAAGAGCTCCTTGGCGGAAGTCCCGGTGGGGCGGTGCCATGCTTGGGTCGATTGCGAGGCCGGCGGGAGTAACCTGAAGAAGCCTCGGTCGAGTGCGAGGCTCGGGCGAAGTTCAAGAAGAGCTTCTTGGCGGAAGTCCAGCGGGACGGTGCCATGCTTGGGTCAGTGCGAGGCCGGCGGGAGTAGCAGAGGAAGCTGGGTTAGTGCGGTCGGGCGGAAGTTCAAGAAGAGCTCCTTGGCTAGATGTCCCAGCGGGACGGTGCCATGCTTGGGTCAATTGCAGGCCCGAGCAGAAGTTACAGCAGAAGAAGCCTCGGTCAATTGCAGGCCCGGGCAGAAGTTCAACAAGAGCTCCTTGGCCAGAAGTCGCAGCGGGACGGTGCCATGCTTAGGTCAGTGCGAGGCCGGCGGGAGTAGCTGCGGAAGAAGCTCGGGTCAATTGCGGGCCGGTGCGAAGTTCAAGAAGAGCTCCTTGGCCAGAAGTCCGAGCGGGACGGTGCCATGCTTAGGTCAGTGCGAGGCCGGCGGGAGTTATAGCAGAAGAAGCTTGGGTCGATTGCGAGGCCGGCGGGAGTTCTAGCGAGAATAAGCTTGGGTCGATTGCGAGGCCGAGCAAAAGTAACACAGCTGGGTCAATGCGAGCTCGGGTGCGAAGTAGCGAGGTCGGTGCGAGCTGGCGGAGTGGCGAAGAAGCCGAGGTCGATTGCGGGCCCGGCGAAGTTCAAGAAAAATCCTTGGCCGAAGGTCCCAAGCCTAAGTGGGAGACAAGCTGGAAACTTGGGAAGCGTAAAGGCCGTGAATTTGGCCCATCATCAATGAGTTTCCAGTCTTATCTTACTTCACTCAAAAGACTAGAAACTGGGGAACTAGTTTTTGGGTAATATCGGGCAGGTCTCCTCGAGGCCTTTCCAGCTCGAATAAAATACCCCGAGGACAGCCTGGCTCGAGCAGAAGTCCCGACCACTGGCACAAAGACAACCTCACTAGACGTCAAAGCTAGTCAAGGTCGAGGAATTCGGAGCCGCTCGAGCCCCGAGCACTCCTTTGCCTGCTCGAGGTCGTCCACCTAGTCCAAGCTGTCGAGCTCGAGCCCCGAGTACTCTCTTGCCTCCTCGAGGTCGTCTCTCCAGGTCAAACCTGGTCAAGGTCGAGAGTTGAGCACTCCTTTTCACCTTTCCGGTCTCTCTGACTAAGAGAGATACCAAAAAGAACAACCCGAAAACTGACTTGAGCGTCGGAGGGTTTTCGTCGGAACATGCCCGGTGACCCCTGACCCTGCTTTCTGTGAGTACAGGTCTGGGAGATCCTCGTTTTGGAAAAGACAGTGGAATAGGACGAAGGAAACAGTCCTGCTCGAGCTCGAGCTATTTGCGAGCAGAAGGATCGAGGCACTGTAGACAATCGCGAGCAGAAGGTTCAGAGTACTGTTCGAAGACACGGGAAAAACTGCATCAACAATATCGAAATATGATTGGTAGGGAAAGTATAATTATAGGACATCATTGCTATTTTTTAGGCCTTGTATCAGATGCAATGTTGATGGTGCTTCTGCCACTTCCGACGCCGCCTAGGTGGTAGGAGGAGTAATGGGTTGGATAATGCTTGGCCCGCTAGCCATCTTATATTTCAAAAGCATTCCCTTCCTCATTATTATTTCAATATGGATTCCTAAGGTCCGGCATTCATAGATAACATGCCCTTATCATTGTGAAATATACAATGTTTGGCTTGATTCCATTTTTCCAAAGACGCTTTGAGGGGCCTAGGGATACGGAATATTCCATAGTTCTTGTTTTCCATCCAGATTTGGTACAAAAGTATTCGAAGCTCAAACCGCCTTTTCTCGACTTTCCTTCTCTTATTGGATTCTTCTATGTGTCTGCGAGTGAGGCGTTTGTTGCCGCTTTAAGGTGTATAGGGCAGCACTATGGAAACTTTTGCGATCATTTACTATTGTAAGGCCTTATTATTATCTAACTTCACATATTGCTGAGATTTCAAATTAATCATCTCCATGGTCTTAAATTTCTTCTTAAGAATATATTTACCATACTCCGTGTTTAAATTCACTGCTTTGGCAAAAGAGCGCGACAACTTCCGTATCAACTTTTCCTATCGGGGTTATCTCTTGATTAAAGTGGAAGAGAAATTACGCATTCTCTCAATTTCCCATGTTTGAGGTTAAAGGGATGTGAAGCGGTTTTGGGTTGTTTTCTATTATGGAAATATTGCACAAAGAACTATGTGCACAAGTCATGAAAGTTCTTGACGGAATTTCGGGGTAGGTTACTGGAACCAATTTAGTCTTGGTCCAAACAAACTGGTGGGAATACCTTACAAAAGTGGCATCATCATCGATGTTGAATGCCAATTTTTGCTTATAATAGTAAAGATGATCCTCAAGATCTGTTTTTCTGTCAAACTACTGAAAGTTAGGTGTTTGAAATTTTTCCAGCTTAAGAGCGGAAATGATACTTTCCACAAATGGGTGGCATTGATGTTAAGGGCCATCATGGCAGCATCATCTACAGTTGAAGCCATCATAAAGTTTTTCTCATAATCACCTAAGACCTTTTGAATTCCTTTCTGTTCTTGGAACCATTACTCCTCACTTACATCTATGTCTTCCTAGCCTTCCGAAATTTGATTAATGTGGGATTAAAATAACATTCTCCTAGGTCTAAGTTTCCTCTTGGCTTCTTTGAATGTTATTCCAGTGCAAACAGTCTAGCCTTTTTCTTGTTATTTTCCTACTCTTCCTTCATTTGGGTTTTCAATTCCCACTGGGTAGATTGTGCCTATAGGAGATATGTCAGACACCCAACGACCCCGTAGAATGTCGTCTGAGGAATCATCCTCTTCAAGTGACGTTGAACCCCTTAGGATGATCCAGTGAGAGATTCAAGTTCCGAGGGGGTTTTGGTTATGGTGGGGGACCAGCTGCATCGGGAGGAAAGGGTTAGTTAGCGTTCAGAGAGTGGAGGATATCCCATTGACCTCATGAGGTGTGAAACTTCACACCAGGATCTGGATAGGCTTAGGGACACCTACCACATACCAGCTGGTGTGGACTTGCGAAGTGCCAGATAAGGGTGACATGCCCAGTCGTCCTCCCCAAGGGTATGTCACTTTCCACATGAAATGCTTTAGATGAGAGGTTAGGTTGCCTCTGCAGCCTTATTTTATCCGTCGTCTAGATTCGTTGGCCGGCGTTGAACCGACGGTGGAGGTCTGTCCGGTCTCATGTCTGGAGATGGTGGAATCTAGGTGAGCCCTCGGTAGAGGACATAAAGCATCTCTACCAGTTGAAAAGCAGCCCGAAGGACGCTGGCTGGTACTACCTCACCTCCAATCTAAAGGGCAAGAAACCCATAACTGATCTCCCCACTTCTGGTGGCAACTGGAAGAGCAAGTTCTTCTTTGCCGGGGGAGACTAGGGGCATGCTGCATCTGTCTCCGAGGGGGTCCCTCCGATTCCTCGTCATTTTGCACTCTAGGTCGTTTACTTGTTCAATAAATTTTTACTTTGATTTTTCTGCTCGAGTCTCTTCTCATCATTCTGTTCTGATTATTGTTGCAGTATCTTGGGATGTTTCTTACAGGATTAGGGAAGAGTTTCAGGCGCGTGTCAATACTGCTCTTGACAACGCGAGCTCGTGCAGAGAGCTGCTTACAACCTAGAACTTTGTTGAGTTTGGCTTGGTCTCACAGGTGGAGACGAGTGGTGTGCTTAATTTGTTGAAGAGGCCAGCGAGGACCTCGGGTCGTCCGAGCAGCTCCTCTGCTCCAGCGAAAAGGCCTCAAACCGACACTCCCACTTCATTGGTTCGAGCTGCCCCCCCTGTTCAGGAGACGGAGCGAGCCGCAGAGGATACGGCCCGCAGGCGTCCAAGGACTACCACTACAGCTCAACCTCAATCAGGGCGCGTGCAAGAGCAGGAGTAGCCCGCCCACACCGATCCCTACCTCAAGGACTTCACCAAATAGATAAGGATAAGTTTTTGCATGGGATAGAGACTTCTGATGTTGATAATTTGGTCGACGGGTTCCACCGCCACTCTTCTCGTACTGCGGCTGTAGCTACTGCCTTCAAGGCCAAGACTCAGGATTCTCAGAGGAAGATCCGAGCAGAAAATCAGAGCTTGAAACGGAGTCTTGATCAGAAAGATGAGGAGGCAATGAAGCTTCGCGAGGAGAACTCCATCCTCGAGGAGAAAGGGGTAATGTCAGATTCCAAGGCCCTTCAGCTCGAGAATGAGTTGTCTCTAGTCCGGGATGAGCTACTCAATGCTCGGAATGACTTTGACACACAGAGGTTCTCCTTCGAGAAGACAATGGAGGAGGAGACTTCTCGCTTCCAGAGGAAGGTGGACTCTCTGGAAGTCAGGCTCACAACAGAGTATAATGATGGGGTGTCTTTCAGCTATAACTGCCTCGTGTCTTCCTTGAGCAAGAAGCATCCTGAAGTGGGCATATCAAAGCTCGAGGCAGCCGTTGCGGCATACATGTCCGAGCACGATGCCCCTAACCAAGAGTCACGAGTCCCCCCGACTGAGGCCTCTGCCGACACTGAAGAGGCCGCTCCTCCTGCTGCCGAGGTCACTCCTGCTGCTGCTGCTGCCGCGGAAGGTGCTCCACCCTCTGAGGACCCTGCTCCACCTGCTAGCCCCACTGCTCCAGCCAACTGACTGATTTTCTTTTCTTCTTTTTTTTTTTACTGTACTTGTATTTTTTGACGGATGAATAAAGAACATATATTGGATAATTTACCTCTGTATTTGAGTATATACTTCTACCTTGCATTTTTTGTGTGAGATTTACTCCAAGCCTTTGCTAAATAAATTTTAACAACTGTTGGGCCTTTGCTTTCCTTCTCCAAGACACTTCTACTTGTGGCCTCTCCTGGCTTATGCATGACAGAGTCCTGCCTTAGGTTAGGCTTATAAGTATCTGTTTCTTTTATGTTTGAATCGATGCTTGGCTCATACTTGGCCTTCTCGTTTCCTTCATGAGCTTATCTTGCTCGAGCCTGCAATCGGTTCATGCTTGGCACCATCACGCCTTAAGCTAGGCTCAGAGACTTCTAGCCTTAGCGTTATCTTCGTGAGCTTATCTTGCTCGAGCCTGCAATTGGCTCACGCTTGGCACCGTCTTACCTTAAGCTAGGCTTAGAGACTTCTGGCCTTTGCGTTGTCTTCACGAGCTTATCCTGCTCGAGCCTGCAATTGGCTCACGCTTGGCACTGTCTCGCCTTAAGCTAGGGTTAGAGACTTCTGGCCTTTGTGTTGTCTTCGCGAGCTTATCCTGCTCGAGACTGCAATTGGCTCACGCCTGGCACCGTCTCGCCTTAAGCTAGGCTTAAAGACTTCTGGCCTTTGTGTTATCTTCGCGAGCTTATCCTGCTCGAGCCTGCAATTGGCTCACGCTTAACACCGTCTCGCCTTAAGCTAGGCTTAGAGACTTCTTGCCTTTGCGTTGTCTTTGCGAGCTAATCCTGCTCGAGCCTGCAATTGGCTCAAGCTTGGCACCGTCTAGCCTTAAGCTAGGCTTAGAGACTTCTGGTTTTTGCTTTTTCTTCGCGAGCTTATTGGCTTAAACTTGTCTATATATTGAATTAATATTGGAAGCATTTTTCTTGCTTTTACACATGTTCAAGATTTTACACATCTCTATTTCGGAAGAAATTGAATATTAATGCTTACAATACGAGGAAACTTACTAAAAATATTTCATCAAATGTTGTGCGTTCCATGGCCTTTTGACCTCTCGTCCATCGGGGTAGGTTAATCTATACGCTCCCGGCCCGGCTATTTGAGAGACCCTATAGGGACCTTCCCAGTTCGGTCCTAATACACCTTGCCTCGAGTCCTTCGTGTTCTGATTGACCCTTCTAAGTACCCAATCTCCCACCTGAAACCGGCGGATGTGCACATTCCGGTTGTAATAGCGGGTCACTCTCTGCTGGTCCTCTGATATCTTTGCAGCGGCCCTTTCCCTTTTCTCTTCCAGCAGGTCCAAGCCCGCACACATCTGTTCATCGTTTTGCCCTTCGTTGAAGTGTTCTGTTCGGTGTGTTCCCATCTCTATCTCAGCGGGAACAACTTCTTTATGCCCAAACACCAAGGAGAATAGGGTTTCCCCTGTGGCCATTTTGTGTGTGGTTCTGTAAGCCCACAAAACGCCAGGCATATCGTCAACCCAAGCTCCCTTCTGCTCACCGAGTCTGGTTTTTAGGAGGCGTTTTATAGTCTTGTTTGCGGCTTCTACTTGCCCGTTGGCCTGTGGGTGTGATGGAGAGCAAAACTTTAATTCTGTTCCCATGTTTTTGCAGAAGTCCCAAAACTTGTGGTTGTCAAACTGCCTCCCGTTGTCTGTAACCAACCCGTGGGGAATCCCGTACCTGCAAATCACATTTTTCCAAATGAAGTCAGTGGTTTTACTCTCTGTAATACTGCTCAAGGCGTCCACTTCAACCCATTTTATGAAATAATCAATTGCCACCATGGCATGTGTTGCAGATGCTCTCCCCTTTAGTAGTGGCCCGATCAAGTCAATCCCCCATTGAGCAAACGGCCAAAATGAATTTATCACTGTGAGGTTCTCGGGAGGCCGCGTCATGTAGTTGGCAAAACTTTGGCAACTCTAGCAGCTCTTGGTCTTCTCTTGTGCATCCTGATGCATGTGAGGCCAGAAGTACCCTTGCCTTAAGGCCTTGAAAGCCAAAGACTTTGCGCCAGAGTGGTTTTCGCAGATTCCTTCATGTATCTCTCGGAGGACATAATCGGCTTCTTCTTGATCCAAACACCGCAACAGTGGGAGAGTGTATCCTCGCCCATACAATACTTCATCAATCAAATTATACCTGGCTGCTTTACACTTCAGCTTCCTTGCCTGCTTCTTATCGTCAGGCAATACTCCTTCCTTAAGGTAAGAAGCAATTGGTTCCATCCAGGTGCTGCTCGACGATAAACTCATCACCTCGTCTTCCCGTTCGATGCTCGAGCAGGTCTTGACTTCTAATGGGATAGACTTCAGTATTTTGGGGTCGGATGTAGCGGCCATTCGCGCTATCATGTCAGCTCGAAAATTCTTCCCTCTCGTAATCTGCTCCACCTTAACTGCTCAGAAATTCTTTATTAACTGCTTCACCTTCCGAAGATAAGCCTTCATCTTCTCGTCTTTTACTTAGAAGCTCTCGTTGAGGTGATTTGCTACCAGCTGTGAGTCCGTTCGAAGTTTTACCACCTCTGCCTTCACTACCAGGGCAAGTTTCAACCCAGTAACTACAGCCTCATACTCGGCCTGGTTGTTGGTGACTTCAAATTCCAGCTTTATGGCATATTGCATCTCTACCCTTTCAGAACTGAGAAGTACAACTCCTGCTCCTGCTCCTGCTCCCTAAGCTCCACATGATCCATCTACTGTTACTGTCCATGTGCTGGTTGAGACAGAGGGGTCTGGTAGGTGCTCGCTATCCATGTCTTCATCAGCTAAGGACTGAGCTTTTATTGTCGATCAGGGTTGGTAGCTAATGTCGAACTCACTGAGCTCCACAGACCATTTTACCTCTAGCTAATCTCTAGCTTGTGCAGAGTCTGCTTGAGTGGTTGGTTCGTCAAAACCGTCACCGAATGCACCTAGAAGTAAGGCCTTAGTTTTTGGGCTGCTGTCACCAGGGCCAATGCCCATTTCTCCATTGGTGGATATCGAGTTTCAGCCCCCAACAGGGCTCTGCTCATGTAATAGACGGGGAACTGTACCCCTGACTCTTCTCTTACTAGAACCGAGCTCATTGCCCATTTGGACACAGCTAAATACAGGAACAGAACCTCTCCTACTCGAGTTGTTGACAGCAACGGGGCTTTTAGCAGATATTCCTTCAACTGCTGGAACGCTGCCTCGCATTTCGGTGTTCATTTTGTCTTTCTCCCTTTTTTCATTTCCTGGAAGAAGGTGCGGTACTTATCTGCAGCTCGGGAGATAAACCTATTGAGGGATGCCAGTTTCCTTGTCAGGCTTTATATCTCCTTGAGAGTACCCGGGGACTTCATTTCCACCACTGCTCTTATCTTCTCCGGATTAGCTTCGATTCCTCTATGACTGACCATGAAGCCCAAGAATTTTCCCGAACTAACTCCAAAGGCACATTTCTCTGGATTAAGCTTCATCCGATATTTCCTTAGGAGTGCGAAGGTTTCCTCCAAATGCTTTACATGTTCCACCGCGTTCTTTGACTTGGTGATCATATCGTCCACATAAACCTCCATTGTTCGGCCGATCAGTGGCTTGAAAACCTTGTTCACCAGCCTCTGGTAGGTTGCCCCCGCATTCTTCAGGCCGAAGGGCATGACTTTATAGCAAAACAGACTTTGGTTAGCGATGAAAGTTGTGCATTCCTCGTCTGGCCGGTGCATGGGAATCTGGTTATAACCCGAGAATGCATCCATGAAACTAAGCAGTCCGTGTCCCACCGTGGAGTCCACCAGTTGGTCTATCTTCCGTAATGGGAAGCTATCTTTTGGGCAAGCTTTATTCACATCCGTGAAGTCCACACACATTCTCCACTTCCCACTTGCCCTTTTTACCAACACCATGTTTGAGATCCATTCAGGGTAAGAGACTTCCCTTATGAATCCCGCCTTCAGCAGCTTCTCCACCTCACAATTCATGGCCTCATACCTTTCTTAGTTGACGCACCTCCTCTTCTGTCTAATTGGCTTAGCGTCCTTCCGTATCACCAGCCTATGATATGCCACCTCCGGGTCGATTCCAGATATATCCTCATGCGTCCAAGCGAATACATCCGCATGTGCTAGCAAACACTAGACCAGTTTTTTCTTTAATTGCCCGTTAATGCCCAATAAGATCCGGACCCTCTTCTCGAGGTCGTCTGGTCTTACTCTGACTTCTTCCAGTTCCTCCGCGTGTTCTTGCATCCCATTCTTCGACTCCCCCTTGAGTCTAATGGCGTTATCTGTATAGTTTCCTTTGCTGCCACAGCGTAACAACTCCTCGCGACCCTCTGGCTGCCCTTGATGACTCCTACAGCCCCATTTACTCGATATTTCAGGGCTAAGTAGTGGGTGGACAATACTGATTGGCCGATCTTCATGAATGGCCTCCCTAGTATTGCTTGGTAGGGGCTGACTTCATCCACCACCACAAAGTCTAACATCATATTCTTTTCAAAAGGCTTCGAGTGTGGTCTTGAAGAGAATGTCCACCGCGCTTCCCAAATCCACTAATATTCGATCAACCTCTCTATTAGCGACTTTTGCCTACACGACCAAGGCATCTTCATAGGGGTACAGTACCCCTTCTTCATCCTCCTCTGTCCACATGATGGGCACTTATCGTACCTTAGCCTTCTTTGCAGCAGGTGCGGGGAACATGACTTCCCGGCCGGCAACGGCGTATTTGCAATAGTTTTTTCGAGCCCTATTCGAGTTCCCGGCCATCGTGGGTCCTCTTGAGATCACTCTTGTAGCCGGTGGTTCCAGATCTATGCCATAGGCTCGGTCATCCTCCTCTAGCTGCTGCTCGACCACCGGATGCCCTCCTTCAACAAACTCACCTAAATATTGGTTTCGAACCAGGTCCTCTCCCTGGTTCTTCAAATCCCGGCACTGTGACGTTGAGTGGCTGCAGTCACCGTGGAAGCGGCAAAATCGTCCCCTATCTCGTTTGCCAGCTGGTTTAGCCATCGGTGTTGGAAGGCTCAACAGTCCTCGTTCCTCCACTACTTGGAGTATTTCTTCAAGTGACACCTTCCATGTTGTGTATTACCCGTAGGCGGGGCTCTGCTCAACCACTTGTATCGTCCGATCCTGAGGGAAGCTTCCCTTGGGAGGTGGTAACGGGCAGTCAGTTCTATTGTGGTTCGGTATAGGTAGGCTCGGTGGTTGGTTGCAGGACGGGTGGTCGTCCTGTCGCCTGTATTCCCTATGGTCTCGGCCTGGAGATCTGTGAGGAGGAGCTGGAACCATTCGTAGTTAGGGAGCTCTTTGATAGGGGTTATAGGGGGCAACCCATTCCCTCATTGCCCTAGAAGCTGGTGCTCCTCGAGCAGCACCTCCTTTTTCTTTCTTCTCTGCTCCGCTGCCCTACTCACTACTCAGCTTCACAGTATTCTCCTCCTCGATAATCATGCCCATCTTTACCTATTCGTACGTATCAGAATACGAACGAATCGAGGGACTCCCCAAATTGTACCATGGCCTCCCCATCCTGATTCCGTTTTTCAGCCCCCTCAGCGCTTGGGGATGTTTGAATGCCCCGAGATCCAGAACCGACCGGTGGTACCTCTTAACAAATTCCCGGAGGGTTTCTCCCTCCCTCTGTCTTATCTCCAACAACTCCATCATGTCATCTTCGGGGGTCACTGCGCCCCGAAATTGCTCCGCAAATTCTCTGCACATCTGCTCAAAGCTCAGAATGCTTCCCCGTGGTAGCCTGCGGTACCATTCTCTCGCCCTTCTCTTGAGAGTAAGCAGGAAGGACCTACACCGCTGGGTTGCCGTCAGGCCCTGCACCGTTTTATGTGCACCAGCGGGTCACTCTTCCCTGAGAACCTTAAATCTGGGAAACAGAAATCTCGGGGGATTGTTACGCCCATGATCTCCATTGAGAGCGAGGACTCATTGTCCAGCTTTATCCTCCAACTCGTACCTTTCCCGTTTCCCCGGAGGTCTTCCACAACCTGTGTCAACCTCCGTACTTCCCCTTCTAATTCTTCCACGCGGGAGGTGGGTGCTGTGTCTTGCAAGTGCTGATGGGACCCCCTTTCTTCCAGATTCATCTCCTCCCTCCTGGCAGTATTCAGTGTTTTTGGTCTTTGGGCTTCATCCTCCACCTGTTCGCGAGCGGGGACATTCCCGCGGCTGGACTCAGGGACGTCATGGCTTGCTTTCCTCTATCCTTCCCAGAGTTCCTGCATGATGGACGTTAGTGTTTCCATCTGTTTCTCCATCCGATCCATCCTCTCCAGGATTTCCCTATTTTGGGCCTCGTTGGCCACCTCCCTCAAAGTCACTGACTCTTCTAGACTCACTCCCCTCCTGCTATTTCCCCTCATTGTTGCGTTTGTGTTTCTTGAATGTGTCGGGAAGTCGGGCTTTTTGGACTGATCCCCACAGACGGAGCCAAGATGTTGATTCGGTTTTTTGCGTGCTCTCAAATAGTGACTGGACTCCTGCTCGCAAGATACTCGAGTAGGAACACTCGCTCACCTCACTGATCCTCTATTCACCAGAATAGCGATTTCCTCAGGCATGCATTCACAAAACAGGGTCAACGGTCGTTGGGTGTTTTTCTTGCGAAAACCCTCCGACGATCAAGTCAGTAATCGGGTTGTTCTTTTTGTATCCCTCTTTGTTAGAGAGACCGGAGGAAATAAAAAGATATTTTTCCCTTTTTTATGATTAGAATCACCTACGAGAGATTCCAAGGGAAAATTAATGCAGGAAAAGATGAAGATGAAGAAGAAGAAGAACCTCTAGAAATTCTCGGAACCCCGAACCTTTACTTCAATTTTTTCTTTATACTTCGCTTTCCCGCCCTTTTTTCCTCGGGGGCGGCCGTTCCCGCGTTCATAGTGTCTGGGTCCCTCTGACAGCCGGGATTACTGTGACATTCCCTAGGAATGCGTGACTGTCTGGTGGGCATGGGTTCACATGGCCTGATCATAGTGTCGGGCGTGTGCACACAAAATGATGACTCTGTGGGGGCGTGTGCCGGCCATCGGTAACATTCGCAACACTATATAGCGTGGGGCATGGGTCAGGCATCGATCGTCGCGTTGAGTCACTCAAACCGTAAGCTGGATCTTGCATTTTCTCCGCGCTGTCACTAGTGTGGTTGAGTCATGCCCGGGGGTTTGAAAACCTCGAGCAGAAGGATGAGCTCGGGTTTCGACCAGCCTTGAAGCTCCTCGACCTTGACCAGCTTTGACGGGCTGTGAAGACCTCGAGCGAGAGAAAGAGCTCGGGGCTCGACTAGTCTTGGACTCCTCGACCTCAACCAGCTTTGACGCCTAGTAAAGCTATCTTCGTGCCAGCGGTCGGGTCTTCTGCTCGAGCTGGACTGACCTCGAGGAATTTTATTCGAGTTGGATTGGCCTCGAGTATACCTGCTCGATATTACCCAAACACTATTCTTCTTTTCTTAAGGACGCATGACATATTTTGGGTGCCTCTAAAGTACTGCACCTATAAATAGGAAACTCAAACCACATTTATTTATTTATTATGTGGAGGAAAAATTTAGTATACGACTCCACGTGCTTGGAGATTTAGAAGATTTAGAAGTTCTAGTGTGCCCAATGAAGATTTAGAAGATTTAATGTGCGCAATAATATGCCTAAACAAAATCGTTGTTATGAATAATGCTACATTTACATAATTAAGGAATTGGATCAATAATTAAAAAGAATACACGATCCTTTGTATTTTCTTGAACAGCATGTCCATCTACAAATTGGTACATGCATTGAGCCATCCTCGCCAAATTCATTGCAATCCCAATAAAAACGTCGGGTAAGTAATGTCGGTTTCCAAATCGATCACTGTTCATCTTCATCCATGTCTGAGCATTCAAATCCTGTATATGTTCACGAGCTTCACCCTCTGAAACTCCAGTTTCATACATGTAACATTGAATTGATTTAGGAACATCTACCCTCTTCAGCTCATCCTAATAATTAATTACATCAGCATCTATTATAAACAACATTAACAATTAATCAATCGTCAAATAATCAGATCGTGAGTACTACAATTTGTTATAGAGAATATCCTATATTACTGAGAACAGTTCTTGGACTAATAATACGAATACATTTGTGTTCTCAACGAATATGAGATATTTTCCATAGCACGATTAATATTAAAAATTAATTAATTGTACCGATGATGTTCCCAAATCGTCTGCTAGTTGTAGAATCATTGCTGACCAATGAATTATATTGGGATAATCTTTCACGAATTCCAAGGCCTCCTTTGTTATTGGATTTACTGTAAAAGCATATGCGTAGATTAGAATCACAGGAGCTGATATTGAAACCTAGGCATTTTCCATGTGCTCTTGAAGAGTTGGTATGTAGCTGCTGTGGTACCACTTTGCCTCCACTAAATATGCTTTACATATATCTCTCCACTGAAATTTTTTTTTATCGAATTAATTAATATAACACAAGATATATAGTGCTGATGCTGTTTTTCTGCGTGTCTTCCAATAGTGTAAAAAACTATTGCTCGCGCGATGTTCGAGCTCAAGCAGAAACGCTCTCCGATTTCGGTTCTCTTTTATCCGCCGGAATGACGACCATCTTTGGCCTGCGCTCACATAAATAAAATCAGGGATCGCCGGATGTTTTTTCTGCAAAAACCCTCCGACGCTCAAGTCAGTGATCGGTTTATTCTTGTTGTATCCCTCTTTGTTAGAGAGACCACATAAATAAAATTCAGAAGAAGAAGAATAAGATGATCTGTAAAATTTCGGAACCCCCCGCTTCTGTTTCCCTTTTCCTTTTATATTTTCGTTTTCCCACCATTTTTCCTTTGGGGAATGCCGTTCCCGCGTCTATGGTGCCTGGGCCCCTCTGACAGCCGGGATTACTGTGCCACTCCTTGGGAATATGGGACTGTCTGGTGCGCATGGGTTCCCATGGCCTGATCATTATGTCGGATATGTGCGCATGGAATGATGACATTGTGGGGGATTGGTCAGCCATACCGCGTGGGGCATTGGTCAAACATCGATCATCGTGTTGAGCCGCTGGAGAAACGGGTCGGACTGTCCCGAACCGACTGTATCTGAATCTTGCATTTCCTCCGTGCCGTGACTGGCGTGATTGAGTTGTGCTCTGAGAACTTGAAGACCTCGAGCAGAAGAACGAGCTCGGGTTTCGACTAGCCTCTGGGCTCCTCGACCTTGACCAGCTTTGATGGGCTATGAAGGCCTCGAGCAGAAGAGTGAGCTCAGGCTCGACCAATCTTGTACTCCTCGACCTTGGCCAGCTTTGACGCCTAATAAGACTATTTTTGTGCCGGCGGTCGGGTCTTCTGCCCGAGATGGGTTGACCTCGAGGTCCATTACTCGAGCTGGGTGGGCTTCGAGGAGACCTGCTCGATATTACCCAAACACCAGTCCCCTAGTTTCTAGTCTTTGGAGTGGAGCGAGATAAGAATGGAAACCTCTTGTATGGGCCGGCTTCCTGGCCTTTTCATTTCCCCGTGTTGAGCTGTCTTCCACTTCCATCATTTCACATTAGTGCGGGACACATGGGAGGATCCGGGCTGTGCGTTTGAATTTTGAAGAACATTACATGAACGGTCACGTCTCTCGAGATGCGTGCCGTCCACTGAAGAGACGCTCCCTCCCCCTTTAAAAACCCTCGATTTCTTCACTGTGCTTCCTATTGCTCATTTTAATTCAGACCAAAATTGCTCGCTTGCAAGTGCTTCCTGTCTTTCTCTTTACCATCGTTGCTATTTCCGACCGTCAGCTTTTACTCAGGTATAAACCTCTTTCTTTTTTCTTGTTTCCACTCTGTTCTTCATTCATTTAGGTTTTGATTCCCACTGGGTAGATTCTTTCTATAGGATACATGTCAAATACCCAACAACCCCGTAGGATGTCATCTGAGGAGTCGTCCTCTGCAAGTGATGTAGGACCCCTTAATATAAGCTCAGTGAGAGATTCCAGTTCAGAGGGGTCTTAACTGTGGTGGACACCCAGCCGCATCAGGGGGGAAGAGTCTGCTAGCAGTCAGAGGGTAGGGGTATCCCATTGACTCTATGAGGTGTGAAACCACACACCAGGATCTGGATAGGCTTAGGCGCACCTACCACATACCAGATAATGTGGACTTGCGGGTGCCGGGTAAGGGTGATATACCCAGCCGCCCTCCTCAGGGGTATGCTACCTTCCACGTGGAGTGCTTTAAGTGGGGGGTCAGGCTACCTCTTCAGCCTTATTTTATCCAAGTTCTGTCCATATTCTGGCTGGCCCCGGGGCAACTGAACCCGAACGGGTGGAGGGTCCTGTCTGGCCTCTATGTGCTATGGAGATGGTATAATCTGGGCGAACCCTCGGTAGAGGAAATAAAGCATCTCTACCAGTTGAAATGCAGCCCGAAGAATGCTGGTTGGTACTACCTCACCTCCAGTCTGAAGGGTAAAAAACTCATAACTGATCTCCCCACTTCTAGTGGCAACTGGAAGGGCAAATTCTTCTTTGTTGGGGGAGATTGGGGGCATGTTGCACTTCTCTCCGAGGGGATCCCTCCAGTTCCTCGTTATTTTTGCACTCCAGGTCGTTTACTTGTCCAACGAATTTTTATTTTAGTTCTTCTGCTCGCATCTTTTCTCACTATTTTGCTCTGGTTGTTACTAGAGTGTCTTGGGGTGCATCTTATAGGATTAGGGAAGAGCTTCGAGCACGCGTCAACACTGCCCTTGATAACACGAGCTCGTGCGGGGAGCTACTTATAGCACAGAACATTGTGGAGTTTGGCCTGGTCCAAGAAGAAGGGATAGATGATGTGCTTAACATGCTGAAGAGGCCTGCGAGGACCTCAGGAGGCGCAAGCAGTTCTTCTGTAAAAATGCCTCGAATCGATACCCCCACTTCACCGGTTTGAGCTGCCCCTCCTGCTCAAGAGGTAGAGCGAGCAGCAGAGGGTGTTGCCCCCAGGCGTCCGAGGACTGCCACTTCAGCTCGGACTCGACCAAGACGTGAGCAGGAGTAGAAGCGGCCCGACCGCGTTAATCCCTACGTCAAGGACTTCACCAAACAGATGGAGGATAGGTTCTTGGATGGGATGGAGTCCTATGATGCTGACGAATTGGTCGGCGCTTTCCACCGCCTCTCTTCTCGCGCTGTTGCTGTTGCTACCAGATTCAAGGCTAAAATTCAAGATTCCTAAAGGAAGCTTCGAGTAGAAATTCAAAGCTTGAAACAGGGTCTTGAGCAGAAGGATGAAGAGGCAACAAAGCTTTGCGAGGAGAACACCACACTCGAGGAGAAGGCAGCAATGTCAGATTCCAGGGCCCTTCAGCTCGAGAAGGAGCTGTCTCTCATCCGGGAAGAGCTACTCAATGCTCGGAAGGACTTAGACACGCAAAGGTTCTCTCTCGAGAGGGCCATGGAGGAGGAGGCTTCTCGCATGCAAAAGAGGATGGACTCTTTGGAAGACAGGCTCACAACAGAGTACAATGATGGGGTGTCTTTCAGCTATAGCTGCCTCACATTCACCTTGAGCAAGGAACATCCCGAAGTCAACCTATCCAAGCTCGGAGCAAGCGTCGCGGAGTATATGCGCTAGCACAATGCCCCAAATCGAGAGCATAGAGTCCCCCCTACCGAGGCCCTTACCGAGTCTGGAGAGGTTGCTCCTCCAGCTGCTGCTGCCAATGCCCCTCCTGTTGCTGCTGCGGATGCTCCTCCTGCTGCTGCTGCTGATGCTCCTCCTGCTGCTACTGCTGATGCCATGGAAGTTACTCCACCATCCGAGGACCCAGCTCCCCTTGCTAGCCTTACTGCTCCAACCAGTTGATCTCCCCATTTTTTATTTATATATATATATCCTTCTTGTACTTGTATTTTTATTTTTGCAAATGAATAAAGAATATATATTGGACAATCTTCCTCTGCGTTTGAGTATATATTTTTGGCATTGCATTTTCCTGTGGAATTGATTTTGTGCATTTGCCAAGTAAATTTTACTAAGTGTTGGACCTTTATCTTCTTTCTCCGAGCCATTTCCTGCTCGTATCATCTCTTGACTTATGCGTGGCAGAATCTTGCCGTGAGTTAGGCTTATAGGCCTCTGTTTATCTTATGAGCTTGGTCTGCTCGAGCTGATGTTCAGCTTATGCTTAGCCCTCGTTCTTTTTGTGAGCTCATTCTGCTCGAGCCTGCTATTGGCTCACGCTTGGCACCGTCTCGCCTTAAGCTAGGCTTTGAGACTTATGGCCTTTGCGTTGTTTTCATAAGCTTTTCTTGCTCGAGCCTGCAATTGGCTCACGCTTGGCACCGTCTCGCCTTAAGCTAGGCTTTGAGACTTATGGCCTTTGCGTTGTCTTCATGAGCTTATCTTGCTCGAGCCTGCAATTGGCTCACGCTTGGCACCGTCTCGCCTTAAGCTAGGCTTTGAGACTTCTGGCCTTTGCATTGTCTTCATGAGCTTATCTTGCTCGAGCCTGCAATTGGCTCACGTTTGGCACCGTCTCGTAGGTACGCTAAGTTTATATATTTTATCTTATATAAGATAAGCAGATTGGTGTGGAACTAGATCCTCTGCTAGAATAAGAGTAGTTGTGTAGCCAGGTTCCCGTTCACCTGTCCAATGCCAATGATACGAAGAGCTAGCTTTGCTACCTTGAGGCTCAGAGAAAAGTCTACTTGCTTGCTAGGTAAGGTAAAGGGTCAGGCATGGTGGGGTAGGAGCACACTGTCAGCAATCTTTTTGGCTTGACCAAGAAGTCTTATGTCCTCCGAGTCGCTCGGCGTTTTAACCGAAAGAACTTCTTACGTAATTCATGCCTTTCTGTTTTTATGGCCAGAAATTGTTTCTTGATTTCAATTTCAAATTGTTCTCTGGACTTTTATCAATATGAGGTGATCGTAACACGAGTATATAAGACTCGTGATTCAGGCAATCCAATCTTTCGTGTGTAAGGCAGAAGCGCCCCAAAATGGTTTTCAAAAAATGGGTGATCAAAAGATCGAATCACTATACGTATCTTGGCCAATGGTGACCGGCTCAATGAGCACCTTTGGGCGATGGTTTTTTGATCCTCTTAAGCTAGGCTTTGAGACTTCTGGCCTTTGCGTTGTCTTCATGAGCTTATCTTGCTCGAGCCTGCAATTGGCTCATGCTTGGCACCGTCTCGCCTTAAGCTAGGCTTTGAGACTTTTGGCCTTTGCGTTGTCTTCGAACATGTTGGCTTCAACTTGTACATATTGAATATTAAAAGCATTTTTCTTGCTTTTACATGCGTTCAAGATTTTACACATCTCCATTTCGGAAGGAATTGGATATTAATGCTTACAACACAAGGAAACTTACAGGAAATATTTCATCAAGTGTTGTGCATTCCATGGCCTCTTGACTTCTAGTCCATCTGGGTGAGTCAGCTGGTATGCTCTTGGTCCTGTTATTTGTGAGACTCTATAGGGACCTTCCCAGTTTGGTTCTAACACACCTTGCCTGGGATCCTTCGTGTTCTGATTGACTCTTTTAAGTACCCAGTCTCCCACTTGAAATCGGCGGATGTGCACGTTCCGGTTGTAATAGCGAGTCACTCTCTGCTGGTACTCCACTATCTTTGCAGCGGCCTTCTCCCTTTTTTCTTCCAGTAAGTCCAGGCCTGCATATATCTGTTTGTCGTTTTGCTCCTCCTTGAAGTGCTCTGTTCGGTACGTTCCCATCCCTATCTCAGTAGGGACAACTGCCTCATGTCCAAACGCCAATGAGAATGGGGTCTCCCCTGTGGCAGTTTTGTGTGTGGTTCTGTAAGCCTATAAGACACCAGGCAGCTCGTCAACCCAAGCTCCTTTCTGCTCGCCTAGTCTGGTCTTCAAGAGACATTGTATAGTCTTGTTTGCGGCTTCTACTTGCCCGTTGGCCTGTGGGTGTGATGGAGAGCAGAACTTTAACTCTATCCCCATGTTTTTGCAGAAGTCCCTAAACTTGTTGTTGTCAAATTGTCTCTCGTTGTCCGTGACTAACGCATAGGAAATCCTGTACCTGTAAATCACATTTTTCCAAATGAAGTCAGTGGTTTTGCTTTCGGTAATACTGCTCAATGCTCCCACTTCAACCCATTTGGTGAAATAATCAATTGCCACCACGGCATGTATTGCAGATGCTTTCCCTTTGGTAGTGGCCCAATCAAGTTAATACCCCATTAAGCGAACGGCCATGGTGAATTCATCACCATGAGGTTCTCAGGAGGCTGAGAAATGTAGTTGGCAAAGCTTTGGCAACTTTTGCTACTCCTGGTCTTCTCTTGTGCGTCCTGATGCATGCGAGGCCAAAAGTATCCCTGCCTCAAGGCCTTGAAAGACAAAGACCTCGCGCCTGAGTGGTTCCCCAAATTCCTTCATGTATTTCCCGGAGGACATAATCAGCTTCTTCTTGGTCTAAACACTCGCAACAGTGGGAGAGTGTATCCCCGTCTATACAAGACCCCATCGATCAGAGTATACCTGGCTGCTTTACACTTCAGCTTCCTTGCCTGCTTTTTATCGGTAGGTAATACTCCTTCCTTGAGGTAAGAAACAATTGGCTCTATCCAGGTGCTGCTCGACGTAAACTCATCACCTCGTCTTCCTGCTCGATGCTCGAGCAGGTCTTGATTTATAAAAGGATAGACTTCGGTATTTTAGGGTCGGATGTAGCGGCCATTCGAGCTATCATGTCAGCTCAAAAATTCTTCCCCCTCGTGATCTGCTCTACCTCGACTACTCAGAAATTCTTTATTAGCTGCTTTACTTTCTGAAGGTAGGCCTCCATCTTCTCGCCCTTTGCTTGGAAGCTTTCGTTGAGGTGATTTGCTACTAGCTGTGACTTTGTTTGAAGCTTTACCTCTTCTGCCTTTACTACCGACGCAAGCTTCAAATCCCGCAATACTAAGAAGTACAATTCCTACTCCTGCTCTCTAATCTCCACACGACCCATCAACTGTGACTGTCCATGCACTGGTTGAGGCCGAGGAGTCTGATGGATGCTCGCCCTCCCTCTCTTCATTCCTCTTTGTGCACTCAACCACGAAGTCAGCTAAGGACTGAGCTTTTATAGTTGTTCGGGGTTGGTAGTTGATGTCGAATTCACTGAGCTCCACCGACCATTTTACCAACCTTCCGGAAGTCTCTGGCTTGTGTAAAGTCTGCCTGAGTGGCTGGTTCGTTAAAACCGTCACCGAATGTGCTTGGAAATAAGGCCTCAGCTTTTGGGCTACTGTTACCATGGCCAGTGCCCATTTCTCCATTGACGGATATCGAGTTTCAACCTCCAACAAAGCTCTGCTCGTGTAATAGATGGGTTACTGCACCCCTGACTCTTCCCTTACCAGAACCGAGCTCGTTGCCCATTGGGACACAGCTAAATACAGAAACAGAACCTCCCCTGCTCAAGGTGTGGATAGCAACGGGGCTTTCAGCAAGTACTCTTTCAATTGTTGGAACACAGCTTCGCATTCTAGTGTCCACTTTGTCTTCCTGCCTTTAATCATTTCCTAGAAGAAGACTCGGCATTTATTCGTAGCCTGAGACATGAACCTGTTGAGGGATGCCAATTTGCCTGTAAGAATTTGTATCTCCTTGAGGGTACGGGAGGATTTCATCTCCACTACTGCTCTTATCTTTTCTGGATTGGCCTCGATCCCTCTATGACTGACCATGAAGCCCAAGAATATTCCCGAACCAACTCCGAAAGCACATTTTTCTGGATTTAGTTTCATTCTATATTTTCTTAGGAGTACGAAGGTTTCTTCCAAGTGCTTTACATGCTCCTCCGCCTCTTTCGATTTGGTGATCATATCGTCTACATAAACCTCCATTGTCCAGCCTATCAGTGGCTTGAAGACCCTATTCACCAGTCTCTGATATGTTGCCCCCGTGTTCTTCAGGCCGAAAGGCATAACCTTGTAGCAAAACAAACCCTGGTTGGTGATGAAGGCTGTGCACTCCTCGTCTGGCCGGTGCATGGGGATTTGATTATATCCTGAAAAGGCGTCCATAAAACTAAGCAGTCCATGCCCTACTGTGGAATCCACCAGCTGGTTTATTTTTGGCAACAGGAAGCTATCTTTTGGGCAAGCTTTATTCACGTCTGTGAAGTCCACACACATTCTCCACTTCGTACTTGCCTTCTTCACCAACACCACATTCGAGATCCATTCGGGGTAAGAGACTTCCCTTATGAATCCCGCTTTCAGCAGCTTCTCCACCCCGCAGTTTATGGCCTCGTACCTTTGTTGCTTGACGCACCTCCTTTTCTGCCTCACTGGCTTAGCGTACCTTCGTATTGCCAGCCTGTGACACGCCACCTCTTGGTCAATCTTGGGCATGTCCTCGTGTGTCCAAGCGAACACATCGGAGTGTGCTCGCAGGCACTCGACCAGATTTTTCTTCAGCTCCTCCCTGATGCCTGAGCCGATCCGAACCTTCTTCTCGTGGTCGTCTGGCCTTATTCTAACTTCCTTCAATTCTTTCAGCGGGCTCCTATCTCCCGTTCTTCGATTCCCCCCTTGAGTCTAATGACGTTATTTGCATTACTTCTTTGGCTACCACAACCTCGTGACCCTCTAGCTGCCCTTGACGACTCCTACAGCCTCATTTACTCAGTACTTCAGGGCTAAATAGTGGGTCGACAATACTGATTGGCTGATCCTCATAAACGGCCTTCCCAATATTGCTTGGTAGGGGCTGACTTCATCCACCACCACGAAGTCGAGCATCATGTTCTTTTCAAAAGGTCTCGAGCCCATAGTCACAGCCAACTTAATGATTCCCAGAGGGATCAGCTTTCCTCCCCCAAACCCTTTCAAGGAAGTGCTCGTTTACTCGAGGCTCGCACCTGCTATTCCCAAATCCTCAAGCGTGGATTTGAAGAGAATGTCTACCGAGCTTCCCGAGTCCACCAATATTCGATCAACTTCCTTATTAGCAACGTTTGCCTTCACGACTAAGGCATCCTCATGGGGTTATAGTACCCCCTCCTCGTCCTCCTCCTCCTCCGTCCACATGATGGGTACCTGCCGCACCTTAGCCTTTTTGGCAGCAGGTACAGCGAACAGGACTTCCCTGCCGGCGGTAGCGTATCTGCAATAGTTTTTTCGAGCCCTTTTGGAGTTCCCTGCCATTGTGGGTCCTCCTGATATCACTCTGGTGGCCGGTGGTTCCTGTTCCATGTCATAGGCTCGGTCATCCTCCTCTAATTACTGCTCGACCACAGGATGTCCTCCTTCAATGAACTCATCCAAATATTAATTTCTAACCAGATCTTCCACCTGGTTCTTCAAATCCCGGCATTGTGACGTTGAGTGGCCATGGTCACCGTGGAAGCGGCAAAACCGTCCCCTATCTCGTTTACCAGCTGGTTTAGCCATCGGTGTCGGGGGGCTCAGCAGTCCTCGATCCTCTGCTACTTGGAGTATCTCTTCGAGTGACACCTTCAGCTTTGTGTATTGCCCATATGCGGGGCTCTGCTCCACCACCTGTATCGCCTCGATCTCTTGGGTAGCTTCTCGGTGGAGGTGGCAATGGTGGTCAGCTCTGTTGTGGTCCAGCATAGGTCGGCTTGGTGGTTGGTTGCAGGATGGGTGGTCGTTGTGTCGCCGATACTCCCTATGGTCCCGGCCTGGAGACCTGCGAATTAATCCACGAATTAATTACATAAAAAATATAATACGAAAATAATTTTATTACCGATCAAATTTAAAATTAAATAAGATTTAAATAAATTAATTGTTTAAATAAAGCTAGAATAATATATTCAAATTTTTAATATATAACACATCGAAAAGAAAAAAATCTCATATGTTTATATCAATATATGAAAAGTTTCCAAAATTATGAATTAATCTGTACACAGTTGGAACTTGATAACTTAGATGATCTATCAAAATGTCCACCTCTAATTTATATTTCGTATTTCAACCAAAAGAAAATGACATAATTGAAATAAATAACAAATAAAAATATTTTATTTAATAAAAATAAATAATAAATAATTGTCCTTACTTATTATCTCATCAAATGCTATTAAGTTTCATCAAATATGTTCTTATCAACTCTCAAAACCTCTATACTTGTAAGACAAAAAGAAATGTCAATATTCAAAAATAGAATAACAACATAAAATTAAATAATAATTAATAAATACAATAATAATTAGTAAATACAATTAAAGTTAAGTTGTTATATTTATCTATCTCAATATATTCGATCTCATATATTGCTTCATCAAGAATTATAGAATAATAATTAAAAATAATAATTAAATAATTGAATAACTAAATAAACAAATATAACTTCTTAAACAGTAAAAAAAAAAAAAACTATAAGCCAAACATTTAACATGGTGATCATGTTATTGTGATCATGTTATTGATTCACTATCTATCTATAAGGACTGAAAGAAGCACTAATTTGCACATTGGTGTCAATGTAACTATAAAAGTATATAAGTTTTTCTTTTTTTTTTTTTCCTTTTCTCGATCTTCTTCTTCTTACACAATATCTTGTAAGGACAATTTATAAACTAATAAATAAAACATTTTTAAGTTATACGAATGTTTTTTTTATGGTATATACTAAATTCAATATTATTATCAATAGTTATTTTGTTTATTAATAATGACGAAATCAATACATGAAAATATTTCATTCAAGTCCAATCATGTATTTGATAGGAGGCACCTAACAATTATAATAATAATTTTTTTTTAAGAGTTCCTCATTTAAACTTCTTTGGTCTCTCTATGTTTATTGGTGCAACTATTTGAGGAGTATAATTAATTAGGATCATAATTTTTTCTTCTTTTCTTAAAAGGAAAGAGGGGCGAGCAAGCACAAATACAATTTTTTAACCTCCTTCTCACCCTCAAAAATCGAACCCGGGCTTCCACGGCTCTACAACGAGCATGGTGACCAACCCGACCACACCCTTAGGGGCTAATCAATTAAGATAATTTATTTTAAATGCTTTCGTATCTTGGTGTTTGCCAATTTAGAATTATCTTGGTCAGTTGAACTATATTTTTGGGAACTTGCCTAAACATCATTATTCTTATTAACTGCGATGCAACTCTTCTATTTGTAATTTTCTTTCTTTTCTAAAAAAAAAATTCAAAAATAACCATCTAATGAAGTGTAATGGCTTTTTTCATCAATTATTATTGGGTGAAAATGAAAGGTTAAGGTTAAGGGTTTTTTTCTTTTTTTTGAAAAAAAAGGTTCCTATTTTAGGAGGTCGATTTGCCACCTACTCATCAAATGTTTTAATTTTTTTAGTATGTCATGTTACATTGAATTAGATAATAAATAATTCTCCTTTATTTTTTCAAAATTAATTAT
Organism: Murraya koenigii; assembly: GCA_025617385.1. NCBI lineage: Eukaryota > Viridiplantae > Streptophyta > Magnoliopsida > Sapindales > Rutaceae > Murraya > Murraya koenigii. The sequence continues at coordinate 25,093,238 of CM046816.1, forward strand.
CCATGTATGAATTGCTTTTGCGAAATAATAAGTATTTTTCTACGATGCTATAAAAAATTTTTACAGTATTGATAATGGGATCATTATGACTCCTGGATTTATATATTTAATTTTCACCATTGATTTAATCTAATTGATAAACAACTAATTACCTAATAATTAATAGATAATATTCAAGTTCATGGAAATAATTTTATTTTTTATAATTTGACAAATATTTTCTAAATCACCATCAAAAATAAAAAATTAAATATGAAAATATACAAATTAATTTAGATTTGTAAATAGCAAATAAGGATTATTCAATTTTTAGTAACACATGTTAATATTATCCTAACTAACGTTTAATTTTGTGATTTGTTGATTAAATTTAACAGTATATATTTATACCACTATTGATACAGTAATTTTTATAATAGTATTATAGCTTGACCAAATAATAATAATAATAATAATAGTGACGAATGATTCTCAGGTCCTTGATGTTTCTCATTTTTATCGCTTCCATTCCTATTTTTTCTTTAACTATCCGTTACTCTCAAATGTTATAGTTTTTTTTTTTTTTTGAATATAACGTTATAGTTTTAAATTGAATGATATATGATAGTGTTTTTAACAAACAGAACATCAACACTGACAATAATAATATAATAGTAAAAGATCACAAAAATTGAGTTTTATACGTGACAATCGATTAATTAAAAAAATTTAAGAACTTGAATGATGAAAGTGAGGAAATCAAGGCTGCCTTCTCCGATATAAATAAAGTTGTGATGTAGACTCTGAGGTCCAAAGTCCACACGGTGCACGGAGGGATCCGAATCGGACCTAAATGGGAATGACATGAAATGTCTTTTTCAAAACCTAGCATTAAGGGCGTTACTGACGATATACTGAGAGGAATGGAGAAAACTCGTGATTGGTGTGGAGGGAATATCTTAACTATGAGTAGCCTAGGGAAAGGCGATTCTCCGGTCTCTATCATTGCATTACTTGTTGACCCGGCCCTTACTCTCTGAGAGATCGCACTCTACATTGATTCAACTCCATGGAAGAGAACTCTATAGACCCCGCTCCATTCCTCTCAAGCAAGTGGCCTTATTAGAATAGAAAGACCCATTTGTTGTCGCAACTAATCGATTAAAGAGCTTTTCTTACCTAAATGAAGGGGCTTCAGGGCCATCTACTTCTCTAAGACCTGTTCCTAGGGATCCGGATCAATCTGCCTCAGAGTGGGAAGGAAATTACCCCAGCTACCGATCTAATAGTTTTTCATGTATCTCATCCGAACAAAGACCCTCAAAAGTGGAAAGACACTAAAGGGGAGCTAGATGATAACAAGGATAAGACACGTAAAAGATCGAAAGGAGATAGAGAAAAGATGAAATTCTCCAGACTCGAAATACTGAACGACCTTTATTTGTGAGTTGAAAGAGCGAACCAAGGAGAGTTTCCTTTCCCATACCAACCACACCATCATCGGTGGCGTTGGGCCATCTAGCATGCCCGTAAAATGACTCCCAATGATTGGGGTAAACAATCTCATTTTTTGAAAACAAACATCATATCAGTAAGTTCTCATTTTCTAAAAATTAAAATTTCTTATTTTTAAATAATAAACCGAGTATTTGAACTAGACTCGCATAAAAAATAAGGAAAATAAGATTACTGTTAAATAAAATAATAATGATAAAATATTTATTTGAACTGTAGTACGTATCTTGTATGTACATATTAAGTGCAAATATTCAAGTTATGCATGATGGGGTCTTGTTAAGTTACATCATATATTACAACAAATTCAAAAATAGTTGTTCATGACTTTTACTTGTTTCATACGCTACCATTTCCTAACCATGAGTAGTTACTTTTGAGTTGTTGTAAGTTACGTTACATGTAACAAGTAATTTTTACCTAACACTTAAATGAATTGACATATAGTACCAGTACATCCACTTTTTCTAACACCGCTTATCCCATTTCTTTCATATATATACTGTTAACATAACTGAAAAAAGTATAGAAGGATAATTTTATACAAAATTAATATATCATATAAAAATTTTGGAAGTTGTAAGGATTATTGTAGTACTTACATGCTCAATTCATTTCAAATGACAGGAACAGTTAGAATTAGCTATTTTTTAACGAAAATAAGACACGGTACATATGATAGAAATATATAGGTCCGCGGTGCTATTTGTCAAAATATCTGGGTGCTAGTATTTTCTACTTTTCCTACATGTAACTCAGTTGCCCGCACGATAAATTTTCACACAATTCTATAATTGTAAGATATAAAATGTCGGTAAGGGAAAATAACCGACCACATGTGAAGAGCATTGAAATATTGAATAATGAAGACAGTGATGTCATTTGATTGGAGCGTGAGTCGAATGCGGGCAATCTCCCTCATTCATATTAGTCAATATGACTTATATATATATATATTATTTTATTATTTTATCACTTGATTGCTTGATTATTTTTAGTTTCACATCATATATTTATTAAGTATATATTATCTCTTACTTAAACTTGTTTGTTTGATAATTGTGTTTTCTCTTATTATATATCATGAATAACTCAATTAAAAAGATTCTTTTAAAACATCTTAAAACTCTTTTACGTATAAAATTTCACTTAGCAGGTTTGATATGAAGTTGTAAATCATATCCAATATGGGATCAATAACCACCAGAGTTTGTGTTATATGTTGAAGACCTAGAAAGACAACTCTGAGAAATAGAATGTGGTATTTATAACATTTAGTTGAAATTTAAGGTTAATGCAATAAGAGAACAAATGTAAGTTTCAATTATTGATAATTGTTGTATGTGTGTGTGAGAGAGGTTTTGGTCACCAGCTCGAACGTGGACCAGTGAGATAGTAAATGATTAAGCACCATATACCACCAAGGACACAACGAGAGCTGGTAAAAAAGTTGATTTGCTTCTTATGTATGTGGTTATTATCGGCCCGTGATCCGCCCATAGGCTTATCTGGGATCCTTCGTATGGATGCTCATGCAGTTCCGCATATCAGGCGCTTGTTTTTTTCATTTATTGAGGAGGTTTTTGGTTCATGTCCCCCTCCTTATGTATGTGGTTCTTATTTTATGATTTATATTACAGGTAGGGGTCCCGCCTAACCCCCCACCATCTTGGTAGTTTCAAAAAAAAAAGATTCAATTATTTTATTTTTTTCTCTTCGGTGTATTTTGTTTATTTTAACGTTTGATTTGATTTTTCATAGTTGATTTGCCTCTTTAGTGTGTTTTAATTTACTTTCCCATATAAATACTGGATAACGGTACTTCGTGACTTCTTAAATCGGTATTTTCAGCTTCCCCTAATAATTAAAACCACAAAAACCAAACATTGAAGGAACGCAATAAAAACTGCATAAGCATTTTCCTTCTCTCTCTTAGAATACCTCAGGAAAATTTACAAAACTTGCTGTGAACGATTATGATTGTTAATGATCCATGGCATTCCTTCTAATATTCGTTGGTTAATTAAAGCAAAGATCCGATTAGCAAGTGAGTTTTCTGATCCATTTATTTTTGAAGTACCTAGTTTTGAAAAAAGCACATACGTTAAAAAGAGAAGCTAAACAACTTGGTTTTAAATGTTGTAATTGTGCAAGACGTAATTATAAGAACCCGTGTTGTAAATCTTTAGTATTGGTTTCTGATATTCGTAAAGATAAAATTAAATTCGTTAAAGATGGCATATGTAAAGAATCATTAGATGATATCTTACAATCTTTTGATACGCATCGAAGCGGATTTTTACAGCTTGTAATTCAAAAGTATTGGACACTATTTCAAAAAGAAAATGCACAATTTAGTTTGGGAATTTGACTAAAAAAGACCTTGTTTGCCAGTTTATAAGAAAACTGGATGGGAAGTCTATCCTCAACCAATAGAGGGTGTTCAAGCCGTAACTAGACATAAAACCAGAGGAAGATGTGAGCCACAGTCATAACTACTAGTAAATATCCTTTTCCTTTTAATAATCTTTTATTTTATGCATTATTGCTTTTAATAGTGTGATTTATGTCTAATTACTGTTTTTCTTTTTCTTTTTACTATTTACTTTTGAAATATAAGCCAAAGCTTCACGCGTCATTTAATAAGTACACTACTTCATTCACAGTTGTCTCGTATTATATCTGTCTTTAAATATTTTCTTTTATTTTAAATCCCCATAAATTGTTTTTGAAGATTATTCCAATGGCAGCATCTTCAAGTAAACAATTCAAAAAATATTTGTGTGATTTCTAAGTTTCACAATAGAAAGTACAAGGAGTTTATTGAGGCAGCTGTTGATTTTTGTTGTGTCATAGCAGAGAGAAAATTACAACTAGTATATAGAGGAAGTGACCATTGGTTATCTAAACGTGTTTCAAAAATAGCTTTTACAAGAGGAAGTCAAGTACTAGGCATTATCTCAAAAGCCCTTAAACCTCTGGAATGCCCTTCTAGCCCACCAACTGGAGAAGAGTTAGTCATCTTAAGTATGAAAGAAAGAATATCTACAATGTTAGATCATGTTGACGCTTTCATCGTTTTGCCTAGCGATCTTGCAACTCTGAAGGCACTAATTATATTTACGTCTTAGGCCCATTTGAACATTCATCAGAAATCCATCGGTTTGTTAAATATTAATAATTTTTATAATGGCTTTCTCACATTTCTTAACCATGCAATTAACAATTATCATATTCCTCCTATAGTAAAAAAAATATTTATTTATGCTCCTACTGCCAATGAGTTACTTGATCTTTTATAAGCTTACAACCTAGAGGCAGAACTCATGACTTTGGCATTGGAATGGTCAAATGAAGATGATAACAATAATAGTAGTAAGAAGTGCAAATTGGATTTAAATCTTTCTTTGTAAATATTTTTTAGTGTTCACGTGATGTCTTCTAAACTCTACTTCTTTCCTTTAAGACATTGAGGACAATGTCTCATTTAGCCTCGAGGGAGAAAATAGTTTTTTTTTCTTTTTATTTAAAAGGAAATGAGGGCGGGCAAGCCCAAATACAATTTTAATTCCCCTTTCCCACCCCCAAGAATCGAACTTGGCTGCCACGGCTCTACGGCGAGCATGGTGACCAACTCGACCACGCCTTGAAATTGGAGGAAAAAATAGTTGATAGTTGTGGAATTTGTCAATCTTGATGATGTTTTTACTAAATTTTTTTTGTAAAGACTAACCTTAGATAAATTTTAAGTTGAAGATGGCCGAATATGGAGTGAGTGGTTCTAAAACGCATCTTCTTAAGTCTTAGAGTCTTATATTTATTTTTTTACTAAAAAAAAAATTAATGTTTCTTATTCTAAGCTTTTGCAACAAATTGAGGTATAATCTTTTCTACTTATTATTTTATGTTTATCTGTTTCTCATTTTTTTCATACATGTTTTTTAAATTATAAAATATTAAGAATAATGTTTAGATTATGTTGCAGCGTGCAGATAGTTGATATAAATTGTAAATATATGTGTTTATTTATTTTTCTTTAAAAAAAATTCCGAAAACAACAATTTTTTTATTGTCTAAGATGGTTGTGTAAAAATTCACTGCTTTTGAGACGTATCCTAACAGTCCAATCTATATTATTTTCTAATTATAAAATTCATAGTAAGTTGTTTTTGTTCCCTATTCTTTGAATTACTCAAATTTGTGAATTCTCCATCTGATAATCACTAATTATATTTTTTTGTCATTTATTTATTTAAACAGATATTATTAAATCATTCTTCTCACACACTCACTTTAAGTTAAAATTTTTGCAATATTTTGTTCTCTTGATCTATTAGAGATAATTTCTAAAGTAGTGGAAAGTATGTTTTGCTTTTTCAAAAAAAATAAATAAAAATAAATGTGTTTAATTTTACTTTATCTCGAAACCTAAGCAATTAAGTCCGTATGAGTGTTTTAACATTTAGTGCCATAAGGCTAACTGGTCTGGGACTTATTGACCCAAAGCTTACTACATGGGTTGCATATATATTATTTGCTTATTTATCTAAAATCTGAGTAATAAGCCTATATAGTACTAGAAAGTATATATTTTATAAAAGTTTAAATTATTATTTTCTCACTTAAAGTGTTAATTAATGTGCATATAACTCACATTTTATCTTAATGTTCTCCATATATAATTTTATGTAAATTATATTATATTATGTTAATTTCTATCGTAATTGTTATATTTTATTATTGCGGGTATATTTTGAATTGAAAATAGGAGATAAAATAAAGACAACTAATTGGTAATAATAAATAAATAAATAATATTATATTAAAAATTAAAAAATAAATAAATAAAATATATTAAAAATTAAAAACTCAATCTCTTTCTCATTCCTATAAATATAGAATATAATATAATAGTATAATAATAATAAAATAATTAAATAGTTCCTATTATTTTTTCTATATAAAGAGAAGTGCAGAGGAAGAAAGAGCACATAGAGGAGAAGAGAAAGAAAAGAAAAGAAAAAAAGAAAAAGGGAAAAGAAGTGAAAGAAAGAAAAAGATGAGAAAGAAAATGGTGAAGATTAGTCTTTCAAATTTTCTTTTTCTATTGTTTCAAGTTCTTAAAATTTTCTTGTAATATATTTCAGAAGTTTATCAATTAAAGCGAGTGTTTTTCTTTTCAATACGAGTGACTAATTTATTAAGTTAGGATAAATGGTAAAACTCAATGATTTAAATTATAGAATTAATATATCTTTTAAGTGAGTTCAAAGTTTATTTTATTTAATATTTATTATTTTATATTTTTATTTACTGGATTTTTTATGCCATATTAATTTATAAACTTAAAATTTCATTAGATTTATATGATATTTTGATATTATGTCGATACTTCAATTTAGTTGTGGCAGATCATGTACTTCATTCCCATATTCATCCATAAAATTAGTTAGTTAAGAATTAAATGACATAATATTTAATTAGTAAATAAAATATAAAATATGAATATGAGAAAATATTATGAACATAATTTGAATTCCAAGAGTAAATCCTATAGCCTTAGTACTTTTTAAACTAATAATCTATTTTTCTATTAATTTTCATTTAATAATTGATTACTAAATTTAAAATTTCCTGTGATTCGACTCCGGACTCACTGGGTTATATTATAATTAGACACTCTTATACTTGACAGTAAATTAAACACTTTTGAATCGTGTCAATATACAACAGTAGACAAGTCGAATATCTGTGCATCAATAACAAAGTACATAGGTTATAAACTGAATTATGATAATCATAGTGGAAGCGAACTGTACCAATTTTCATGGGATTTTTTCTCCAAGGAAGAATAACATTTTCCCCCCTCAAATTTTAGCTTTTACCGTTACCCCTATGGTTTTTATTATGAAAATTAAAAGAAATAATTGGTAATGGTTAAAACTTGCTGGAGGTAACCGGTAAAAGCTAAAAATTATAGTGAAGAAAATGTGCACCTTTCTTTCTTCCATTTCATAGCCAATTTTCAGACTAAATTTATGTTATTGTTCTTATCAAGGACTGTCTCACAAGACCTTGTTTAGTATTAAAGTTGAACAGTTGTAATTTTAAAATTACGACATTAAAGTATTTGATAAATACTAATTAGTAAGACTTAAAATTCACCTCACATGAATTCCTCTACGTCCACTATTATAACGTAGCATGCAAATCGCTTAGCAAATCGGTTATATCAACTGCTTGGTCATTAAAGTCCACAAGTGTGCCTCTATCTCTACCACCATTATAGTTGCAAGGCTTTAATTGTATTCTTTCCCACGTAGAATTATGCTTTGCCTAGTTACATCGCATTGTTCAACTAATGCTGCACATAACTCTTGTCTTAGACGCTCACATCTTAGGTCGAGTAGACTTCCAAAGCCGATTTCTTTTACTGTTACTTGTTGATCAATTGAGAAGTATGAAACCACCTCTGAGAAATAAGCTACACGACATCAAGATAGAAGGTTGCCACCATCAGCCTTCTCTTCATCAGATTCCTCTATATTTTTGCTTGCACTACTATTTTCACTAATATTTAATATAAGCTCCTCATTCATATTACTCAGCATTCATTGATGCCTCTCCCGCAATAATGATAATACATACATGTTCACTAGTATATTACTTTAGGTAAGCAAAATTGAACTATATTTTAGTTAGATTACATACAGTTTTATCAACTTTTCAACCCCCAAAAGTTTTAGCCGTTTTGCTTCTACCTTACTGTCATTAATATTTTAAGTTACATTAATAATAAAAATTAATCCTTTAAATATAATAGGTACACAAATACATATAATTTATACTTACAAATACTATATCCATTCATTCTTTTTTGCTCCTTTTTTTTCTACTTCTTTTTAACTTCTTTCTCTTATCATCAACAACTTCCATATTTTTTTGTAAAAACTACAACGAAGCAATTTAGAAAAAAAAAAACACATTTACTAACAAAAAAAACAACCGCCGGCAGAATGATTGAAGCAAATCACAAAACAAAAATGACATACAACTAACAATTTTTTATCATAACTAACTATTTATAATTTATTATCATAGGCAATTAACATTTAATATTCTCAACAAATTATCAAATCAGTATCACTCCATAAATCATCAAAACTCACCGCTCTCATTAAATTTTCAGATAAGTTCCACTCAATAAATCATCAAAACTCATCAGTCTAATCAAATTCTCAAACATCACCACTCTCCACAAATCACGAAATTCATGAAAGCGAACCTCATTCTCCATAGCATTTTATCAAACATTGTGTGTGCATTATATTTCTCCACTATATCACTAACAAATCGTTTTCTCCTAATTCAAAAATTTACAAATCTAATAACTTCCAATTTACAAGTATAAGTTTAATTCTGCTCTCGAATTAACTTGATGACAAAAGCGTAGCTCAGCCTAATGCTCAATGTCAGCGTGCACGGGAGAAAGAGTGCGACCAGGGCCTGAAGCTTGAGTAGAGAGAGAGAGGAGAGGGAGAGGGAGGGAGAGAGAAAGAAGAGGTGAAGTAATCGTGATTGTAAGCGAGAGCTGAGGGGAGAGAGATAGATTCGTGTTTGAGATGGGATCTGAGCGCGCGATGGAGAGGATCTTTAACATAGACAACTGGTTGCCTTCTTTTTTTTTTTCTTTTAAAGAGGATTTGTTTTCTTTATTTAAAACCCAAACCGTTGGATTCAAATAAGTTGAATTAACGGTTTAAAGGCACCTTCTGCACGATAGAGGGGATTTTAATCACTGCATTGTAGTTAAGGCCTTGTCTTTTAATGTAATTTTAGGTATGGTTAAATTTGAACTAAAAGTGGGGTTTTAACGGGATTATTATGGGGTTTGTGTATTACAGCCGGCTTGCTGTGTTAACTAGCTCTTTTATTTATTTAATTTTTTTTTTTTTTGCTCATTAGACTCGAGGAATCAAACTCTTTAATCTCATTTTATCTAACTTTTAATATACATGTTCGACTATATATATATATATATATATATATATATATATATAATGTGTGGATGCTTAAATATGGATTTCGTGGGGATTTATTATCACACCATTTGGCGTTATAATTTTTGTTCAATTATCTGGTGTAATAGTAAATCTGCATTTTCACAATCGCTTGAAAGGACTATATATTTAGTCCTTCTTTCTCTAGTACAGATGTCTATATCTTTTAAAATACAAAATCACTTCATAGATTATATGGTGTATATAACAAGTCCACATTTTAAAATATACTAGCATCCTGACCTAAGAATGATCATATATGTATAAAATGACCACGAAATTAACAAAGAAAGATCCGGAGAAATTGGACTAAGGAATAAAGATTTGGAGATTTAAGAATGATGATTGATTGAGTTGTCGTCAAGTAGAATGAAGTAAGCTTATGCTTTTTCCTTTCTCAAAAAATTTGGATGACAAAAGAATTGACTTATGCTTTTTCCTTTCTCAAAAAATTTGGATGACAAAAGAATTGATAGGGCTAGGTTTTCGGGTGTTGGGTTCAATATATTTATATGACAAGGCAATCTCAACACTTTCAGAAGAATTTAGAAAAAGAACAAAGAGGGATTTAAGATATATATGTGTGTGTGTGGGTGAGTGTGTTGGGGTGTTCCAATCAGAATTCATGATTATATTAAAGTCATGAATAACCTAAAAAAAAAAACTACAATGCAATATTGTTTATCCTCTAATGCAATTAAATTTTTATTTTTTGTCTTGTAACTTATCCTTAACTTTAATATTATATGTGTGCTGATCTTATCAATATAGTATACATGGACTTTAACAAAGTTCAGGATCCTAGATTAATATATATATATATATATGTGTGTGTGTGTATTTTCTAATCAAGGAACTTTGACCATATTAAAGTCAAGTATGACCTAAAAAATAAGAAAAAAATATATATTTCAATATACTACAATATAAAACATACTGTATTAAAGTCAGGGATAAGTTAACAGATAAAAAAAAAACCTAAATTAATATAGTATGTTTTATCTTGTAGTGTATTAAAATCTATATTTTTTTTTTATTTTTTACCTCATACTTGACTTTAATATAGTCAGAAATCCTAAATTAAAAAATACTACACACACACACACATATATGTGTGTGTGTAGTATTCCAATCAGAAATCCTCGACTAAATTAAAAGATAAAAAACCACAGACTCCAATATAATTTTTTTTATTTTTTAATATATCATTGACTATATCAAATTTTTTAATATGACTATACCAAAAAAAATGCATGCATGCGTTTCAGTCATTCATATAAATAAGTAAATAATGGAGCTCATGAACTAAAATGAAATGAATTCCTTTCAATATCGATGAAGAAAGAACGTAAACTTGTAGAAAAATGCTAAAGAGACGTAAGCACAGTCAGAAAGTGATAAATCGATGCCAGCTACTTACTTTAAAAAAAAAAAAAAAAAAACCAGCATGTTTCTATCAAATTATTTTTTTATCTAAATATTATTGCACAAAAATGCACTAGTGCGGACCTTTTGCAGGTATATCATAACCATGTTGCCTTAGGATTCTAAATTTGAGAGCTGCGGCGTATAAACTTTTATTAGTATTCTTGTTGTATATCCCATCCAAAGTTCTTTTTATTTCATCCTTAAAGTGATAAGATACTCCAAGTCTGTGCAGATTATCTATGAGCTCAAGTTGATGTAAAGGATCCAAATCCACCGCTTTATCATCCTGCTGCAGCATCGCCTTCACTTGCTCCTTCAGCTTTTCCAATTGTCTGGCATACGATTCTCCCTGCATGGTATATCAAATCAAATAATATGTTACCTAATTAACCAGGTATATATATATTTAAACTAACTACAAACAAATTAAACTAGCTAATTAGTTATGTACCTTATATTTACTGTCAAGTGATTGAATATAATCAAAACTCCAAATGGTTGGCCTGTAATCGGCAGATCGCCTAATAATGGTTTGATCGGCAGGCTTAATAGTACTAGTAGTGGTGGATGCAGCCATGCGATATTGGACTCGAGTTATAGGAGGAACAAGGCCATTAACGTTGCTTGATAATGGTAATGATAATCTGGTGAAATTGCTTGTCACAGGCAGTGAAGAGAGCAGATTGAGAGCCATGATTAAGAATATAATTTCAAGGAGTGTATATATGAGATTTATGTTACATGAGATTCTAGTCCTTCGTGGCTATATTTATACACAACAGAGGAGAGAGTCCAGAACACTGTACGTTCGAAGGAATATTAATTGGTGCAGTACTGTTGCAAATTTGATTCCAAATAAAATCATTACAAAAGAACGAAAAGATGAAAATGAAACACGACGTGACTCATGACTTGTTTAGGAGGAATATTACTTCGTTGCTAAATAATAAAGTGATACAGAATTAAAAAATCCAACCCAAGCCGTACGCAATAATATTGTAGTATATGATTAACTAAACTCCTATATTGGAAAGGGACAATTCCTAATGGTGGGAATTATTAAATAATATTGGGTTGTAAATTTTACAAACCCGTACAACAATATTGGGTTGTAAATTGATTATATATATAATAAATTATTACAGACATTTTGACATTTTATATTTAAGTTAAAATGAAAAACAAAAATATAAATACAATTATCCACAAGATTGCTAATAGTGTTTAACTTGGAACTATTTTAATGATGTTATTAGGACTTTAGGACTCCATTCTTAAGACATTGTCCTCTTTCCAAATAAGAATCATTCATCAAAGATGATTTACTCTATATATCTTAATGACAATTTAATTCTCTCGTTGTTTATGTAAGCATAGTTCAAATTACAAACTTCTTGTTTTCACCCAAAAGATTTATTAATTGTACTATTTGCACCCATATTTTAGAATAAATACTCATTTAATCTTTGTATTTTGAAAAATATTTCAAAACACTCTTACTGTTGAATGTATGATACTCATGCCCTTACGTTTTCTTTGCTTTTATAATATCCTTACAACAATTTCGAAGCAATGTTTAATACATTTGCAATAATCTTGCTAATAATTATTTATAAAAAATTACTTTACCAAATTAGTGCTAAAAGTAAAGTAATAACAAAAAAAAATTAAATTTATGTTTATTTTACTTTCGGGGTTAATTATTTTATTAATTTTTTTTAGATAAATTAATTAATGTCTTTAAAAATATTGTTGCAAGAGTATAATTGTAAAAGTAAAAAAGGGGGTATGAATGTCATGTATGAACAATAAAAGTGTCCTGAAATATTTTTCAAAATATAAAACCTAAACTAACATTTAACTTAAAATATGGGGATTAAACTAGCACTTACCCCACATTATTTTATTTGTCCCATAAATTACACATGTTAATCAATTAAGTAATTATGATCAGTTAGATAATTAAAAAGTGTGTTTCTATGCCTTAAAAAATAAATATTTTGATTAGTTTCAAAAGAATAATTTACACTAATAAATTAAACATTTTTAGTTATATGATTTTTTTTCTTTTTTGCTGGTTTATACCGAATTCAAAACTGGATTTCATCGATAATTATTTGTTTTGTTAATAACCAAGTATTTGCTAGGTGAAAAGTTAAAATTTGCCGATACACTATTACTAAAAGGGACGTGGCACAAGATTTTTAAGAACTTAGCAAACGATGTTACTCTAATAAGGAAATATCTGCCAAAGAATAATATGATTTGTTAGTTTAAAATTTGGTTTTGACAAAAAGGATTCTTACTTTAAGAGGTCTATTTCTCACCTACTCACCAAAGGCTATTTCAAGAAAATACAACAATCAAATATTCTTTCACAAAAGAATATTTAACACGCTGGACCATCATTTCCAAGAAAGAGAGCGACCTATCATAATTAAAGCCTAAGACAGATTTATGACGTTGTAAATTAATTTTTATAAAATTGTAAATTAATTTATGACACCGTAAATCTTTTTCGAATTTTAATTTTGAATATAACACACATCACATACACACACATATATCTTCTAGCAGGGGAATTAAATATAATATAAAAATAATTCTACTATTGATTAAATTTAAAATTGAATAAAATTCAAATAAAGAAAAATTATCACTTGTACACCCTTAATTTACTTTGTTATTAAACATACTATAATACTTTCAGAGTGTATCAATCGTCCACCATAAGTTGATAAAATGTATCATCATTCACTAAACTGTTAATTGTTGTTTAAATGTAATAATGTTAGAGGGCCAATTTGATCTTTTTATAAAGAAATAAGTGATACAAGTGATAATTTAAGGGTATACAAGTGATAATATGAAATTTTAAGGGTATAAAAGTGATAATTTTGCATTATCGTAATTGGAGTTTCAAGGACAAAATTGTTGATTTATTACCCTCATTTAGACTTAGGGATGATACACTTTTTAATTATTGGGAGAACCTAAGTACTCTCTTTCGGATCCAGGAAAAAACTCTCAGAGATCTTTTTTCCCTTTGGAAGATACAAGAGCGAAATAATCAACCTATTGATATTGAAATACCTAAAAGATTCTTCCAATGTATCAATTCTGGATCTAATGGAATTCATAGGTATAGGAAGAAGCTCTGTCAAATAAAGATTTTGTCTTTCGACCATATTTTGATTGTTAATAAGATATATAAGGATCGCTACTTAACTTTCAAAACAATAGTTAACAGTTTAGTAGACGACACTTTTTGTCAACTTATGGTGGATGATTTATACACAATAAAAGTATTGTAGTACGTTTGATAAAAATGTATCTTAAGAGCATAAGAGTGATAATTTTTCTTAAATAAATTATTTGTTTAAATAAAGTTAGACTAATACATTTAATGTTTCAAAATATAACATGCTGAAAAAGAAAAAAATCTCATTTTTTTATATCAATACATGAAAATTAACTAAATTATTTATTAGTTAATTACTTATTTATTTATTTATATCAATACATGTTAGGAAGCTATATTTATTTATTTAATTATTTAATTACTTAATTATTTTCATTTATATTATTATCGAATAAGATATATTATGTTATTGGTGTACTATATTTCAACTTATTTTTTTATTACTAAGTAGTAATGCCACATTTACAAGTTTTATTTTTAATTAAATAAATATTTTTTATTTTTAAAAGGATTCGGGGACTTTTGGGATTCGTGGATTTTGTAGACTTATAGAAGCAAATCCATATCCAATTCACCAATTACAGATTTTTAAATTTTCAATCCAATCCAATCCGTCAATTCACAAATCAAATTTTTACGAATTTAAATTTTAATAAGATGTTTACAGATTGAATTTTTAATTAGATTTTACGAATAAGACGGATTGAGCAGATCGAATTAAATTTTGAACAACCTTATGAAAAAATTGAGAGCGTTTGCACATTAGAATTTATATATTTATATCTTTTACTTTATTAAGGTAAGGGATAAACTAGAAGATAAGAAAAATACACACTACAATGCAATGTAATTAATTTATCCATATTATAATTTATATTTTTTTGTCTTTTACGTTGTCCCTTACTGTTACTAAGACTCATAAGGATTGATCTATTGAAAACAATAAACTTGTTTACAAAATAATAAGGTGTTGAGTTGTACATGGCCCTCCATCATCATGCTCCATCATCATGGGTCAACATTAATGGAGGTTAGCTTTACACATTTGATGCCATTAAAGGATTCCTTTAGAGCATGTTAGATGAGTGGAATATGTTTGGTGTTATAATGAAAGGTTGGTGGAATGTGCTAGGTGATGTGTATTGTTATGATTATTTTTGTGTTTTATTCACTATAAATACCTATGCTATTGTGTTGTGAAAGATAAGTCTAAGAGTAAGAAAGCATAAGAAGTATAACAAAGCTCCTGAGAGTGATTTGTGAGAGTGTGTGAATTGTTCTTGTAATGTTCTTGAATTTTTTCTAATAAACTTTGTGTTTCATCTTTTAAATTCTCCAATAAAGTGGTATCAGAGATATGTTTGGAAGATAAAATAGTTGTGTAGCATATCAAATCAATAATCAGCCTAATCGGAGTTCGGACGAGCCCGAAATCGCCGTTGGAAGTTTGCTGTCCAAAAACTGAGTTGACTCACTAAGTTGACTATTGACTGTTGACCGTTGACCAAAGTTGACCCGAGACCTCCCAAAGGTTTTTCGATGTTCCGGATTCATTCGTGCATTCAGAATCTCCAAATTCTCACTCGATTTGTGAGATATAGTAAATGGTGGTATGATGTCATTTCAAGTTCCACAATTGAAAGGGAGCAAATTTGACAATTGGAGCATTAAAATGAAGGCTCTATTGGGTGCACACAATGTGTAGGAAGTCATGGAAAAGGGCTTTATAGTACCAGAAAATGAAGATACTTTAACTGCGGCACAAAAGAAGAATTTCAAAGACTTAAAGAAGAAAGAGAACAAAGCAAAGTATCTCATCTTTCAATCATTAGATGAAGGTGCTTTTGAAAAGATCGTTGGCGCAACATCCTCAAAGGAAGCGTGGGAGAAGTTAGAAACCTCTTACAAAGGAGCAGAACAAGTTAAGAAAGTCCGTCTTCAAACACTAAGAGGTGAATTTGAGTCCTTACACATGAAAGTATCAAAATCAATTTTTGATTACTTTACTAGAGTTGTGATTGTTGCTAATGAATTAAAAAGAAATGGTGAAGAGTTAAGAGAACTAAGGATTATTGAGAAAATACTTCGATCAGTAGATTCCAAGTTTGACCACATTGTAGTAACAATAGAGGAGACTAAAGATTTGGAGGCTATGACGATCGAGCAACTTCAAGGAAGGTTGCAAGTTTATGAAGAAAAACTGAAGAAGAAGCAAGGGATCGAAGAACAACTCTTCAAGATGGAAATCAATCCAAAGAAAAGAGAAGAAAGCTTCAACAACGAGAGAAGGCACTATGTCTGAAGAAGAGGCCGAGGACGAGGTAGAGGTCGTGGTCATGGACAAAGCTGGAATTTCAACAACAAAAACTCCTTCAATAATGAAAGAGGAGAAAGCTCAAACAGAGGGCGAGGAAGAAACAATCCAAGATCGAGGTATGAAAAATCTCAAGTGCAGTGCTATAATTGTCAAAAGTTTGGGGATTATGCTTCAGAGTGCAGAATTCCAAGCAACATAGTAGATGAGAAATTAAATTATGTTGAAGAAAAGAATGATGGAGATGGCACACTTTTACTAGCACGTAATGACAACAATGGAAGTCTAGAAAATATTTGGTATCTTGACATAGGTGCTAGCAATCATATGAGCGAAAACAAAAGCATGTTTGTGGAGATGAATGAATCAGTGAATGGTAGCGTCGCTTTTGGAGATGATTCAAAAGTACCAGTGAAGGGAAAAGGTAACATCCTTTTTCGCATAAAAGATGGTAGCCACCAACTAATTTCAAATGTTTACTATGTGCCCAATATGAAAAGCAACATTCTAAGTTTAAGTCAACTTTTAGAGAAAGGCTATGATATTCATCTTAAAGATTATAGTCTTTT
Organism: Murraya koenigii; assembly: GCA_025617385.1. NCBI lineage: Eukaryota > Viridiplantae > Streptophyta > Magnoliopsida > Sapindales > Rutaceae > Murraya > Murraya koenigii. The sequence goes on from CM046816.1 coordinate 25,110,305, forward strand.
TTTAAAAGATGACAAATGAAACCTAATTACAAAAGTGAGAATGTCGAAGAATAGAATGTTTCCTTTAAATATTCAAAATGATGTTGCAAAGTATCTCAAGGCTTGTCATAAAGATCCAATCTAGATTTGGCATCTTCGATATGGACATCTCAACTTTGGTGGACTAGAGCTAATATCAAGAAAGAACATGGTGAAAGGTCTACTTTCAATCAATCATCCCAATCAAGTTTGTGAAGGATGTTTACTTGGCAAGTAATTTAGAAAGAGTTTTCCAAAGGAGTCAAACTCAAGAGCTCAGAAGCCACTCGAGCTTATTCATACTGATGTGTGCGGTCCATTCAAACCAACCTCTCTTGGTAAAAGTAACTACTTCATTCTTTTCATAGATGATTTTTCAAGAAAAACTTGGGTGTATTTTCTAAAGCAGAAATCAGAAGTTTTTAAAGTTTTCAAGAAGTTCAAAGCTGCAGTGGAGAAAGAAAGTGGACACCAAATCAAGGCCATGAGATCTGATCGAGGTGGAGAGTTCACTTCCAAAGAATTTATGAAGTTTTGTGACGAAAATGGAATACGACGCCCTTTGACAGTTCCGAGATCCCCCCAACAAAATGGTATTGCAGAAAGAATGAACAGAACTATCATCGACATGGCGAGAAGTATGCTCAAGAGCAAAAGACTACCCAAAGAATTTTGGGCTGAAGCTCTTGCTTATGCAATCTATTTATCCAACCGATCTCTAATAAGAAGTGTGTGGGGCAAGACACCGCAAGAAGCATGGAGTGGAAGAAAGCCTGGCATAACCCTTTTGAGAGTTTTTGGAAGCATTGCCCATGTACATATACCAGACGAGAGAATAGCCAAGCTGGATGATAAAAGTGAGAAGTTCATTTTCATCGGCTATGACATCAATTCTAAAGGGTACAAGTTGTACAATCCAGACAACGGAAAGATGGTGATTAGCCGAGATGTAATCTTTGAGGAAGAAGGAGAATGAGATTTTGGCTCTCATGTGGATGACTTCAATTTTTTTCCTTTTGAAGAAAATGAATAGACAATGAAGGAGCAAGTAGTAGAAGAACAACAAGAGCCGGTTAGTCCACCTATCTCACCAGCATTAACCACACATGGAGATTCACCACTATCTTTCTTAAATGAAAGAACTGAAGAACGCACGAGAAGTCTTCAAGATCTCTATGAGGTAACTGAGAGACATGATAATCTCACTCTATTTTGCGTCTTTGCTGATTGTGATCTAGTTTACTTTGAAGAAGCTGTACAAGAAGAAAAATGGAGAATCGCAATGGATGAAGAAATCAAAGCCATAGTAAAGAATGACACTTGGGAACTTACTACACTTTCTAAAGGTCACAAAGCCATCGGTGTCAAATGGGTTTACAAGACGAAGAAAAATGTCAAGGGTAAGATTGAAAGGCACAAGGCGAGGTTAGTTGCAAAAGACTATAGTCAAAAAGCTGGCATCGACTATGATGAGGTATTTACTCCTGTAGCCTGAATGGAAACTATAAGACTAATCATTTCTTTAGCAGACCCAAAAGCGGTGGAAGATTCATCAAATTGATGTAAAGTCTACTTTCTTAAATAGATTTCTCAAAGAAGAAGTCTGCATTAAACAGCCATTGGGCTATATGGTGGAAGGATATGAAGACAAAGTTTTGAGATTGAAGAAGGCACTTTATGGGTTAAAGCAAGCACCAAGGGCATGGACTAGCAGCATCGACAAATATTTCAAAGAGAATGACTTCACCAAATGCCCACATGAACATGCTCTCTACGTTAAAGTCAAAGATGGAGACATCTTGATTGTATGCGTGTACGTGGATGATCTCATTTTCACTGGAAGAAATCCAAACTTATTTGAAGAGTTTATGAGAGTGATGGTGAAAGAGTTCGAGATGACTGACATTAGACTAATGACATACTACCTGAGCATTGAAGTCAAGCAAAAGGAAGAAGGCATATTCATTTCGCAAGAATGCTATGCAAGGGAAATACTCAAGAAGTTCAAGATGCATGATTGCAAGCTCGTAAGTACACCAATGGAATGTGAAGTCAAATTGTCCAAACATGACGAATTATTCTGGAGTTGATCCAACTTTTTTCAAGAGCCTTGTTGGAAGTTTGCGTTACTTGACATGTACGAGGTCAGACATTCTCTATATCGTTGGGCTCGTTAGTCGCTATATAGAGAATCCAACAATCACCCATTTTAAAGCTGTAAAAAGAATCATTGGCTATATAATAGGTACAATTGATTTTAGCTTATTATACTCATTCTCTGATGACTACAAGCTTGTTGGATATAGCGATAGCGATTGGAGTGGAGATTTAGATGATCGAAAGAGTACCTCTGGATTTGTATTCTTCATGGGAAACACTGCTTTCACGTGGATGTCAAAGAAGAGGCCAATTGTCACACTTTCCACCTGTGAAGCTGAGTATGTAGCTGCTACTTTAGGTGTTTGCCATGCAATTTGGCTAAGAAATTTATTGAAGGAGTTGGGTTTGTTCCAAATAGATCCAACTGAGATCTTTGTCGACAACAAGTCTGCAATTGTCCTATCAAAGAATCCAGTCTTCCATGATCGAAGTAAGCATATTGACACTCGCTACCATTTCATAAGGGAGTGCATTGAAAGAAAGGATGTACAAATAAAGTATGTCAAATCTCAAGATCAAGCAGCTGATATATTTACCAAGCCATTGAAACAAGAAGATTTTATCAGATTGAGAAATTCATTGGGTGTTATGAAACAATTGGCTGTGGAAATCAAAGAAATTAACGGCGAAAGTGAAGGAGAACAAGTACAAGTACAAAAAAAGAAGATTAAATGCATATTCCTACAGGGCATTGTTCAATCAAAATAAGAAGAATAAAGCCAAAGAACAAGTTGGTGATAATTTTACTAAACTCTTCGAGCAAGAAGACTTAAAGTCACAGAAACAAGTTTAAGGGGGAGTGTTGAAAACAATAAATTTGTTTACAAAATAATAAGGTGTTGAGTTGTACATGGCCCTCCATCATCATGCTCCATCATCAAGCTTCATCATCATGGGTCTATAATGTTGAGTGGAGGTTAGCTTTACACATTTGATGCCATTAAAGGATTCCTTTAGAGCATGTTAGGTGAGCGGAATATGTTTGGTGTTATGATGAAAGGTTGGTGGAATGTGCTAGGTGATGTGTATTGTTATGATTATGTTTGTGTTTTATTCACTATAAATACCTATGCTATTGTGTTGTGAAAGATAAGTCTAAGAGTAAGAAAGCATAAAAAGTATAACAAAGCTCCTGAGAGTGATTTGTGAGAGTGTGTGAATTGTTCTTGTAATGTTCTTGAATTTTTTCTAATAAACTTTG
>CM046816.1:25118448-25189578 GCA_025617385.1 Murraya koenigii
CCCTAGTTTCTAGTCTTTGAGTGAAGCGAGACAAGACCTGAAACTCAAGAATGACGGGCCGAACTCACTGCCTTTACGCCTCCCCACGCTCTTCTCGCTCGGTCCCAGAATGATCGTGCTTGGCCTCGTCCCACCCGAGGCTTAGGCTTGGGACCTCCGGCCTCGTATTCTTCATGAGCTTCTTCCGCCGGGCCTCAAGTGGACTTAGGCTTCTTCCGCCACTCCCGCCTCGGACTTGCAATCGATCGAGGTGTCTTCTCATGCTACTCCCGCCGGCTTGTAATCGATCGAGGCGCTATCTCGTCGCTACTCCCGCCGGGCCTCGCAATCGACCCAAGCGTGGCACCGTCTCCGCTGGGATTTCCGCCAAGGAGTTCTTCTTGATCTTTTGCCCGGCCTCGCAATCGACCCAACGCTAGCACCGTCCCGCCTAATGACTTAGGCTTGGGGACTTCCGCCAAGGAGCTCTTCTTCACTTCTCCCGCCGGGCCTTTTAATCGACCGAACGCCTTCTTGATTTCTACTCCCGCCGGGCCTCGCAATCGACCCAAGCTGCCTTCGAATTTCTACTCCCGCCTCCTACCGCAATCGACCCATGCGCCAGACCGTCCCGCCCAATGACTTAGGCTTGGGGACTTTTGGCCAAGGAGTTCTTCTCGCTTCTCCCGCCGGCCTTTTAATCGACCGAAACGCCTTCTTGAACTTCGCCGAGCCTTTTAATCGACCCGAGCTTCTTCCGATATTACTCCCGCCTCGGTCTTCAAATGACTCGAAGCTTAGCACCGTCCAAACTTAATGAGTTAGGCTTGGGACTTTATGCCGAGGAGTTCTTCTTCTCGCCGAGCCTTTAATCGACCCGAGGTCTTCGATGATACTCCCGCCTCGGTCTTCAAATGACCCGAAGCTTGGCACCGTCCCGCCTAATGCGCTAGGCTTGGGACTTTATGCCGAGGAGCTCTTCTTCCGCCGAGCCTTTAATCGACCCGAGGTCTTCCGATGTTACTCCCGCCTGGTCTTCAAATGACCCGAAGCTTAGCAATCGTCCCGACTCTAATGAGTTAGGCTTGGGACTTCTGGCCGAGGAGCTCTTGTTCTCGCCGAGCCTTTTAATCGACCCGAGGTCTTCGATGAAACTCCCGCCTCGGTCTTCAAATGACCTGAAGCTTGGCACCGTCCCGCCTAATGAGTTAGGCTTGGGACTTCTGCCGAGGAGTTCTTCTTCCGCTCGAGCCTTTTAATCGACCCGAGGTCTTCGATGATACTCCCGCCTCGGGTCTTCAAACGACCCGAAGCTTAGCACCGTCCCCGCCTAATGAGTTAGGCTTGGGACTTCACGCCGAGGAGCTCTTCTTCCGCCGAGCCTTTAATCGACCCGAGGTCTTCCGATGATACTCCCGCCTGGTCTTCAAATCGACCCGAAGCTTAGCACCGTCCCGCCTAATGAGTTAGGCTTGGGACTTCATGCCGAGGAGTTCTTCTTGCTTCGGTCTTCATTTTGAACTTACATTATGAATGCTATTCTTATTCTTACATAGATTTGTACTTTTACATATCCCATCATGGGACTAAATCTTACATTAGCATTTTATAATACAAGGGACTTCATCGGAAATACTCCTCGTGAGTTGTGCGCTCCACTGCCTCTGATCTCTCGTCCATCCGGACGAGCCAACCCAGACGCTCTCGGTCCCGCTAATTCCTCGCTTTGCAGCCTTTTCCTCTTCGATTTCCATATCTAGTTTCACCTGCTCATACGCATCCGAATATGAACGGATCGAAGGACTCCGCAGGTTATACCATGGTCTCCCCATCCGGATCCCATCTTTTAATCCTCTCGGAGCTTGAGGGTGGTTGAACGCACCAAGATCTAGAACCGATCTATGGTATCTTTGATAAACTCCTGAGGGACTCTCCTTCTCTCGCTTCACTTCGACTGACTCCATCATGTCATCCTCGGGGTCACTCGTGCCTGGAATTGTTCCGCGAACTCCCCGCACATCTGTTCAAAGCTCAAGATGCTTCCCGTGGAGTCTGCATGTACCATTCTCTCGCCCTTCCCTCAAGAGCGAGCTGGAAGGCCTCGCGACCTCTGTCTGGCCGACTGACCGTGCACCCCGTCATGTCGTTGAACCGCTCTATATGTACTAATGGATCACTTTTTCCCAAATATTTCAGATCCGGAAGCGAAAGTCACGTGGGATCGTGACACCCACGATCTCCGCGGAGAGTGGAGATTCGTTGTCCAAGATTATTCGCCACTTGGACTCTTTCTGCCTCCCAAGATCTTCCACAACTCAGTGCCAACTCGCTGCACCTCTCCCTCCAACTCCTCCGCACGAGAGGTCGAGTCGTATCCTGCAAATGTTGACGGGACCCCTTTCCTCCATGTTTGTTTCTTCTCTCATCGCAACATTCTGTGCCCGAGGTCTTGGGCTTCATCTCCCGCATTTTCCGAACACGAGCATTCCTCTACTGGACTCGGACATCATTACATGCTTTTCTCCGTCCCTCCTCGAATTCTTGTAATGTGGAGGTCGTAGTATCGATCTGCTTTTCCATCCGATCCATTCTTTCCTGGATCTCCCTGCTTCGGGCCTCATTGGCCACTTCTCTCAAAGTTACCGATTCTTCCGGACTTACTCCTCTTCTACTGCTTCCCTCATCGCTGTGTTGTGTGTCTTGAATGTATTAGGAAATCAGGCTTTTGTGCCGATCCCCACAGACGGCACCAAAATGTTGATGCAGCTTTTCCCGCGTGCCTCAACAAGTGCTTCGAACCTTCCAACAAGGTGCCTCCAAACAACTCGAAGCAGGACTGGTCCGAACCTTCCGCTCATCGATTCAAACAATGCCTCGATCCTTCCGCTCGCGATAAGCTCGAGCGGGATTACCCCTTCGTCCCTGCTCACTGCCTTCTTCGAATCGGAGATCTCCTGACCAGTACTCACAGAAAACCGGGTCAGGGGTCGCCGGGCGTGTCCCGGCGAAAACCCTCCGACGCTCAAGTCAGTAATCGAGTTTATCTTTTTGGTATCTCCCTTAGTGAGGGAGACCGGAAAGATGAAAGGGGTATTATTTCGCCCCTTTTGGATAAGTATGGTGTTTTCGGAGAAAATCGGTGAGAGGAATTAGAAAAGGAAGAACCCAGATCAAGTTACGGATCCTTTCTCAATCGAAGTTCCAACCTTTACGTGAATTAGAAAGTCTAACCTTCCGTGAATTAGAAATGCCAACCTCTTTTCGGATTCAATTCTTCCAACCTTTTCGTGAATTCGAAAGTCCAACCCTTGTAACGTTCCCCTTCGTTTCCTTTTATACTCCATTTCTCCCGCTCTTTCCCTTTCGAGGCCGTCCACTCCCACGCTTAGTGGTATCTGGGTCCCTCTGACAGCCGGGATTGGCGGAATATTCCCTAGGGATGAGCGGCTGTCCCCTTAACCCGATTCACGTGGCCAGATCACCATGTCGGGCAAGTGCGTTAGGAATTATGACACCTTGGAAGCATGTGCCGACCCACTAGCAATGATCTCCATCGCACCATGTGGGACCCCGGTCGAACATTAAAGGTTTGCCGAGATTCGAAAACCGGGTCGGGTTGCCCTGGCCTGGTCTTGCCCGAGATGTGCTCGTGGATCTCTGCGAGCAGGAGAGATGTGCTCGGCTCTCGACCTTGACCAGCTTTGACCTGAGGGACGACCTCGAGCAGGCAAGAAGTACTCGGCTCTCGACCTTGACCAGCTTTGACCCGGGACGACCTCGAGCAGGCGATGGAGTGCTCGGGGCTCGAGCAGCTATGAATCTCTCGACCTTGACCATCTTTGACCAGAAGGGATGCTCGGGCTAATCTGTCCTCGGGGTGTTTTACTCGAGCTGGAGAGGCTTCGAGGGGCCTGTCTGATATTTACCCAAACAATATATATATACATGGTTCTTTTCCAATAGGAGAATCCTGGATTAGAAAAGCATCCAAGAGGCTTTTGGTTTGAAGACCATCATTTGACAGCGTAAACCAATAATTTATTTTATTTTATTTTTATTTAAAAAGGCCATTGGATTAAAAAATCTAATGGCCTAAATCCAAGCCCATTATATATAGTTATTCTTTCATGCGAAGGCTCGCATTTTTTTCATGTGAGTACGTTATTAAGTCATATGGTTTAACAGAGGTAATGAGCGTTATTAAACTATATGACTTAATAACATGTCTCATATGAAAAAATGAAAGTGTTCACACATGAAAATTATATTTCTATATATTTTACTTTATTAAGGTAATAAATAAACTAGAAGACAAAAAAAAAATACACACTATATTACAATGTACTTAATTTATCTTGAAGTGTATTAGAATTTATATTTTTGTCTTTTAATATTTGTCCTTTACTATATTAAAATAAGGGAACCCTTACTATATATATATATATATATATATATTTATTTATTTATTTATTTTTAAATACTCCAGCTATGGAGAGATAACAAATTACTACAATAATTATTGAGGTATAGTGTTTTACTACTTTAACTATGAAAAAATAATATTTTACAACTTTTTCGTAAGTTCTATTAGTCAAATGTTGATATCATAGGAGCAAATATATCTTTGTATGAAATCTAACCTAAAGTTATGAATCAACCCAAAAGTTTGAAAGTACAATAATCCCTTAATTAATATTATTACTGTAATTTGTAATAGTTAATCATTTAAAATGTTAGAAACAAAATAATAAGAATAAAAATTCGAAAAATAAAAAATGTGGTTATGTTTTAAGGTTATTTTGTTACATTTTCAAACTTTTAGCGTTATTTTAGAAATTACTAAAATCTTTGCTGAGTTTGTTTTTCCTATTCGGTGTATTTAGAACGCTACTATTAATATTTTTCTTCTATTTAGTAACTAGAAGATATAGCCTACGTTCACGATACATTCACGTTTTTTAGTCATAATATTTTATTTATTTTTATATATTGTAGGTACAAAGCATGAATATGATACTTTAAAATTCGATAAATCTGAAGTGTTTTTAGTGTGGAAAAAGAAAAGAAAAATATTCCTAAACATTTATTTTGATTTTATCTTTACCTTAGGCCATGACTGATATGACTGATTGACTAATCAAATTCTTAATTAACTTTTCTTAAATCATTTAAAAAAAATATTGTTCTTAAATCTTAATTATATATACAAGCACTTTTGACGAGAAGAGAGTGGAGTTGATGGTTGTCTTTATGGATTCTTCACATGTTGGAGAGATTTTATTTTTAATTTGAAAAAATTTAAAACTTTCATCAAATTCAAATGATAATTAATTTTCTTATCAATCCATAATTCTCTATTGTATTGAGAATATAAAAAGTTGAGAAATAATAAATTAATTATTTAATTTCATCATCAATCCATAATTCTCTCTTATTAATTAATAATACTAAGAATCTAAAAAGATGGGCAATAATGAGTTAATTATTTAATTTTTATCAATTCATAATTATTTTTGTTCATAAAACAAAGAATATAAAAAATAAAGAATTGTGAATTAATTATTTAATTTCCTCATCAATCCATTATTTTCTCTTGTTAATTCATAATTAAGAAAATATAAAAGAAGAGAAATAGTGATGCCACATTAACTCTTCTAGTCTTAGCTTTATATAAATATATAAATTGGGATAGACATTGGGCAAGTTACACAATTTTTTTAGCCTTAGATTGTTAGGCTTTTGATTAATGAAATGCATTATTTATTTTTTTTTTCACAAACATTATTGCTTGGATTATTTTACTTGTTTTATCTCTTTTAAAAAATTTTCCCCCTTAAATTATACTTTAAGATTTTATCAATTAAAATGTTTAGCACATGTTATGTATAATAATTAAAGAAAAGAATTGACATTCATACTTCAATTCAACCTTATTGTAATAATTTTAATGTATTTCATTTCACATCATATTATGGAGAGACTTGAAACTTAAAATGAAAATTCTATCTTATTTTTTCCCTCCTCGCAAGTTATATGTAAATAGAGATTCTTTTATTTTGCTTTATTGCGTTATTTGTTCTGTATTTTAATTTTAATTTTAATTTTTTCTTGTTTTCCCTCTTGATTTGCACATGAGTTTCAAACCCCCACTATATGATGTGACAAAAAAAAAAAAAAAGAAGAAAAAACACGTTAACGTCATTATCAATTTATCATAAGCTTGACAACGATATATGAGTACTCAGGGTAGAGCAGCGTAGTCGGACTTCTACCGACTTATTTTACAAATTCCTTATTATACATGAATTATTGATTAAAAGAAAAAAACCTATTTAGACTCCCTCAAGGCAATAAAAAGCAAAATAGTTTCACTTTTACGCCAACATGGCTAATGGATTTTACAACGTAATTTATTTTTCATGAATACCCTATTTAGAAAAATTGACAGAAAAAAATTAGAATAACTTTAATCACGACTAATTATTTCATACATGCTTATATAAGTAATTTTATAATAAGAAAATCTTAAATTAAGGGATAAGTTAAAAAATATAAATTTTAATATATTATAAAATAAAATACATTATATTCAAATGTATATTTTTAATCTTTTATTTTTTTATTTATTTTATGAAATTTAAAGCTATCTTATTAGAAAACTTTTACTAACATGTGATCATTGATAATTTATATTGGGGACCCGCATTTTTCATACTTTCCTTCCCTTGTTTATCATTTTTTTTCTTCCTCCCTGATAAATTATTCTCTAACCAGTTTATTCCACATTATTTTCTCTTTTGTCTATTATTTAATTTCATCAAGTTTCTCCTGTTAATATTATGAAATACAGCAATCAAATGTTTTTTAAGACAAGAGAGCTAATCTATTGGGCATTTTCTCTCTTCATAATGAGAGCGGTACAAAGCTCTACGTTTTTCATGAAAACTTGACACGTGAGAGAGCGACTAGCCTACCAAATTCAATATATATATATACACAGAACTCTACTTCCTATATGAACAAAACTCGTATGTTATAAGTATGTAAAATAATATTATTGAATAAGGAGCCCTATGTTCAATCTGTGATTTAATCTGACTATGTAGTAAATTCAAAACCTATCGCGTCTAGGGATGGTAAAAATACCTGCTTGGCTCGGATCCATCCCAGACCCGGGTGATGCGGACCGGTATTGGACTAATCTCTAATCGGGTTCGGTATCACTTGAGAGACTTAGATTTCGGTCCAGAACTTGGATTTTATAAAAAATTATAAAAAATATTTTATTTTAAATAATTACCTTTTAATACATTTATTCAATATATTTAAAAATTTAAACATTTAAAGTTTATATTTCATGTTTAATTTTATTACAATAAATTTAAAAATTATAAAATATATTTATAAATATAAAAATTTAAATATTATATATATAAAATCTGGGCTTTTTTCGAACCGGACTTTTGCCAATCCTAAATTCATGCTCTCTCAATTCTTCATTTTTGGTTATAGTAAGTGATCATTTTATAGGCAGAGAGTGGATTGTCTTTAATAATAGTTTACATAATAGATATTTTTATAATAAATAATATTATTTATATAAAAAAATTATTTGGCTAATCTTATAAATTTATCCTCCCAAAATAAAATTGCAACCAGTGAAATACGATTAGTGCTATTGGCACTTCTCAATAATTCTCTCGCAACCGTTCCCTAAATACGTCCTGTTTCATATTTTCAAAGCTAACTCTTTCTCTTACAACACCACCTTCAATTCCATTAATACCCTCGTTCATTATGAGTTAAAAAAAAGTAATGAAACAGTGGGATCCATTTTGAAGCCTTGAATTTACATAAGAAAATAGGTGGGGTTTGATAAAGAAAACGACCACAGTACAAGGAATTTTAGTATAATATCCTCTCTTAATATGCATAGAACTAGTATTTTCTAATCTATGGAGGAGAGGAGAAATTTAAGCAAAATAAGGAATCACCATCAAGAAATAGAAGTGATGAAATCTATATTATGAGGAAATTTCTCTTTCAGATAAATTTCTTATTTTAGAATGCTTGAAACATAAAAACTATGTGGTTGCTTCAATTTAATTACATGCATCAATCAAGTATCAAAAATAGAAAGAAAAGCAGAAATAATATATGACATGTGGATTATCAAAGAGCTAATAAAGAGAAGTTCAAAAAAACCAAGCGTGAGGTTGCAGGATTTTCATTAATTTTTTTATTTGTCTTTTAATGTAATTTCAGGTATGGTTAAAATTGCCTGTAAACGGCGTTTTAATAGGATTATATAGGGCATAGGGGTGTCAATTGTGCTACTCGGAAAGGTGTATTACTGGCGGCTTGTTGTGATAACCGGCTTTCTTTTATTATTATTATTATGTTTAATTTTTTGCACATTGGGCTCGAGGAATCAAGCGGAAGTATGATTCAATTAAAATCATTTGCCCATCCAACTCTTTTATCTCGTTTTATATAACTTTTAATAAATATGTTAGACTAATATATATATAGTTCAAGAGACATAAATATAAACACAATTTTTTACAATAATTTTGAATTATTAAATTTAATAAAAATAAATGATGAAAATTAGATGACAAGATTTTATTAATTTTATTAATATTTTTTCCCTTTCCTCGTCAATACACTAATGTCTCTCCTCCTTCCATTGAATTTCTCATCTTTCTATTCTATATATTAAATTAAAATATATTTGTTGATGCAAATTTCTGGTCGTTCTTTGTTCGAACAGGTTCTCCAGCTAATTTTTTACTTTCCTTATTTTTTGAAACAACGCCTTCTAGTTCCCTGAGTTCACAGGAAAAATACAGGAAAACACTAATTCTTCTTTTTTTCTTTCTCTTTTCAAAAGAATCCAACCACTTTCTCCCTTTTTTTTAAGGTATTTATTTGGTCTTATGATCCTCGCCGTTACTCTCGTAATACATGTTCTCCACTCCTCACGCACCCGTCTGTTTTGGGACAGTTATTTGGTTTCCATAATGAGAATTGATTGCGTGTCGGAGTTATTCTCTTATTCTCGGAAAGAGCCATTCAACCGTCTCACGTTATGGGCTTAGATTACCACGTTTGGTTTAACTCGTAGACTAGTTTATGCCTGCTGTTGGTGTTGCCTATGACATGATGGGAGCTCCCTGGGCTGTAGTGGACATTCCTACTTTTCCTTGCTTAGCTCGAGCAGACTACGAGCACCTGATCTCAACTAATCTGACATCGAGCTGTAGTGCCTTTATACTAAGGACAAGTACTCCTGTTTTGGCTGGTGCAACCTCGAGTAGGCGTGGTTTTTATTTCCCAAACACTAGTTCCTTAGTTTCTAGTCTTGAGAGTGAAACGTGATGAGACTAGAAATTATCTGTTCAAGCAGGCTGGAGGCATTCCCCATTTTTCTCTTTTCTGTCCTGCCCTTACATGTCTCGCCTCCTTCAGTCACTTCGTATTTAATGTGAATGATGTGGGTTGCTCTAGGCCGTTCATTTGAATTTAAAGAGGCGGTTCTCTGAACAGACGTGTTCCCTTATGTAACTTGTCATCTGTTGGAGTGACTCTTTTGCCTCTCTTATAAATCCCTAGGTTCGTTTCCTTCTTATTTCTTTTTCTCTTGACATTGCTCAAAGTTAAACTCTCGCTACCTGAAAGAAATCCCCTTTCCAGTTGCGGTTATCGTGATTAATACCCAACTGACCATTCTGAGGTATAAATTCTTTGACTTCTTCCTCTTATCCTTTGTCTTTTTTTATTGTGAGATTCTCTATTGTCGTAGTTCAGACTCCTGAGATTTGAAAAAGTGTATTATGGGAAAACCATTAGTTTGTAGGGAAATGTCTACCACTCAAAAATTCAGAAGAGTGTCCCCTGAGGAATCCTCTTTTTCTAGTGATTGTCGAACTCAAAAAGAAATTGTGGTAAGTAACTCTAGTCCTGGTCAAACTGCTGTTGTTGCCAGTCATGTTGTCGGGGGCGACGTCCTTGAGGAATCTCAATCGAGCAAAAGGAAAAAGGTTGGTTATAGGTCAAAGGTTGAATTGTTTGCCATTGACTACATGAGGTGTGAGACCTCTCAACAGGATTTAGATAGAATTAGGGAGACTTACTGTATTCCTGTTAGTGTTGACCTTTGTCTTCCTAGCAAAAATAGCACTCCCAGTCGCCCTCCTCGAAGGTATGTCACCTAGTACCTGGAGTGCTTTAAGTGGGGTGTTAGGTTATTTTTACAACCTTATTTTGTCCGAATTCTCTCCCAACTGCGTCTATCACCAGGGCAATTAAATCATAACGGGTGGAAAGTTTTGTCTAGCCTATTCATCTTATAGAATTGGTGTAGCATGGGTGAACACATAGTGGATGAAATAAAAAATCTGTATCAACTGAAAAGCAGTCCAAAAGATAAGGGCTAATATTATTTAACATCTAGCTCAAAGAAAAAAAACCCATCACCAATCTCCTTACCACTGGTGGCAATTGGAAAAGTAAATTATTTTTGTCGTGAGTAAATTGGGGTGAGCGACCTGCGTCGAGAGAAATTCCCAAATTCCTTCTCGCTTTTGCACTCCGTGTCATTTCTCGCTCATTAAGCCTTCTTATTTAGTCTTTTTCCTCATCCCTTATTATTATTGTTTTCTGATTTTTACAGTGTCTTGGAGTGTGTCGTATAAGATTAAGGAGAAACTGAAGCTGCACGTGGACACTCGCTTCTAGACAATGCTTGCTCGTGCAAAGAATTATTGACACACCAAAATCTAGTCGAGTTCGGCTTAGCATCCGAGGAAGAAAAAATGAGCAGCATCCTTGCTCGAATGAAAAATCGCCCAACACTATTGACTTTACTGAGCCTTATGTCAAGGAGTTTACGAAGCATATGCAAGAAGACTTTGTTGCTGAGTTGAAGACCTTTAGTCTTAATGATCTGGCCAACTCCTTCTAACGTTCTATATGCCAGGTTGCTGCTACTTCCACAGCTTTCATGTTAAGAACCCTTAGCTATGAGAGGAGACTTAAAGCTGAAAATCAGAACTTGAAAAAAAATTTGGAGCAAGAGAGGAAGAATTAGCAAGGCTCCAAACTGATATTTCCACATTTGAGGAGAAGGCTATCATGGCTGACTCTAAGGCATTCCAACTCGAGAAGGAGTTATGCATAGTCAGAGACGAGCTTTTAAATGCTAGGAAAGATCTTAACATTCAAAGATTCTCTTTTGAAAAAACTAGGGAATCTGAAACTTCACGTCTCCAAGGTAGGCTGGACTCCATGGCCAAGTAGTTTACTGATGAGTACAACAAAGGACTGACGTTCTGCTACAAGTGCATCATGTCTGTCCTGGGTAAAGAATACCTCAAGCTGGATATGATTAAAACTCGAGGCTGGTGTGGATGCCTACATGAGCGAACAGGATGCTAGGAGTCAACAGCCGAGAGATTAAACTCCAAATGTGGAAGTTGCTACTATGAGACCTGAAAAAGTTGCTCCCTCTGCTGAGAAGAATCCTCAAGTTGCTCCTTTTGCTAAGGAAAGTCCTCAAGTTACTCATTCTACGTAAATTAGGGATCGAGCTGCTGACCAGTCTGCCTAAGCTCCTTAATTTCCATTGTAATTTTTGCTTTGGTATTGTAAACTCTGGCTTTATTGCCTTGAATAAAAAGAAAGGAGAAAATTTTTTACTTTTTCTTTCTTTTACGACTTTTAGTTTATCATATATTCTTCTGAACTTAAACAAGCTTTCAACAAGTTTCAATTTTTGTACTGCTTTAAATAAACTCTAAAGCCATGATTGGAACGAACTAACCCCTACCAACTTTGGCTTCTCATCTTGTCATGAATAGGTGGCTTTTAGATCTACGATCTTAATCGCTTTTAGAGTCTTTACTTGCTTAAGTTGATTCCGAATTCATTTGGTTCTTTGTCTCACCTTGAGCAGAGCTTTGACCTCATAAGGTGTGAAACCACACACTCGGACCTGGATAGGCTTAGGGACACCTACCACAAACCAGACAATGTGGATTTGCAGGTGCCGGGCAAGGGTGACATATCCAGCCATCCTCCTCAGGGATATGCCACCTTCCATATGGAGTGTTTTAGGTGGGGGGACAGGCTGCCTCTACAGCCCTATTTCGCCCGAGTTCTGTCCAGGTTCCGGTTGGCCTCGGGGCAGCTGAATCCGAATGGGTGGAGGGTGCTATCTGGGCTTTATGTACTGTAGAAATGGTGCAGCCCAAAGGATGCTCGGTTGGTACTACCTCACCTCCAGCCTGAAGGGTAAGAAACCCATAACCGATCTCCCCACTTCTGGTGGCAACTAGAAGAGCAAATTCTTCTTTGTTGGGGGAGATTGGGGGCATGCTGCACCTTTCTCCAAGGGGATCCCTCCGGTTCCATGGCATTTTTGCACTCCAGGTCGTTCACCTGCCCGACGAGTTTTTATTTTAGTTCTTCTGCTCACATTTATTCTTACTATCTTTCTCTGGTTGTTCCTGCAGTATCTTGGGGTGCATCTTATAGGATTGGGGAAGAGCTTCGAGTGCACGTTAACACAGCCCTTGACAACACGAGCTCGTTCAGGGAGCTACTTACAGCAAAAAACTTTGTGGAGTTTGGCTTGGTATCAGAGGAAGAGATGAGTGGTGTGCATGGTATGATGCAGAGGTCTACAAGGACCTCGGGGCACGCGAGCACCTATTCTGCTCCACAGAGGCCTCGAACCGATGCTTCTGCTCCGCCGGCTCGAGCCACCCCTCCAGCTCAGGAGACGGAACGAGCAGAAGAAGGTGCATCTCGCAAGCGTCCAAGGACTGCAGCATCGACTCGGCCTTGTTCAGAGTGCGCTCAAGAGTTAGAGCGGCCCAACCGTGCCGATCCCTACGTCAAGGACTTCACCAGGTAGATAGAGAACAGGTTCCTAGATGGGGTGGAGTCCTATGTTGTTGATGAGTTGATCGGGGCTTTCCACCGCTTTTCTTGCCGTGCTGCTGTTGTCGCTACCTGATTCAAGGCCAAAACTCAAGATTCCCAGAGGAAGCTCCGAGCAGAAATCAGAGCTTGAAGCAGGTTCTTGAGGAGAAAGAAGAGGAGAACATGAAGCTTCGCGAGGAGAATTCTGTTCTCGAGGAGAAAGCAGCGATGTTAGATTCGAGGGCTCTTCAGTTCGAGAAGGAACTGTCTCTTGTTCGAGAGGAGCTGCTCAATGCTCGTAAGGACCTGGACATACATAGATTCTCCCACGAGAAGCACATGGAGGAGGAGGCTTCTCATTTCCAAAAGACGGTGGACTCTCTAGAAGAGAGGCTCGCTACTGAGTACAACGAAGGGGTGGCTTTCGGCTACAACTGCCTCGTGTTTGCCTTGGGCAAGGAACATCATGAGGTGGACCTATCTAAGGTCGAGGTGGGTGTCGCGGAATACATGCGCTAGCACGACGCTTCAAATCGAGGGTCGAGAGTTCCCCCTACTGTGGTCTCTGCTCCTCCTGCTGTCGATGCCACTGCTCCTCCTGCTGCTGATGATATCGCTCCTGCTGCTGCTGCTGCCTCTACTCTTCCTGCTGCTGCTACTTCTGCTTCTCCTGAGGACCCAGCTCCCCTTGCTAGACCTACTCCCTCAGCCAATTGATTTTTTTTTTTTGTACTTGTAATCTTTAATGAATGAATAAAGAGTATACATTGGGTAACTTGCTTCTGTGTCCGTATGCATGTACTTGCGCTTTACATTTGTGTATGAGGTTGACTTCGCGCACTTGCTAAGTAAAATTTGTTATAAGTGTTGGGCCTTTATTTTTTCTCCCCCAAGCTATTACTGCTCGTATCATCCCTTAGCTTATGTGTGGTGAAGCCTTGCCTTGAGTTAGGCTGAAAGCCTTCTGTTTATCTTGTGAGCTCGGTCCACTCGAGCCGATGTTTGGCTTGTGCTTGGTAGCTGTGCATTTTGCGAGCCCGTTCAGCTCGAGCCTGATATTGGCAAATGTTTGGCTATCGCGTTGTCTCCCCGAGCTTTTCTTACTCGAGCCTGCAATTGGCTCGCGCTCGACACCGTCTCGCCTTAAGCTAGCCTTTGGGACTTCTGGCCTTTGCGTTCTTCTTCGTGAGCTTATTTTACCCGAGCCTGTAATTGGCCCACGCTTGGCACCGTCCCGCCTTAAGCTAGGCTTTGGGACTTCTGGCCTTTGCGTTCTCTTCGAGAGCTTTTCTTGCTCAAGCCTATAATTGGCTCACGCTTGGCACCGTCCCGCCTTAAGCTAGGTTTTGGGACTCCTGGCCTTTGCGTTCTTCTTCGCGAGCTTATCTTGCTCGAGCCTGTAATTGGCTCACGCTTGGCACCATCCCGCCTTAAGCTAGGTTTTGCGACTTCTGGCCTTTGCGTTTTCTTCGAGAGCTTTTCTTGCTCGAGCCTGCAATTGGCTTATGCTTGGCACCGTCCCGCCTTAGGCTAGGCTTTGGGACTTCTGGCCTTTGCGTTCCTCTTCGCGAGCTTATTTTGCTTGAGCCTGCAATTGGCTCACGCTTGGCACCGTCCCGCCTTAAGCTAGGTTTTGGGACTTCTGGCCTTTGCGTTGTCTTCGAACTTGTTGGCTCCAATACATTTATATTGAACTTACATTGAAAGCATTTTTCTTACTTTTACACATGCTCAAGATTTTACATATCTCTGTTTCGGAAGGAATCAAATATTAATGCTTACATCACGAGGAAACTTACTGGAAATATTTAATCAAACGCTGTGCGTTCTATGGCCTCTTGACTTCTCGTCCATCGGGGTGAGTCAGCCGGTATGCTCCTGGTCCTGCTATTTGAGAGACCTTGTAGGGACCTTCCCAGTTTGGTCCTAACATACCTTGCCTGGGGTCTTTCGTGTTCTGATTGACTCTTCTGAGTACCCAATCTCTCACTTGAAACCGACGGATGTGCACATCCCGGTTGTAATATCGAGACACTCTCTGCTGGTACTCTGCAACCTTTGCAGCGACCCTTTCCCTCTTCTCTTCCAGCAAGTCCAAGCCTGCACACATATGCTCATCGTTTTGCTCTTCGTTGAAGTGCTCTGTGTGCACCAGCGGATCACTCTTCCCTGAAACTTTAAATCCGGGAAACAGAAGTCGCGGGGAATCGTGACACCCATAATCTCCGTCGAGAATGGAGACTCGTTGTCCAGCATTATCCTCCAACTGGGCTTTTCCCATTTCCCCGAAGGTCCTCCACAACTTGTGCCAACCCACGCACTTCCCTTCCAACTCCTCCGCCGGAAGGTCAGTGCCAGATCCCGCAAATGCTGATGGGATTCCCTTTCCTCCATGTTCGTCTCCTCCCTCTCGGCAACATTTGGTGTTCTCAGTCTTTGGGCTTCGTCTCCCGCATGCTCCCTGACGGGGGCGTTTCCACGACTAGACTCAGGGATGTCATTACATACTTTCCTCTGTCCCTCCCTGAGTTCTTGTAAAAGGGACGTCAGAGTTTCCATTTGTTGAGAGTACGCGAGGACTTCATCTCCACCACTGCTCTTATCTTTTCCGGATTGGCTTCGATTCCTCTATGACTGACCATGAAGCCCAAGAATTTTCCTGAACTAACTCCAAAGTCACATTTCTCTAGATTAAGCTTAATTCGGTATTTTCTTAGGAGTGCGAAGGTTTCCTCCAAATGCTTTACATGTTCCTCCGCGTCCTTTGGCTTGGTGATCATATCATCCACATAAACCTCTCTTGTACGGCCTATCGCTGGCTTGAAGACCTTATTCGCCGGCCTCCGGTATGTTGCCCCGCGATTCTTCGCGACCGAAGGGCATGACCTTGTAGCCTGATTGGTGATGAAGGCTGATTGGTGATGAAGGCTGTGCACTCCTCGTCTGGCCGGTACATG
The DNA here is from genome assembly GCA_025617385.1 of Murraya koenigii. NCBI lineage: Eukaryota > Viridiplantae > Streptophyta > Magnoliopsida > Sapindales > Rutaceae > Murraya > Murraya koenigii. The sequence goes on from CM046816.1 coordinate 25,134,312, forward strand.
GGAATTTGGTTATAGCCTGAGAAGGCATCCATGAAGCTAAGCAGTCCGTGTCCCGCCGTGGAGTCCACTAGCTGGTCCACCGGCTTTATTCACATCCGTGAAGTCCACACACATTCTCCATTTTCCACTTGCCTTTTTACCATCACCATATTTGAGATCCATTCGTGGTAAGAGACCTCCTTATGAATCCCGCCTTCAACGCCTTCTCCACCTCACGGCTCATGGCTTCGTACCTTTCTTGATTGATGCATCTCCTCTTCTCGCCTCATCGGCTCGGCGTCCTTCCAGATCGCCGACCGTGACGAGCCACCTCGTGGTCAATCCTGTGCATATCCTCATTCGTCCAAGCGAATACATCAGAGTGTGTTCACAAACACTTGACCAGATCTTCTTTCAACTGCCCGCTAATGCCTGAGCTGATTCAGACCTTCTTCTCGTGGTCGTTTGGTCTTATTATAATTTCTTTCAGTTCCTCAGCCGATTCCTGCCTTCCATTCTTCGACTTCCCCCTTGACTCTAATGACGTTATTTGCATAGTTTCTTTTATCGCCACAGCAGTAATGCCTCATGACCCTCCGGTCGCCCTTCACGACTCCTACATGACTCTATTTACCCTGAGACTTCAAGGCTAAGTAGTGGGTGGATAATACCGATTGGCTGATTCTCATGAAGGGTCTCCTCAATATTGCTTGGTAGAGGCTGACTTCATCCACCACCACAAAGTCTAGCATCATGTTCTTTTCAAAAGGGCTCGAGCCCATAGCCACAGCTAACTTGATGATTCCCAGAGGGGTTAACTTTCCTCCCCCGAACCCTTCGTGGAAGTGTTTGTCCGCTCGAGGCTCACATCCGTCATTCCCAAGTCGTCTAGTGTGGACTTGAAGAGAATGTCCACCGAGCTCCCTGAATCCACCAATATTCGATCAAACTCCTTATTAGCAACGTTTGCCTTCACGACCAAGGCATCCTCATAGGGGTATAGTACCCCCTCCTCATCCTCCTCCATCCATATGATGGGCACCTGCCGTACCTTATTCATCTTGCTCCACTGCCCTGCTCACTTCTTAGCTTCGCAGTCTTTTCCTCCTCAATAATCATGTCCACCTTTACCTGTTCGTACGCATCAGAATACGAACGAATCGAGGGACTCCATAAATTATTTGTAAGCGAGAGCTGAGGGGAGAGAGATAGATTCGTGTTTGAGATGGGATTAAGGGTGGGCAAACGGTTCGGTTTTAGAAGTAAAAACCAACGGTTTGAAAAATTAAGAACCGAATGGTTTGTGTTTGGTTCGGTTTTAAACCGAAACGAACTAAAAAACCGATTGGTTCAATTAAATATAATAAAACCGAACCGAACCGAACTGAATTTTTAAAACCTAAGTTCTAAAATCTAAAATCAAAATCCTAAATTATTAACTTAATTTTCCGAAACCAACCGAACCCAATTTTAAAACCGAAGTGAACCGAACCGAATTATTTCGGTTCAGTTTGGTTTGGTTTTAAAATTCGGTTCGATTCGGTTTGAATTCTTAAGAACCAATCGGTTTTTAACCCCGCAACCGAGCTGTTTGAATTCTTAGAACGGAGGTGGCAGCCACTTAACCTCCATTCGTTGGAAGTTTTCCAATAACCCATCCATTATGAGACCAACCTCTTACTGCACATTGGTGGGTGAGCCGCTCGGGCCATGGTTGCTCAAGTTGCACTTGAAATACGCATCCAAATTGTGTTGTGAACAAACTCCCCCAAGGCCGGGGAAACCCTCGCTAAGTTGGTTTGGTTTGGGTTCGGCTTTATCCGGCATATGAGAAAAATGCCCACCCCTAGATGGGATCTGAGCGCGCGATGGAGAGGGTCTTTAACATAGACAACTGGTTGCCTTCCTTTTTTTTTTCTTTTAAAGAAGATTTTTTTCTTTATTTAAAACCCAAACCGTTGGATTCAAATAAGTTGAATCAACGGTTTAAAGGCACCTTCTGCACCATAGAGGGGATTTTAATCATTGCATTGTAGTTAACACTACTAGAAAAATGACATTTACTGACACTTAGTTTACTGACACTTAGCAAAAAGTATCAGTAATTGTGAACAAATGCACCTATTAACAAGTAGGTATTAGAGGTTATTGATACTAGTGTGTTAGTAAATTAAACATCAATAATCACTGACACTAAAGTATCAATGATAAAAAAAAAATTATTAATAGTTGTTTTAGTTGCAACTCGAACTTGAGACTTCTAGAATTTAAAATTTTAACATTCGAAACGGAGACCATTGAACCATGTTGAATTAACTTAATTCGTTCGCTTTAAAGATTTTAAAACAAAAATATAATAACCCATCTCTCAATGCTTTCCCCTGTCCACCTCTTTGCCTCCCTCCAGTCCGCGCTCATCCTCTTCCTCTCCCTTTCCATCATCCTCTCTGAATCCACCTCCTTCCTCCCTTTTCCCTCCGATATCTTCTTCGCCCTCGCTGCCTCCCTGTTCTACCTCCACTACTCTATCTCCTCCTCCGCTGCCTCCGTCCAGACCTCCGATCTCCAGGCCAAATGCGACACCCTCTCCGGCCGCATGTCCGCCCTCGCCTCCTTCCTCTGCCTTGCCCTCGCTTGCAACTCCAGGCTCTTCGACACTGACGTCGCCCTCGGCAGAGCCCTCTGCCTCCAGGGCCTCTGGGAGCTGAAGGTTCATTATCTAGAGGAAGTACGAAGAGAAATGGAGGATTTATACGCATTGGACTTCGACGGCATTATCTCGTGATAGTACGTGAGAGACCGCTCTCTCGCGTCAAGGTCATTCCCCTGCTTCACTAATGAGAAAATCTGCGTGATATATGGATTTTATTAAAGATGTGCTTTTGAATTAGATTTGGATCGGTCCATTTTCCTTTATTTCACTTGTGTTTAATAGGCTGCCAAAGTGAGATGGCTAAGTTTATTCGATCGGCGTGGATTCCGCCGTCGAGGATTGGATTGTTGTTCAAATGCACACGGTCAGCTCTTGTTAATTACTTTGCTTAATTTTAGTTTCTTCAATATGAATTTCACAAGAACTCAAAGCTTCTCTAAATCTCTCTGCATTCATTCGGTGAAAAAAGTATCTACTGAGAGCAAACTAGTGCTTTATATTGTTGCAGTTGCGGCCTGTGGTTGAAACTGAATAAAGGTATTGAAACTGAAGCCACCTCTTTTCGCTTTTATATACCTTCTTTTCACCGACTGCTTCTTCTTCTTATTCTCTCTCTGTGTTTCCCGAGAGGTAAAGCTTTTTCAGCCTATCGTATCTTCAATGGAATTTCTCTAGATTAATTATATACTTATTAATTAATTACACTTCATAATCTCTCCAATTTTGTTTGATTAGAGCTTAGGGTTTATTTTTATTGTTTCATGAATTGTAGTTCTCTCTCTCTCTTTGTGCTTTGGCGTGCTGAGGACTATATGATGAATTCTGCTTTGTTGTTTTTGTTATTTTAATTTTTTTTATTATTTATAGTTTAGTCGAGGATTCAATTAATTATGTCTGTTTGAATTGTTACTACGCATCTTCTTGATCATTACGCCGTAAAGTTTAGCATGTCTATGGTAGAAATTGAGTGACTTTGCTTTGTTCATTTTTTTCAAAGAATGATTCTTATTGTATTTTTTTCCCTTCTTGATGTCAAATAACAGGAAATAATGCACCATTGCTCGCTTTGTGTTGGGTGGATAATGTAATAAAGTGCGTGGAATGGGAGGTCGTTGTTGTTCTTCCAGAAACCTCATCTCGCATGGAACGCCTGCTTACTACTATGTTAGTAACATCATCATTCTTCTTATGCTTTTGTTTAATTTCGTTTGAGTCGTAATAGTGCTATGTTACTTAGTTGCAATGTCTGTCTCGCTTTGGATTTTTTTTTTTTTAGAATGGTTGTGATTGGATAAATGAGGTTTGAGCTTTGGACCAGCAAAATGAGAGATTTGACTTGAGAAACAAGTGGTGAATTGTGCTTGCGTAATGAGTTCATATGAACACCAGTTTTTTTAGACCGAATCAGTAATTCGCTATGCTTGGCATGCTCATGTACATTTGATGTCATTTAGATACTAGTTTTCACTTTCCAGAACTTTCCATTTTCAGTTTTTCCTTCAATATAGATAATTTTTTGACTAATTTTCCTTACACTTGAAGGTTTTTCACTCAATTGATTCAAATTCTGTGAAAGGCTTTCCAGTTGACCCAAGAGATGCTACAAGCTTGGTAAGAACAAGTAATTTAATTTGGTGACTATGAGCGGATGATGACTAATCAACTGAAAAATTGGTTACACTGTATCAGAACCTAGTATGTGGAAAGAATGTCCTCATAGACATAAGCATACATACAGCCTATGTTAAGGCAATCCGAGATGCCCAACACTTCATCTACATTGAAAACCAATACTTTATTGGCTCTCATCATTTAATTGAGATTCTCACAGAGACTTAGGTGAGAAATTTTGTGATAACAAACAAATGAAGGATATAAACACATCAATTCACGTATCTAACTTGAAGCTTCAATATTCTTTTCTTCACCTAGTCTTATTTTTTATGTTTGCTGCAGCATAACTCAATGCAAATGATGTATGAAACAATTTACAAGGCTCGTGGAAGTCGGACTCGAAAACAAATATGTGCCACAAGACTACTTGAATTTCTTCTGCCTTGGCAATCGCGAGGTATTAGACGTGGTAGGCAGTCCTAGATGGCTCGGAATGGTTTGGTGTCGTTGGTGGTGGTGATGATGATTGATCTTGGATGACATGGAGGTGGTGGTGGTTAAGGAGGAAATCCCTAGATTTGATGTTGATGAACATCGATCTGGAGGTGGAGATCGTGGTGAGATCGGATCAACTACCGAGATTGAGGGACCATGATGATCTATGAGTGTGTGAGTGTGAGTGATGTTGTTGGGCTAGGGCTTCTGTACTTGATGAAATGTTTGAGTTCAGGATTTGCTATTGTTATAATTTTTATAATTATTTTTTAAAATCTAATGTATATAATTGATTTTTTCAGATTTTAAAAAATAATAAGGCTATAATACTATAGTGAGTTCAGATTTTTAATATATAAAATATTAAAAAATATTGAGTTCAGTAATACTATAGTGATACGAATTTTTGACACGTAATAATTATTAGTAATTTCTATCACTATGGTGTCATAAAATCTGTAATACTATAGTAATAGTAATCCCCGACACCACATTTAAGTGTCGAGATTTTTCCGATTCCCGGATCACCGACACTATTAATAAGTGTCATTAAAGTAATTAGTGACACTATTTTAGTATCACTAAAGACCATTTTTCTAGTAGTGTAAGGCCATGCCTTTTAATGTAATTTTAGGTATGGTTAAATTTGAACTAAAAGTGGGGTTTTAACTGGATTATTATGTGGTTGGTGTATTACTGTACCGGCTTGTCGTGTTAACTAGCCCTTTTATTTATTTAATTTTTTTTTGTGCTCATTAGACTCGAGGAATCAAACTCTTTAATCTCATTTTATCTAACTTTTAATATACATGTTCGCACATATATATATATATATATATATATACATATACATACATATATATATGTGTGTGATGCTGTATATATGGATTTCGTAGGGATTTATTATCACACCATTTGGCGTTATAATTTTTGTTCAATTATTTGGTGTCATAGTAAATCCGCATTTTCACAATCGCATGAAAGGACTATATATTTAGTCCTTCTTTCTCTAGTACAGATGTCTATATCTTTTAAAATACAAAATCACTTCATAGATTATATGGTGTATATAACAAGTCCACATTTTAAAATATACTAGCATCCTGACCTAAGAATGATCATATATGCATAAAATGACCACGAAATTAACAAAGAAAGATATGGAGAAATTGGACTAAGGAATAAAGATTTGGAGGTTTAAGAATGATGATTGATTGAGTTGTGGTCAAGTAGAATGAAGTAAGCTTATGCTTTTTCCTTTCTTAAAAAATTTGGATGACGAAAGAATTGATAGGGTTAGGTTTTCGGGTGTTGGGTTCCATATATTTATATGACAAGGCAATCTCAACACTTTCAGAAGAATTTAGAAAAAGAACAAAGAGGGATTTAAGATATATATGTGTGTGTGGGTGAGTGTGTTGGGGGTGTTCCAATCAGAATTCATGACTATATTAAAGTCATGAATAACCTAGAAAAAAAAAAACCTACAATGCAATATTGTTTATCCTATAATGCAATTAAATTTTTATTTTTTGTCTTGTAATTTATCCTTAACTTTAATATCATATGTGTCCTGATCTTGTCAATATAGTATACATGGACTTTAACAAAGTTCAGGATCCTAGATTAAAATATATATATATATATATAGTAATTTTCTAATCAATGAACTCTGACCATATTAAAGTCAAGTATGACCTAAAAAATAAGAAAAAATATAGATTTCAATATACTACAATATAAAATATATCTGTATTAAAGTCAGGGATAAGTTAACAAATAAAAAAAATTTAAATTAATACAGTATGTATTATCTTGTAGTGTATTAAAATCTATATTTTTTTTTTTTTTACCTTATACTTGACTTTAATATAGTCAGAGATCCTAAATTAAAAAATACTACACATACACATATATATGAAATATTCCAATCAGAATTTTGATTACAATACATTAGAGCTAAATTAAAAGATAAAAAAACACACTCTAATATAATTTTTTTTATTTTTTAATATATCACTAACTATATCAAAGTGAGAGATCTTTGATTAAAAAATTATTAATATTATATAATACGTGGATTGTATCTCGGAAGATATATCATTTCTCAATTTACACAACATAAAAATTAACTTTTTATAATAGTAAGAAAACGATAATGAAACTCAAAACAACATTTATTTATTTATTATAAGAAACAATCTGGTGTGCGAAATCGTACACCTTGCGCAACTATACGCGTGTCAAGATTTGGAAAATCTAATATGCGACTGTACGCACTTAAACAATCCTTATTATGGAATGGGATCAAAAATAAAGTGACTACACGATCCTTAGTATTTTCTTGAACACCGTGTCCATCTCCAAATTGGTACATGCATTGAGCCATCCTCGCCATATTCATTGCAATCCCAATAAAAACGTCGGACAAGTAATGTGGGTTTCCAAATCGAGCACTATTCAACTTCATCCATGTCTCAGCAATCAAATTTCGTATATGTTCACGAGCCTCATCTTCTGAAATTCCAGTTTCGTGCATGTAACATTGAATTGATTTAGGAACATCTCCCCTCTTCAGCTCATCCTAAAATTTAATTAAATCAGCATCTATTATAAACAACATTAACAATTAATCAATTATTTAATAATCAGATCATGAGTATTACGTTATGGAGAATATGGGATATTGCTGAGAACAGTTCCCACACCAATAATAAGAGTATAACTGTGTTCTCAGCGGATATGAGATATTTTCCATAACACAATTAATATAAAACGTTAATTAATTGTAACGATGATGTTCCCAAATCGTCTTCAAGTCGTACAATCATTGATGAAAAACGAATAATATTGGGAGAATCTTGCAAGAATTCTAAGGCTTCCTTTGTTATTGGATTTGCTGTAAAAGTATATGCATTGATTAGCATTACAGGTGCTGTTACTGAAATCCAAGCATTTTCCATATATTCTTGGAGAGTTGGTATGTAGCCGCTGTTGTACCACTTTGCCTCCACTAAGTATGCTTTACATTGATCTGCCCACTGATTTTATATATTTATATAACGAATTAATTAATTAATATAATATAAAATAAAATCAAATTAAAAAAGAATGAACTAAGTTAATTAAAATAAAAAGTTTAATTTACTATTACCGTTTTCTTAAAATAAGGAATCGTCATGCCAAGTTCTTGATCTCTGAGAGCATCAAAAGTCATTTCATTTACGAAATTATAGAGAGCATGAAAGCACAACTTCATGTAGTACGGAAGTTGCTCTGTTGCAGTACCGTCCCATCTAATATATTCATTATTGCAATTAGTATAGAAAATATTAATTTATTATTTGTGTTCATGTTTATAATATACAAATTCAAGAGTAATGATCTAGTGTGCGACGTGCTCCACTTATAATGGAAAGCACACCATCTCATGTTCCATAAATTCATAGGGTATAAAATAATAACAAAAGTAAACCTATCAACTGCATCAGTGAATAGCTCATGTTCGTCCAAGGTCCCATAGACATCATAAACATCATCGATTGTTGTTAAAAGGCAATTAACCATTGCAGACATCCTTCTACAATATCCAAATTGAGGTTCGAATATATCTCCCACGGTCCAGAAGAAATTCTCCACTACTCTGTCTCTTGAAAAAGTCAACTTCTCCCCAAGTCCAGTTTTCGTCCACCACCTGACCACAAATTAATTAGCATGAAATAAATTAACGTACATATATGCATGCTCTCTTAGACTTAATCTTTGTAAAGTGTGGACGTCTGCTTTTTTACAGCACTGAAAAGAGCCTGAAAATGAGCTTTTCAATGATATAAATGCTTTTTATAATATTGTAGAAGCAAGTCGGTACTTTATGAGAAGGAAACCTATGAGATATATCTTAATTCTTACCTTGACACATATTTGAGATCCTCTTGGTGTACTGCTTGCACAATATTAAAGTCAAGTTTAGCAAGCTCGAGCAAGATAGGGTTCATGTCCAGTCCACTTTCGTATACATCGATGAACCACCTTGCCTCCAATCTTCGCATCCTCCAATGTAGCGGAAGTTCCAATGCATGGTTCACTAATGTGCAAAGATATTCATCGCCGTGTTTATTACTATCATGCTTGCCTACCCATTCTTTGAGATATGCGGTGGTGAAACTTATAGCGTCACGAAAGATAGTGCTTTCTTCTTCTACCAGGAGATATGCAGCTTCATACAGAGCTAACATTCCTCTGCAATCGTCACAGTGGCTTGATGACTTAAAGCTCCCCTTATCATCCATGAAACGTGAAAAGGTTTCTACAAGTACATGTATATGTGCATGCATGCATGCATGCGTTTCAGTCATTCATATAATTAAGTAAATAATGGAGCTCATGAACTAAAATGAAATGAATTCCTTTCAATATCGATGAAGAAAGAACGTAAACTTGTAGAAAAATGCTAAAGAGACGTAAGCACAGTCAGAAAGTGATAGATCGATGCCAGCTACTTACTTTTAAAAAAAAGAAAAAAGAAAAACCCAGCATGTTTCTATCAATTTAATTTTTTATCTAAATATTATTGCACAAAAATGCACTAGTGCGGACCTTTTACAGGTGTATCATAACCATGTTGCCTTAGGATTCTAAATTTGAGAGCTGCGGCGTATAAACTTTTATTAGTATTCTTGTTGTATATCCATTCCAAAGTTCTTTTTATTTCATCCTTAAAGTGATAATATACTCCAAGTCTGTGCAGATTATCTATGAGCTCAAGTTGATGTAAAGGATCCAAATCCACCGCTTTATCATCCTGCTGCAGCATCGCCTTCACTTGCTCCTTCAGCTTTTCCAATTGTCTGGCATACGATTCTCCCTGCATGGTATATCAAATCAAATAATATGTTACCTAATTAACCAGGTATATATATATTTAAACTAACTACAAACAAATTAATCTAGCTAATTAGTTATGTACCTTATATTTACTGTCAAGTGATTGAATATAATCAAAACTCCAAATGGTTGGCCCGTAATCGGCAGATCGCCTAATAATGGTTTGATCGGCAGGCTTAATAGTACTAGTAGTGGTGGATGCAGCCATGCGATATTGGACTCGAGTTATAGGAGGAACAAGGCCATTAACTTTGCTTGATAATGGTAATGATAATCTGGTGAAATTGCTTGTCACAGGCAGTGAAGAGAGCAGATTGAGAGCCATGAATAAGAATATAATTTCAAGGAGTGTATATATGAGATTTATGTTACATGAGATTCTAGTTCTTCGTGGCTATATTTATACACAACAGAGGAGAGAGTCCAGAACACTGTAAGTTCGAAGGGATATTAATTGATGCAGTACTGTTGCAAATTTGATTGCAAATAAAATCATTACAAAAGAACGAAAAGATGAAAATGAAACACGACGTGACTCATGACTTGTTTAGGAGGAATATTACTTCGTTGCTAAATAATAAAGTGATACAGAATTAAAAAATCCAACCCAAGCCGTACGCAATAATATTGTAGTATATGATTAACTAAACTCCTATATTGGAAAGGGACAATTCCTAATGGTGGGAATTATTAAATAATATTGGGTTGTAAATTTTACAAACCTGTACAACAATATTGGGTTGTAAATTGATTATATATATAATAAATTATTACAGACATTTTGACATTTTATATTTAAGTTAAAATAGAAAACAAAAATATAAATACAATTATTCACAAAGTTGCTAATATTGTTTAACTCAGATCTATTTTAGTGATGTTATTAGGACTTTAGGACTCCATTCCTAAGACATTGTCCTCTTTCCAAATAGGAATCATTCATCAAACATGATTTACTCTATATATCTTAATTACAATTTAATTCTCTCGATGTTTATGTGAGCATAGTTCAAATTCCAAACTTCTTGTTTTCACCCAAAAGATTTATTAATTGCACTATTTGCACCCACATTTTAGGATAAATACTCATTTAATATTTATATTTTAAAAAATACTTCAAAACACTCTTACTATTGAATATATGATACTCATGCCCTTATGTTTTCTTTGCTTTTATAATACCCTTACAGCAATTTCAAAGCAATGTTTGATACATTTGCAATAATCTTGCTAATACTTATTTATAAAAAATTACTTTACTAAATTAGTGCTAAAAGTAAAGTAATAACAAAAAAAAATTAAATTTATGTTTATTTTACTTTTGGGGTTAATTATTTTATTAATTTTTTTTAGATAAATTAATTAATGTCCCTGAGAATATTGTTGCAAGAGTATAATTGTAAATGTAAAAAAGGGGTATGAATGTCATGTATGAACAATAAAGGTGTCATAAAATATTTTTCAAAATATAAAACTTAAATTATGTTGAAAAAACAATAAACTTGTTTACAAAATAATAAGGTGTTGAGTTATACATGGCCCTCATTATCATGCTCCATCATCATGCTTCATCATCACGAGTCTACAATGTTGAGTGGAGATTAGCTTTACACATTTGATGCCATTAAAGGATTCTTTTAGAACATGTTAGGTGAGTGAAATATGTTTGGTGTTATGATGAAAGGTTAGTGGAATGTGCTAGATGATGTGTATTGTTATGATTATGTTTATGTTTTATTCACTATAAATACCTATGCTATTGTGTTGTGAAATATAAGTCTAAGAGTAAGAAAGAATAAAAAGTATAACAAAGCCCCTGAGAGTGATTTGTGAGAGTGTGAGAATTGTTCTTGTAATGTTCTTGAACTTTCTCTAATAAACTTTGTGTTTCATCCTTCAAATTCTCCAACAAACTAACATTTAACTTAAGATATCGGGATTAAACTAGCACTTACCCCACATTATTTTATTTGCCCCATAAATTACACATGTTAGTCAATTAAGTAATTATGATCAGTTAGATAATTAAAAAGTGTGTTTCTATGCCTTAAAAAATAAATATTTTGATTAGTTTCAAGAGAATAATTTACACTAATAAATTAAACATTTTTAGTTATATGATTTTTTTTCTTTTTTGCTGGTTTATACCAAGTTCAAAACTGGATTTCATCAATAATTATTTGTTTTGTTAATAACCAAGTATTTGCCAGGTGAAAAGTTAAAATTTGCCGATACACTATTACTAAAAGGGACGTGGCACAAGATTTTTAAGAACTCAGCAAACGATGTTACTCTAATAAGGAAATATCTGCCAAAGAATAATAGCATTTTCCGTCAATGATTTGTTAGTTTAAAATTTGGTTTTGACAAAAAAGGATTCTTACTTGAAGAGGTGTATTTCTCACCTACTCACCAAAGTCTATTTCAAGAAAATACAACAATCAAATATTCTTTCACAAAAGAATATTTGACACGCGGACCATCATTTCCAAAAAAGAGGGTGACCCATCATAATTAAAATCCAAGACAGATTTATGATTTTGTAAATTAATTTACGACACCGTAAATCTTTTTTAAATTTTAACTCCAAATATAACACACACTCTGACACACACACACGCACACACATACATCTTCTAGCAGGGGAATTAAATTTTCCATATATATATATGGTTCTTTTCCAAAAGGAGAATCCTAGATAGGAAAAGCGTCTTAGAGGCTTTTGGTCTAAAGACCGTCAGTTGGCTGCACAAATCAACAATTTTTTTAATTAAAAAACAAGGCTGTTGGATTAAAAAATCAAATGGCCCTAAATCTAGGTCCTTATATATAATTATTCCATAATACTGGATGCCCTTATTTTATTTTTATATAGACATGTTATTAAATTATATTATTTAATAGAGTTGGTGCATATATGTTATTAAATTATATGACTTAATAACATGTTTGTATGAAAAATTATAGGGGTGTTTGCATATTAGATTTTGCGTATTAGACATCAATCCACATCCAATCCAACTGTCTTTGGGTTGGATGTGGATTTAACCCAATCCATATTCAATCCACTATTTTGCATATTAGTGTGTGGATTAAAAATTTTTAATTCTGTCCAATCCAAGAACTAAAAGTTAAAAAATGTAATATAAAAATAATTCAACTATTGATCAAATTTAAAATTGAATAAAATTCAAATAAAGGAAAATTATCACTTGTACACCCTTAATTTACTCCGTTATTAAATATACTACAATACTTTCAGAGTGTATCAATCATCCACCCTAAGTTGATAAAATGTATCTGTCATTCACCAAACTGTTAATTGTAGTTTAAATATAATAATGTTAGAGGGGCAATTTGATCTTTTTATAAAGAAATAAGTGATACAAGTGATAATTTAAGGGTATACAAGTGATAATATGAAATTTTAAGGGTATAAAAGTGATAATTTTGCTTTATCTTAATTGTTGTTTCAAGGACAAAATTGTTAATTTGTTACCCCATTTAGATTTAAGGGTATACAAGTGATACACTTTTTAATTATTGGGAGAACCCAAGTACTCTCTTTCGGATCTAGGAAAAAACTCTCAAAGATCTTTTTTCCCTTTGGAAGATACAAGAGCGAAACAATCAACCTATTAATATTGGAATACCTAAAAGATTCTTCCAATGTATCAATTATAGGTCCAATGGAATTCATAGGTATAGGAAGAAGCCCTGTCAAATAGAGATTTTGTCTTTCAACCATATTTCGATTGTTAATAAGATATATAAGGATCGGTACTTAACTTTCAAAATGATAGTTAACAGTTTAGTAGACGACAAACACTTTTTGTCAACTTATGGTGGATGATTTATACACAATAAAAATATTGTAGTACGTTTGATAAAAGTATATCATAAGAGCATACGAGTGATAATTTTTCTTAAATAAATTATTTGTTTAAATAAAATTAGACTAATACATTTAATGTTTCAAAATATAACACGCCAAAAAAGAAAAAATCTCATTTTTTTTATATCAATACATGAAAATCAACTAAAATTAATTGTTAGGAATCTATATTTATTTATTTAATTAATTAATTATTTTTATTTTATATTATTATCGAATAAGATATATTATGTTATTGATGTACTATATTTCAACTTATTTTTTTATTAGTAAGTAGTAATGCCACATTTACAAGTTTTATTTTTAATTAAATAAATATTTTTTTATTTTTTAAAGGATTCGGGGACTTTTGGGATTCATGGATTTTTGTAGATTTCTAGAAGCAAATCCATATCCAATTCACCAATTAAAGTTTTTTAAATTTTCAATCCAATCCAATCACCAATTAAAGTTTTTTAAATTTTCAATCCAATCCAATTCGCCAATTCACAAATCAAATTTGTACGAATTCGAATTTTAATCAGATTTTTATAGATTGAATTTTTAATTAGATTTTACGAATAAGACGGATTGAGCATATCGGATTAAATTTTGAACACCCTTATGAAAAAATTGAGAGCGTTTGAACATGAGAATTTATATATTTATATCTTTTACTTTATTAAGGTAAGGGATAAACTAGAAGATAAGAAAAATACACACTACAATGCAATGTAATTAATTTATCCATATTATAATTTATATTTTTTTGTCTTTTACCTTGTCCCTTACTGTTGCTAAGACTCATAAGGGTTGATCCTCAATTAAAGGATCACACTCTAGGAGGAAATCTACAAGGACTTTTGAAGTTCTATGCTGGTATTGAATGTCAAAGGTGCTTAAAGCCTTAAACTCATTACTGCTTTACTATTTCTTGTCATTATTTCTAGCATGGAAAGAATGTCTTTGAGTGGGTAGGATGTCATTATGATTATACGATGGCTTTCAAGATAGTGCCGAACTTTTTCTTTCGCCTGGATCAATGCTAAGACCAATCTTTCCGCAATAGAATATCTTGTTTCCGGATTTGATAAGGTTCTCATAGTGAAAAAGATAGGCTTTTGCATTTCTTCATCTTCCCTTAGTAATATTGCACTCGATCGAGACATGAGATACAACGAGATACAAATAAAGTTCCTCCCTAGGTTTTGGTACGGAAAGTATGGGTGGTCGGATTACATAACTCTTGAATTGTTCCAAGGTTTCGATTGCTCATTTCCCATAGTATATATATATATATATTTTTTTTTCCTTTATAATCTTGAAAAAGTCATTAAATTTATCCAACGTTCGAGAGATGAACCCTGTTCAATACCGCAATTCTTCTTGTCAGCACCTGAACTTCCTTTGTGGTTTTTGGCTCCGTGGTTTTCCGATGAATGCTTTGACTTAGGCTGGATTGCCTTCAATTCTCCTCTAACTAACTATGTGGCCAAGAAAATTGCCTGAAGAAACCCCGAAAGTACACTTTATGGGATTGAGCTTCATGTTGTAGTTTCTTAGAACTTTGAAAACTAAGTCAACAATATGATCTTCCACCCTCCGGCTTTTGACTACTGTTGATACTGTTTTCCCGTGTCCCTTCAAATAGTGTCAAAAAAACATTCTGCTCGCGGTTAGCTCGAACTCGAGCAGAACTGCCTTCCTATCTCGATTCCTCTGTCTTTACCAGAACGAAAGTCTCCAGACCTGTACTCACAGGGAACAGGGTCAGGGGTCGCCGGGTGTTGTTCTGGCGAAAACCCTCCGACGCTCAAGTCAGTAATCGGGTTGTTCTTTTGTATCCCTCTTAATTAGAGAGACCAGAAGAATGGAAGGGGTATTTTTGCCTTCCTTTCTGAATAATGAAATTCGAAAATCAAAGTGGGGGAAAGCAAGAAGGAGAAGAACCTGTGTGAATTCTCGGAACCCCTGCAACTTACCCGTCCGTTTCCTTTTATTCTCCATTTTTCCCGCCCTTTCTCTCCGAGATCATCCGTTCCCGCGTCGGTGGTGTCTGGGTCCCTCTGACAGCCGGGATTAGGGTGATATTCCCTGGGAATGCGTGGCTGTCTGGTTGGCATGGCTCACACGACCTGATCATAGTGTCGGGCATGCATGCGTGAATTGATGACACTGTACGGGCGTGTGCCGGCCATCGGTAACAGGGGCCATGCCAAACCGCGTGGGGCGTCGGCCAGACATCGATCGGCACGCTGAATCATCTGAAGGGGGGGATTTGACTATTCCAGGTTAGCAGTGCTCGGATCTTAACTTCCCTCCGCGCTGTCACTAGTGCTACTGGGTCGTGGTTGGGAATTTGCAGACCTCGAGCAGGTGAGGGAGCTCGAGCTTTGATCGACCTTTTACTCTTCGACCTTGACCAGCTTTAACGGGGTTATGAAGACCTCGAGCAGAAGACTTAGCCTGGGCTCGAGATGGGTTGACCTCGAGGTCTTTTATTCACGCTCAGTCTGGACTTGAGGAGGGCTGCTCGATATTACCCAAACACCAGTCCCCCAGTTTCTAGTCTTTGGAGTGAAACGAGATAAGACTGGAAACTTTTAGTAATGGGCCAGCTTTCTGGCCTTTTCCATTTCCCCATGTCTTCCAGCTGTTCTCCACTTCCATTATTTCGCATTAAATGAGGGACATGTGGATGGATCCCGACCGTGCGTTTGAAACTTAAAGAGGCGTTACTCGAACAATCGCGTCCCTCGAGATGCGCTCCAGTAGTCGAAGAGACTCGTCTCCCCCTTTAAAAACCCTCAATTTCTCCATTGTGCTTCCTATTGCTTATTTTTATTCAAACCCGAGAATTAACCTACTTGCAAGTGCTTCTTCGTCTTCCTCTTCTGTGTCAGAGCGGTTTTCAGCCGTATAAGCCTTTCTCTTCACTCAGGTATAAACCTCTCTCTTTTCTTCTTGTTTCCGTTCTGTTCTTCCTTCATCTGGGTTTCTAATTCTGTTCGGGTAGACTGTAACTCTAGGAGACAATGTCAAACCCCAAACAACCCCGTAGGATGTCACCTAAGGAATCTTCCTCTTCTAGTGAGGTAGAACCCCTTAGCGTAGTCCCGGCGAGAGATTCTAGTTCGGAGGGGACGTTACCTGTGGCAAAGACCCAGTCGCATCAGTGGAAGAGGGTCAGCCAAAGGTCAGAGGGTAGGGGGTACCCCATTGACCTCATGAGGTGTGAAACCACACATTTGGACTTGAATAGTGTTAGGCACACCTACCATATACCCGACAATGTGGATTTGTAGGTGCCGGGCAAGGGTGACATTCCCAGCCGTCCCCCTCAAGGGTATACTACCTTCCACTTGGAGTGCTTTAAATGGGGGGTCAGGCTGCCTCTCTAGCCTTATTTTGCCCGAGTTTTGTCCAGATTCCGACTGGACCCGGGGCAGCTGAACCCAAATGGGTGGAGGGTTATTTCCGGCCTCTTTGTTTTGTGGAAGTGGTGTAACTTGGGTGAACCCTCGGTAGAGGAAATAAAGCATCTCTATCAGCTAAAGTGCAGCCCGAAGGATGCTGGCTGGTACTACCTCATCTTCATCCTGAAGGGTAAAAAGCCCATAACTGATCTGCTTACCTCTGGTGGCAACTGGAAGAGCAAATTCTTCTTTGTTGGGGGAGAATGGGGGCATACTGCACTTCTCACCGAGGGGATCGCTCCGGTTCCACAGTATTTTTGCACTCCAGGTTGTTTATCTGTTCATTGAATTTTTATTTTGTTCATCTGCTCGCGTTTGTCCTCACTCTTTTGCTTTGATTGTTCCTGCAGTATCCTGGGGTGCCTCTTTTAGGATTGGGGAAGAGCTCCGAGTGCACGTCATCACAGCACTTGACAACGTGAGCTCGTGCAGGGAGCTACTTACAACCCAAAATTTTGTTGAGTTCGGCCTAGTGTCAGGAGAAGGGATGAGGGGGGTGCTTGACATGATGCAGAGGCGTGTGGGGACCTCCGGAAGTGCGAGAAGTTCGACGAGGCCTTGAGCCGATACAGATGCTCCGCCTCCACTAACTCGAGCTTCCCATCTGACTCAGGAGGTAGAGCGGGCAGAAGAAGGTCCTTCTTGCAGGAGTCCGAGGACTGCAGCCTCAGCTCGACCTCGACCCGAAAGCGTCGCGAGGAGCTGGGTCGGTCTAGCCGTCATCGAACCCTATGTTCAGGATTTTACCGGACAGATGAACGATAGGTTCCTGGATGGGTTGGACTCTTATGATGCTGATGAGCTGGTCAGCGCTCTCCACCACCTCTCTTCTCGTACTGCAGCTATTGTCACCAGATTCAAGACCAAGACTGAAGATTTTCAGAAGCAGCTTCGAGCAGAGATTCAGAGCTTGAAGCAGTGTCTTGAGGAGTTGAAAGAGGAGAACACGAAGCTTCAAGAGGAGGACTCCACCCTCGTAGAGAAGGCAGCAATGTCAGACTCTAGGGCTACCCAGTTCAAGAGGGAGTTGTCCCTTGTCCGGGAGGAATTACTCGAGGCTCAGAAGGACTTGGACACCCAGAGATTCTCCTTTGAGAAGACCATGGAGGAAACTTCTCGTCTCAAAGGGAAGGTGGATTTTCTGGAAACTAAGCTTGCGACTGAGTACAATGAAGGGGTGGCTTTCAGCTACGACTGCCTCGTCTTTGCCTTGGGCAGGGAACATCTCGAGGTCAACCTGTCTAAGGTCCAAGCGGGTGTTGCTGAGTACATGCGCATCCATGGCATCCCAGTCCAAGGGTCGGAAGCTTCCCCATCCGAGGCCCCCACTGAACCCAGGGAAGTTGTTCCTCCTCCTACTGCTGATGCTCCTCCTGCTGCTGCTGGTGATGCCCCTTCCGTTGCTACTGCTGATGGCCCTGCTAGCTATGATTCCCCAGCAGATTGAACTCTTTTTTTTTTTTTTACTTCTTATATTTGTAATCTTTTCAATGAATGAATAAAAAGTAAACATTGGGTAACTTGCCTCTGTACCCGTATGCATATACTTGTGTTTTATATTTATGTGCGAGATTGACTTCATGTACTTGCCAAGTAAAAAATTTATAAGTGTTGGGCCTTTATTTTTCGTCCCCAAGTTATTTATGCTCGTATCATCTTTTGACTTATGTGTGGCAAAGCCTTACCTTGAGTTAAGTTGACAAATTTCTGTTTATCTTGCGAGCTCGGTCCAATCGAGCCGATGTTTGGCTTGTGCTCGGTAGTTGTTCATTTTACGAGCCCATTCGGCTCGAGCCTGATATTGCCTTATTTTTAACTTTCGCGTTTTCTCCTCGATCTTTTCTTGCTCGAGCCAGCAGTTGGATCACGCTTGGCATTGTCCCGACTTAAGCTAGGCTCTGGGACTTCTGGCATTCGCGTTTTCTTCGCGAGCTTAACCTATTCGAACTTTCAATTGGCCACGCTCGGCACCATCCCGCCTAAAGCTAGACTTTGGGACTTTTGGCCTTAGCATTCTTCTTTGTGAGCTTCTCTTGCTCGAGCCTGCAATTGGCTCACGCTTGGCACCGTCCCGCCTAGTGCTAGGCATTGGGACTTCTGGCCTTAGCGTTCTTCTTTGCGAGCTTCTCTTGCTCGAGCCTGCAATTGGCTCACGCTTGGCATTGTCCCGCCTAAAGCTAGGCTTTGGGACTTCTGGCCTTAGCGTTCTTCATGAGCTTCTTCTGCTCGGGCCTGCAATTGTCCACGCATGGCACCGTCCGGCCTAAAGCTAGGCTTTAGGACTTCTGGCCTTAGCATTCTTCAGGAGGTTCTTCCGGCTCGGCCTGCAATTGGCTTACGCTTGGCACCATCCCGCCCAAAGCTAGGCTTTGGGACATCTGGCCTTAGCATTTTTCATGAGGTTCTTCTGCTCGGGCCTGCAATTGGCTTACGCTTGGCACCATCCCGCCTAGGGCTAGGCATTGGGACTTCTGGCCTTAGTGTTCTTCTTTGCGAGCTTCTCTTGCTCGAGCCTGCAATTGGCTCACGCTTGGCATCGTTCCGCCTAAAGCTAGGCTTTGGGACTTCTGGCCTTAGCGTTGTTCATGAGCTTCTCTTGCTCGAGCCTGCAATTGGCTCACGCTTGGCATCGTCCCGCCTAAAGCCTAGCTTTAGGACTTCTGGCCTTAGCATTCTTCATGAGGTTCTTCTGCTTGGCCTTGCAATTGGCTCACGCTTGGCACCATCCCGCCTAAAGCTAGGCTTTGGGACATCTGGCCTTAGCATTCTTCATGAGGTTCTTCCGCCTGGCCTCGCAATTGGCTTCACGCTTGGCACCATCCCGCCTAAGGCTAGGCATTGGGACTTCGGCCTTAGTGTTCTTCATGCGAGCTTCTCTGCTCGAGCTCCGCACTGGCTCACGCCTAGCATCGCTCCGCCTAAAGCTAGGCTTGGGACTTCCGGCCTTAGCGTTGTCCATGAGCTTCTCTTGCTCGAGGCTGCAATTGGCTCACGCTTGGCATCGTCCCGCCTAAGGCCTAGCTTTAGGACTTCTGGCCTTAGCATTCTTCATGAGGTTCTTCTGCTTGGGCCTGCAATTGGCTTACGCTTGGCACCATCCCGCCCAAAGCTAGGCTTTGGGACATCTAGCCTTACCATTCTTCATGAGCTTCTTCCGCTCGGCCTCGCAATTGGCTCACGCTTGCACCGTCCCGCCCAAAGCTAGGCTTTGGGACTTCCGGCCTTAGCGTTCTTCATGAGGTTCTTCCGCTGGCCTGCAATTGGCTCACTCTGGCACCGTCCCGCCTAAAGCTAGGCATTGGGACTTCGGCCTTAGTGTTATTCTTTCCGAGCTTCTCTTGCTCGAGCCTCACATTGGCTCACGCTTGGCATCGCTCCGCCTAAAGCAAGGCTTTAGGACTTCGACCTTACCATTCTTCATGAGCCTCTTCTCGCTCGAGCCTGCAATTGGCCACGCTTAGCATCGTCCCGCCTAAAGCCTAGACTTTAGGACTTCGGCCTTAGCATTCTTCATGAGGTTCTTCTGCTCGGGCCTGCAATTGGCTTACGCTTGGCACCATCCCGCCCAAAGCTAGGCTTTGGGACATCTAGCCTTACCATTCTTCATGAGCTTCTTCTGCTCGGGCCTGCAATTGGCTCACGCTTGGCACCGTCCCGCCTAAAGCTAGGCTTTGAGACTTCTGGCCTTAGCGTTCTTCATAAGGTTCTTCTGCTTGGCCTGCAATTGGCTCACGCTCAGCACTGTCCCGCCTAAAGCTAGGCTTTGGGACTTCTGACCATAGCGTTATTCTTTCCGAGCTTCTCTTGCTCGAGCCTGCAATTGGCCACGCTTGGCATCGTCCCGCCTAAAGCAAGGCTTGAGGACTTCTGACCTTACCGTTCTTCATGAGCTTCTTCTGCTCAGGCATGCAATTGGCCACGCTTGGCACCGTCCGGCCTAAAGCTAGACTTTAGGACTTCTGGCCTTAGCATTCTTCATGAGGTTCTTCTGCTCGGGCCTGCAATTGGCTTACGCTTGGCACCATCCCGCCTAAAGCTAGGCTTTGGGACTTCTGGCCTTAGCGTTCTTCATGAGCTTCTTCCGCCGGCTCGCATTGGCCACGCTTGGCACCGTCCCGCCTAAAGCTAGGCTTTGGGACTTTTGGCCGTAGCGTTCTTCATGAGGTTCTTCTGCTTGGGCCTGCAATTGGCTCACGCTTGGCACCGTCCCGCCTAAGGCTAGGCTTTGGGACTTCCGGCCTTAGCGTTCTTCATGAGGTTCTTCTGCTTGGGCCTGCAATTGGCTTACGCTTGGCACCGTCCCGCCTAAAGCTAGGTTTTGGGACTTCTGGCCTTAGCGTTCTTCATGAGCTTCTTCGCCGGCCCGCATTGGCACGCTTGGCACCGTCCGCCTAAAGCTAGGCTTGGGACTTCGGCCTCTTCATGAGCTTTTTCGCCGAGCCAGACTGGCTCACGCTGGCACCATCCCGCCTAAAGCTAGGCTTTGGGACTTCTGGCCTTAGCGTTCTTCTTTGCGAGCTTCTATTGCTCGAGCCTGCAATTGGCTCACGCTTGGCACCATCCCGCCTAAAGCTAGGCTTTGGGACTTCTGGCCTTAGCGTTCTTCATAAGCTTCTTCTACTCGGGTCTGCAATTGGCCACGCTTGGCACCGTCCCGCCTAAAGCTAGGCTTTGGGACTTCTGGCCTTAGCGTTCTTCTTTGCGAGCTTCTTGGCTTCAACTTGAATTGATATTACAAATTTTTTTCTTACTTTTACACATGTTCAAGTTTTTTTACATCCCCATTTTGGGAAGGAATTTTACATTAATGCTTACAACACAAGGAAACTTACTGGAAGTATTTCACCAAGAGTTGTGCGTTCCATGGCCTATTGACTTCTCGTCCATCCGGATGGGTTAGCCGGTATGCTCTTGGTCTGACTATTTGAGTGACTCGATAAGGACCCTCCCAATTCGGCCCTAACACGCCTTGCACGGGGTCCTTCATGTTACGATTGACTTTTCGAGTACCCAATCCCCACTTGGAACCGGTGGATGTGCACATTCCGGTTGTAATAGCGAGCCACTTTCTGCTGGTGATTCCGCGATCCTCTCCCTCTTCTCCTCCGATGAAGTCCAAGCCGCACACATATGCTCGTTGTTTTGCTCCTCATTGAAGTGCTCTGTTCGGTGTGTCCCTATTCCTACTACGTGGGAACAACCGCCTTATGCCCAAACGCCAAGGAGAATAGGGTTTCTCCTGTGGCCGTCTTGTGTGTGGTTCTATAAGCCCACAAGGCGCGGCGGCTTGTCCACCTAGGCTCCCTTCGCTTGCCGAGCACTGGTCTTGAGAGACGTTTTATGGTCTTGTTCGCGGCCTCCACTTGCCCATTGGCTGCGGTCGTGAGGGGAGCAAAACTTCAACTCTATCCCAGGTTTTGGCGAAGCCTCTCGAACTTGTTGTTGTCAAAGCGCCTCCCGTTGTCGATGACCAATGCATGGGGAATCCCATATCCGCAAATCACATTTTTCCAAATAAAGTTAGTGGTCTTACTCTACGTGATACTACTCGGGACTCCCACTCGACCCATTTGGTGAAGTAATCAATCGCCACCACGGCATGTGTTTCGAGATGCTCTCCCTTCGGCGGTGACCCGATCAAGTCAATTCCCCATTGAGCAAACGGCTATGGTGAGTTCATCAGCTGTAAGGTTCTCCGGAGGTCTGAATCGGGTAATTGGCAAAACTTTGGCAGCTCTTGCGACTACGGTCTTCTTTTGAACATCTTGATGCATGCGGGGCCAAAGTATCCCCGCCTCGAGGCCTTGAAAGCCAAGGACCTCGCGCATGATCGAATCGATTCTCGCAGGAATTCACTTCCATGTATCTCTCGAAGGGAGAGTGTATCCCGTCTATACAAGACCCCATCGATGGGAGTATACCGGCCGCTTTACACTTCAACTTCCTTGCTTGCTTCTTATCGGCGAGCACCATCCCTTCCTCGAGGTAAGAAACAATTGGTTCCATCTAGCTATCGCTCGATGATAAACCCGATACCTCGTCTTCTCGCTCGAGGCTCGAGCGGATCTTAACTTCTAACGGGATGGACCTTGGTATTTTGGGGTCGGAGGTAGCGGCCATCCGAGCTATCATATCAACTCGAAAATTCTTCCCCTCGAGATCCGCTCCACCTCGATCGCTCCAAAGTTATCAATCAGTCGCCTTACCTTCGAAGGTAAGCCTCCATCTTCTCGCCTTTCACTTGGAAGTTTTCGTTGAGATGGTTTGCCACCGGTTGTGAGTGCATGCGAAGCTTCACCTCTTTTGCCTTTACTACTAAGGCGAGCTTCAATCCAGCAATTACTGACCTCATACTCGGCTCGATTGTTGGTGACTTTAAACTCTAGCTTCACAGATATCTGCATCTCTATCCCTTTAGGACTGAGAAGCACAATTCCTGCTCCTGCTCCTTGGTCAACGCATGACCCATCGACCGTGACTGTCCAGGCACTGGTTGGGGCCGAGGAGTCTGGTGGGTGCTCGTTCTCCATTTCTCCATTTCTTTCTGTACACTCGACACAAAGTCGACTAAGGATCGAGGTTTTATGGTTGTTCGGGGTTGGTAGGCGATGTCGAATTCACTGAGCTCCACCGACCATTTCACCAACCTTCCGGAGGTCTCAGGCTTGTGCGAGTTTGCTCGAGCGGCTGGTTTGTTAGAACCGTTACCGAATATGCCTGAAAATAAGGCCTCGACTTTCAGGCTCTTTGTTACGAGGCGGTGCCCATTTCTCCATCAGCGGATATCGAGTTTCGACTTCAAGCAAAGCTCGCTCGTGTAACAAACGGATCTGCACCTCGATTCATCCACTTACGTAACCGAACTCGTTGCCCATTGGGACACGACTAAGTACTGAAACAATACCTCCCACGCTCGAGGTGTAGAGCGATGCAGAGCTTTCAGCAAATATTCTTTCAACTGTTGGAACGCCGCTTCGCATTCTAGCGTCCACTTTATCTTCCTGCCAATCTTCATTTCTTGGAAGAAGACTCGGCATTTATCCGTGGCTCGAGATACTAACCTGTTGAGGGATGCCAATTTGCTGGTAAGACTTTGTATCTCCTTGAGGCTATGGGGGGACTTCATTTCCACCACTGCTCTTATCTTTTTCGGATTGGCCTCCATCCATCTGTGACTGACCACGAAGCCTAAGAATTTTCCCGAACCAACTCCAAAGGCACACTTTTCTGGGTTTAGTTTCATCCGATACTTTCTTAAGAGTGCAAAGGTCTCCTCTAAATGCCTTACATGCTCCTCCGTGTCTTTCGACTTGGTGATCATGTCGTCCACGTACACCTCCATTGTTCAACTGATCAATGGCTTGAAGACCTTGTTCACCAGCCTTTGGTATGTTGCCCCCGCATTCTTCAGGCCGAAGGGCATGACCTTGTAGCAGTACAGTCCCTGATTGGTGATAAAGGCTGTGCACTCTTCGTCAGATCGATGCTTGGGAATTTGGTTATAACCTGAAAATGCATCCATAAAACTAAGCGGTCCGTGCCCGTAGTAGAGTCCACCAGTTGGTCTATCTTTGCAGCAGGAAGCTATCTTTAGAGGCAAGCTTTGTTAACATCTGTGAAGTCCACGCACATTCTCCATTTCCCACTTGCCTTCTTTACCGGCACCACGTTCGAGATCCATTCGGGTAGGAGACCTCCCTTATGAATCCTGCTTTCAGCCAGCTTCTTCACCTCGCAGTTGATGGCCTCATATCTCTCTTGGTTGACGCATCTCCTCTTACGCCTCATCGGCTTAGCATCTTTCCATATTGCCGACCGTGACACGCCACCTCAGGTCGATCCGGGCATATCCTCATGGGTCCGAGCGAATACATCCGCATGTGCTCGCAAACACTCCACCGACTTTTCCTTTAACTCGCTCACTATTTCCGAGCCGATCCGGACTTTCTTCTCGGGGTCGTCTGCTCTCACCTTAACCTCGTCTAGCTCCTCAGCTGGCTCCTGTCTTCCATTCCTCGACTCCCCTCCTTGAGTCCAGTGAGGTTATCTACATGGTTTCCTTGGTCGCCACGGCATAGCAGACTCCTTGCTACCCTCCGGCTGCCTTTTACGACCCCACGCCCCGTTCACTCGATACTTGAGGGCCAAGTAGTGGGTGGATAGCACGGACTGGCTGATCCTCATGAGCGGCCTCCCAGGTGTTGCTTGGTATGGGCTGGCTTCATCTACCACTACAAAGTCTAACATCATATTCTTTTCGAAAGGCCTCAAGCCCATGGTCACAACCTAGTCCCTCATTGCTTTTGAAGTCGGCGCTCTCCGTAGGACCTCCTTTCTCTTTCCTCTTTATTCCATCGCCTGCTTCACTTTTCAGCTTTGCAGCCTTCTCCTCTTCGATGACCATGTCCATTTTTACCTGTTCATACACATATGAATATGAACGGATCGAAGGGCTCCGTAAATTGTACCATGGTCTCCCCATCCTGATTCCGTCTTTCAGTCCTCTCAACGCTTGAGGGAGATTAAATGCACCAAGATCTAGGACTGATCTGTGGTACCTCTTGACAAACTCCAAGAGGGGTTCTCCCTCCCTCTGTCTTATTTCTGACAGCTCCATCATATCATCTTCGGGGGTTACTCTGCAAATTCCCTACACATCTGTTCAAAGCTCAGGACGCTTTCCCGCGGCAGCCTGCGGTACCACTCTCTTGCCCTCCCCTCAAGAGTGAGCGGGAAGGCCCTGCATCTCTGGGCTGCTGACAGGCCCTGTACTCCTGTCATGTCGTTGAATCGCTCTATGTGCACCAGCTGGTCCCTCTTTCCTGAAAACTTCAAATCCAGGAAATGGAAGTCACGTGGGATCGTGACACCCATGATCTCCGTCGAGAGTGGGGACTCGTTGTCCAAAGATTATCCTCCGACTTGGGTTTTCCTGCTTCCGGAGGTCCTCCATAACTTGTGCCAACCCACGCACCTCCCCCTCCAACACCTCCGCGTGCCAACCTACGCACCTCCCCCTCCAACACCTCCGCGCAGGAGGTTGGTGCTCATATCCTGCAAGTGTTGACGGGACCCTCTTTCCTCCATGTTCGCCTCCTCCCTCACAAGAACATTTGGTATTCTCGGCCTCGGCTTTGTCTCCGCGTGTTCCCGACGAGGCGTTCCTCGTGGTCGGATTGAGGACATCATTACATGCTTTTCTCTGTCCATCTTTGAGTTCTTGTAATATGGAGGTTAGAGTTTCCATTTGTTTCTCCATCCAATCCATTCTTTCCTGGATCTCTCTATTCTGAGCTTCATTGGCCACTTCCCTCAAGGTCACCGATTCCTCTTGACTCACTCCTCTTCTGCTGTTTCCTCTCATCGCTTTGCGTTGTTTCTTCTGAATGTGTTGGGAAATCGGGCTTTTGAACTGATCCCCACGGACGGTGCAAAAAATGTTGATGCTGTTTTCCCGCGTCCCTTCAAATAGTGTCAAAAAACCTTCTGCTCGCGGTTAGCTCGAGCTCGAGCTCGAGCAGGACAGCCTTCCTATCTCGATTCCTCTGTCTTTACCAGAACGGAAGTCTCCCGGACCTGTACTCATAGGGAACAGGGTTAGGGGTCGCCGGGTGTTGTTCCGGCGAAAACCCTCCGACGCTCAAGTCATTAATCAGGTTGTTCTTTTGTATCCCTCTTAATTAGAGAGACCGGAAGAATGGAAGGGGTATTTTTGCCTTCCTTTCTGAATAATGAAATTTCGAAAATCAAAGTGGGGGAAAGCAAGAAGGAGAAGGAGAAGAACCTGTGTGAATTCTTAGAACCCCTGCAACTTACCCGTCCGTTTCCTTTTATTGTCCATTTTTCCCGTCCTTTCTCTCCGAGATCATCAGTTCCCGCGTTGGTGGTGTCTGGGTCCCTCTGACAACCGGGATTAGCGTGATATTCCCTGGGAATGCGTGACTGTCTGGTTGGCATGGCTCACACGGCCTGATCATAGTGTCGGGCATGCGTGCGTGAAATGATGACATTGTGGGGCGTGCGCTGCCATCTGATAATGAGGGCTATGCCATACCGCGTGGGACGCCGGCCGATTGTAGGACATCATTGCTATTTTTAGGACCAAATCATTGCTATTGTTTCAATATGGATTCCTAAGGTCCGGCATTCATTGATAACATGCCCTTATCATTGTGAAAGATACAATGTTTGGCTTGATTCCGGTTTTCCAGAGACGCTTTGAGGGGCCTAGGGAGATTCCAGAGTTCTTGTTTTCCATCCAGATTTGGTACAAAGAAGTATTCAGACGCTCAAACTACCTTTTATCAGCTTTTCTTCTCTTATTGGATTCTTCTACGTGTCATGGAGTGAGACGTTTGTTGCCGCTTTAAGGTGTATGGGCAGCACTATGGAAACTTTTGCGATCATTTACTATTGTAAGGCCTTATTGTTATCTAACTTCACATCTTGCTGAGATTTCAAATTAATCATCTCCATGGTCTTAAATTTCTTCTTAAGAATATATTTACCATACTCCGTGTTTAAATTCATCGCTTTGGCAAAAGAGCCGCGACAACTTCCGTATCAACTTTTCCTATCGTGGTTATCTTGATTAAAGTGGAAGAGAAAATTCTGCATTCTCTCAATTTCCCATGTTTGAGGTTAAAGAGATGTGAAGCGGTTTTGGGTTGTTTTCTATTATGGAAATATTGTACAAAGAACTATGTGCACAAGTCATGAAAGTTCTTGACTGAATTTACTGGTAGAGTTACTGAACCGGTTTAGTGTCTGGTCCAAACAAACTGGTGGGAATACCTTACAAAAGTGGCATCATCATCGGTGTTGAATGCCAATTTTGCTTATAATAGTAAAGATGATCCTCAAGATCTGTTTTTCCGTCAAACCATCGAAAGTTAGGTGCTTGAAATTTTTCCAGACTTAAGAGCTGAAATGATACTTTCCACAAATGGGTGGCATTGATGTTAAGGGTCATCATGGCAGCTTCATCTACAGTTGAAGCCATCTGAAAGTTTTTCCCATAATCGCCGAAGACCTTTTGAATTCCTTTCTGTTCTTGGAACCATTACTCCTCACTTACATCTATGTCTTTCTGGCCTTCCGGAATTTGATTAATGTGGGATTAAAATATCGTTCTCCTAGGTCTAAGTTTCCTCTTTGCTTATTTGAATGTTATTCCAGTGCAAACAGTCTAGCCTTCAATATCTGATTTTCCTTCATTGTTTCCTCTATTTACTTCAAGATTTGTGCCAAGGTATCATCGGATGGCACTTTGACACCGGATACAAAATATGAGAAAACCAAAGTCACACACCCAAGAAATCACAAGCTCACCACCAAAGCAAACAACAAAAGAATACAGAAAAAACCTTCACCACCTAAAGTTGTTAAGCTAAGGATACAGGGCTTAAAACATTCACCACTCAATGGAATCTACCAAAGAGATATAGAGTTGATAATAACTCAAAAGTTTTTAGTATTGAATCCATCCTCCTTTTTTGTTAGACTACTTAAGCTTAAATAACTTTTCTTGGAACAACCCTTCAAATGACTTGACTTCTAAGACTAACATTAAAAATAGACATTAATGAAACATTGGTATTCTCAAAATGCAGCAAAAGAAATTTAAAAACAGCCCCAAGTCCAGAAATATTCTTGTTGACTCAAAACTGAACAGCCTCCACTTAACTGATCATAACTTACTGTAGAAAGCTCCAAATTTAGATTAGTAAAATTCATTGGAAAGATAACAGAAATATCTTTCCAATGATATATGGCTCGAAAATTAATTCAACCTCATGCAGTACAGTTTAATTCCCAAAAATGCCCATCCTGCACTTCATTTCTGCTTACTTGATTAATGTAAGAACTTGAGCTGCACTTTGTATGACTTGAATACCATATATTTCAAACACCCCTGTGTTGCACTTCTTACCTTTCAGCATATACTTCTAAATCTTCCTAGTCTGGATTTTCCATAAGTGGAAGTTCCTTAGATGAAGCAGAAGGAAACTTGTTTTTGGGAGGTATACTCATAATTGCCTGCAGTTACACCCATTTTTCTTTTATTAGCCATTTATTTTTCTTGATTTAAAAAAAATCTAAAGATGGATGAATCTTATAGAAGAAATTCATTGAGGAAAAAATGGCACTTCTTACACCCATTTGATTGCTCAGGAAAAGTAATGCTAAAGCACTTATGAGCCTTTTTTTTTAAATTATTGTATGAGGGTGTGATTTTGGCTTAAAAATCCTTTTGATTAATTCTTCCTTGTCAAACAAGATAAATATGTCAATATCTGACATTAGATAAATATGCCTGAGATTTATAGATAATCAGAATAGTAAATGCAGAAACACAAATGTTAGATACGCAAAGATAATTGTTAGTTACATAATATGTAAGGAAAGTTAGAATAGTTTACGTAGGCATAATACGCCTTACTACGTGGGTAAGTCAAATAAAGTCATCAGTGATATCAGAAATTAGAAAATAAAATGTTTTCTTATGCTAGATGAGGAATTATAGTCATTAGATTATGATATAAAGTTATGTTAGTCTACGTCGGCTAAATATTTCATACATTCCTCCTAATAAGATGAATGTTTGGGTTTCTCTTAACCTCACTCATGAAAAAGTAACAAAGTATCTCGAAATAAATAAAGTGACAGGAATGTAAATAAGTCAAGCATAGTTGTCAGGGATTAGTATAATTAAAAATAAAATGAATATAAAATAGAATAAAACATAAATGATGTTTGGGTTTAGTTTTAGAGATAATTTTGAACCTTGTTGACCATCTTAACTTTCTAACATTTGGTCAAAATTTTACGTTGACCAAATGGATTTTTGTCACTTTCTTATATTCTTTATTTTCAGCAACTCATTTATAGGAGGGGTCTCCATTTTTTAGATTCTTGGCTTTTTTGCCTTGTTAAGCATGTTTGAGGTTTGAATCTCACATATAAACCCATTTCAATCAAGCATTTATGAGTATTTACTTCTTGTTGCAACCATATACAACTAAATCTAATCTAAAAAGTGAGTGTAGAGTGTTGCAAGCTCCCCACAGACGGCACTAATGAAGGGGCTGAAATTTTACTTTCACATGCATTTGTAGTCAGTGAAGAACTTGCAACACTCGTTGACCTTGATTCTGGTGAGGTGGGAAAAAGGCACTCTAATGCTTAAGTTAGTGTTTGATTAAATTTTAGAGAAAAAAGCAAGATGAAGAAGATGAACTTTCTCTCTTTAGAGTGAACAATGATATTTTGACTAAGAGACCCCTTCTCATAGAAAGGGTCTCTATTTATAAATGATCGGTGACGTGGGGCTTAGGGCTTTGCTTTGGGCTCCCTTTATAATGATATGTGTCACCCATTATTATTGTGCACGTGGATGTGAATTGAACAGTAAGGAAACAAGTACATTTATTCGGTACCAACGTATTTTCTTACTTTGGGCGTGGTTTCCTCATGTCAATGGATTACGAAAATAATTCCCCCTCTTGCTATGTTTAGGAGTTCCCGAAAAATTTTTTCTTAGATTTTATTTCTTTCGGAATAGCTTCGGTGTTAGTTCCCTCAGAATATTTCGAGTGCTATTGTCCCCAGAATATTTTGGATACTATTTTCCTCGAAATATTTTGAGTACTATTGTCCACGAATATTTTGGGTACTATTTCTCTTAGAATAC
Source organism: Murraya koenigii (assembly GCA_025617385.1). Classification (NCBI taxonomy): domain Eukaryota; kingdom Viridiplantae; phylum Streptophyta; class Magnoliopsida; order Sapindales; family Rutaceae; genus Murraya; species Murraya koenigii. The sequence goes on from CM046816.1 coordinate 25,164,980, forward strand.
TTTGAGTACTATTTTTCTCTAAATATCTTCTTTACTTAGGAACGCATGACGTATTTTGGGTGCCTCTAAATTAATGCACCTACAAATAGGAAACTCAAACAACATTTATTTATTATGAGGAGGAACAATTTAGTGTGCGTAGTCACACACTTTATAGTATACGACTCCACGTGTCCGAAGATTTAGAAGTTCTAGTGTGGTCAATGAAGATTTAGAAGATTTAATGTGCGCAATAATATGCCTAAACAAAATCGTTATTATGAATAATTCTACGTTTACATAATTCAGGAATTGGATCAATAAGTAAAGAGAATACACGATCCTTTGTATTTTCTTGAATACCATGTCCATCTCCAAATTGGTACATGCATTGAGCCATCCTCTCCAAATTCATTGCAATCCCAATAAAAACGTCGGACAAGTAACATGGGTTTCCAAATCGATCACTGTTCATCTTCATCCATGTCTCAGCAATCAAATCCTGCATATGTTCACGAGCCTCACCCTCTGAAACTTCGGTTTCATACATGTAACATTGAATTGATTTAGGAACATCTCCCCTCTTCAGCTCATCCTAATAATTAATTACATCAGCCTCTATTATAAAAAACATTAATAATTAATCAATCGTCAAATAATCAGATTGTGAGTACTACAATTTGTTATGGAGAATATCCTATATTACTGAGAACAATTCCTGGACTAATAATACGAATATATTTGTGTTCTCAGCGAATATAAGATATTTTCCATAGCACGATTAATATTAAAAATTAATTAATTGTACCGATGATGTTCCTGTTGATGCGTTTTTTCTGCGTGTCTTCAAATAATGCCGAAACCTTGTACTCGCGGCGAGCTCGAGCTCGAGCAGGTTTTCTTTCCAACTTCGATTCCTCTGCCCTTATCGGAACAGAAGTCTCTCGGACCTGTACTCACAGAAAATAGGGTCAGGGGTCGCCGGAGTTGTTCCGGCGAAAATCCTCCGACGCTCAAGTCAGTAATCGGATTGTTCTTTTTAGTATCCCTCTTAGTTAGAGAGACCGAAAGAATGGAAGGGGTCTTTTTGCCCTCCATTTCGTAGTAATAATCTCCTGAAAAATCAAAGTGGAGAAGAGGAAAGAGAAGAAGAAAGAACCTGTGTCCAATTTTTCGGAACCCCTGCCACTTACACGTCCGTTTTCTTTTATTCTCCATTTTTCCCGCCCTTTCTCTTCGAGACCACTCGTTCCCGCGCCGGTGGTGTCTGCGTCCATCTGACAGACGGGATTAGCGTGATATTCCCTCGGGATGCGCGACTGTCTGGTGGGTCTGGTTCACATGGTCAGATCATGATGTCGAGCGTGTGCACAAGGAATGATGACACTCGTGGGGCATGTGCTCGACCATCGATAATGAGAACGACACCATGCCTGGATAGGGCATTGATTAGGCATCGAAAGTTGTGCCGAGTCTTTGGAGGAACGGGTCAGACTGTCACGAACCGGCTGTATCGGGGTCTTGCCTTTCCTCCGTGTCGTGACTGGTATGATCGAGCAGCGCTTGGGGGATTTGAAGACCTCGCGCAAAAGAATGCACTCGGGTTTTGACCAGCATTGAGGTCCTTCGATCTTGACCAGCCTTGACCCGGGTTATGAAGACCTCGAGCAGAAGAGTGAGCTCGGGCTCGACCAGTCTTGGACTCTTCGACCTTGACCAGACTTTGACGCCTAATGAGGTCGTCTTTGTGCTAGCAATCGAATCTTCCGCTCTGGATAGGTTGACCTCAAGTCTTTTGCTCACATCGATTGGACTCTGGGAGGGTTGCCCGATATTACCTTAACACCAGTCCCCCAGTTTCTAGTCTTTTGAGTGAAGCGAGATAAGACTGGAAACTTCTCGTTTGGGCCTGCTTCACGGCCTTTTTACTTTCTCGTGTTGAGCTGTTTTTCGCTTCCATCATTTCACATTTAATGCGGGACACATGGACCAATCCGGGCCGTATGTTTGAATTTTGAAGAGACGTTACTTGAACGGTCGCGTCTCTTGAGATGCGTGCCATCTGCTGAAGAAACGCACTTTCCCCTTTAAAAACCCTCGATTTCTTCACTGTGCTTCCTATTGTTTTTTCGTCTTTCTCTTCTGCGTTAGAGCGATTTTCGGCCGTATAAACCTCTCTCTTTACTCAGGTACAAACCTCTCTCTTTTCTCTTGTCTCCGTTTTGTTCTTCCTTCATTTGGGTTTCTGATTTCAATCGGGTAGACCGCAACTCTAGGAGACAGTGTCAAACACCAAACAACCCCGTAGGATGTCACCTGAGGAATCTTCCTCTTCCAGTGAAGTAGAACCCCTTAGCATAGTCTCGGTGAGAGATTCTAGTTCTGGAAGGGCGTTGGCTGCGCAGAGACCCGACCACATCTGGGAAAAGGGTCACCAACGGTCAGAGGGTAGGGGGTACCCCATTGACTCCATGAGGTGTGAAATTACGCACCAAGATCCGGATATGCTTAGGGGCACTTTTCACGTGGATTGCTTTAGGTGAGGGTCAGCCGCCTCAGTAACCGTACTTTGCCCGAGTTTTGTCTAGATTCGATTGGCTCGGGGCAACCGAACCCAAACAGGTGGAGGGTCCTGTCCGGCCTCTTTGTTTTGTGGAAATGGTGTAACTAGGGTGAACCCTCAGTAGGAGATAAAGCACCTTTATCGGTTGAAATGCAGCTCGAAAGATGCTTGGGTGGTACTACCTCACCTCCAAACTAAGGGCAAGAAACCCATAACCGATCTCCCTACTTACGCAAGAACCGGAAGAGCAAATTCTTCTTTGTTGGGAGATTGGAGGCATGCTGCACTTTTCTCCTAGGGAATCCCTCCGGCTCCACTGAATTTTTGCACTCTGTGTCGTTATCTGCGTCGAATTTTATCTTGCTCATCGCCTCGCTTATTCTCACTCTTTGCTCCGGTTGTTCCTACATGATCCTAGGGTGCCTCTTTTAGGATTGGGGAAGAGCTCTGAGCTCACGCGAGCTCGTGCAAGGAGCTGCTTACACCCCAACTTTTTTAGAGTTTGGTCTGGTGTCAAAGGAAATGATGAGAGGGGTGCTTGGTATGATGCAGAGGCCTATAGGTACCTCAGGAAAAGCGATAAGCTCTTTAATGAAAAGGCCCCGAGCCGATGCCCGCGTTTCACCAGTTAGAGTTACCCCTCCTACTTAAGAGATAGAGTGAGCAGAAGAGGGTCCACCTCACAGGAGTCCGAGGATTGCGGCCCCGGCTCGACCTCGACTCAAAAGCATATAAGAGCAGGGTCGGTCTAGCTGTGCCGAACCCTACGTTCAGGATTTTACCGAGCAGATGAACGATAGGTTCCTGGATGGGCTGGAGTTTTATGATGCTGATGAGCTGGTCAGCGCTCTTCTCGTACTACAGCTGCTGTCACCAGATTCAAGACCAAGACTCAAGATTCTCAAAGGCAGCTTCGAGCAGAAATCTAGAGCTTGAGGCAGAGTCTTGAGCAGAAAGATGAGGAAGCAGCGAAGCTTCGCGAGGAGAACTCCACCTTCGAGGAGAAGGCAGTGATGTCAGACTCTAGGGCCACCCAGTTCAAGAGGGAACTGTCCCTTGTCCGGGAGGAGTTACTCGAGGCTCGGAAGGACTTGGACATCCAGAGATTCTCCTTTGAGAAGACCATTGAGGGGGAAACTTCTCGTCTCCAGAAGCAGGTGGACTATTTGAAGGCCCAGCTCACGACCGAGAACAAAGAAGGGGTGGCTTTCAGCTACACTGCCTCGTGTATGCCTTGCGTAAGGAGCATCCTGAGGTGGACCTAGATAAGGTCGAGGCAGGTGTGGCGGAGTACATGCGCAAGCATGATATCCCTACTGAGTCTAGAGAACCTGCTCCTCCTCCTGCTGCTGATGATGTTCCTCCAGCGGCTGCTGATGATGCTCCTCCTGCTGTCAACGAGGACGCTTCTCCGGCTACTGATGCTTCTGCTCCTCTTGCTGCTGTTACCTCTGCTCCTCCTACTACCCCTACTTTCCCAGCCAACTGATTGTACTCTTTTTTTTTTTAACTTGTAATCTTTTCAATGAATGAATAAAAAGTAAACATTGGGTAACTTGCTTCTGTACCCGTATGCATATACTTGCGTTTTACATTTATGTATGAGATTGACTTCGTGTACGTGCTAAGTAAGATTTGTTATAAGCATTGGGCCTTTATTTTTTCTCCCCCAAGCTAATACTGCTCGTATCATCCCTTAACTTATGCGTGGTAGAGCTTTGCCTTGTGTTAGGCTGAAAATCTTCCGCTTGCCTTGTGAGCTCTGGTCCACTCTAACCGATGTTTGGCTTAGTGCTCGGTGGTTGTTCATTTTGCGAGCTCATTCGGCTCGATCCCGATATTGGCTAATGTTTAACTTTTGCTTTTTATCCTCGAGCTTTTCTTGCTCGAGCCGCCAGTTGGATCACGCTTGGCATCGTCCCGCCTTAAGCTAGGCTCTGGACTTCGGCATTCACGCTTTCTTCACGAGCTTATTCTCGCCGGGCCTCAGACTGGCCGAGCTTGGCACCGTCCCACCTAAAGCTAGGCTTTGGGACTTCGGCCTCAGCGTTGTCTTCACGAGCTTATTCTCTCTGGCTCGCAATTGGCTACGCTTGGCACCGTCCCTCCTAAAGCTAGGCTTTGGGACTTCGGCCTCACGTTGTCTTCACGAGCTTATTCTGCTCGGGCCTGCAATTGGCTATGCTTGGCACCATCCTGCCTGAAGCTAGGCTTTAGGACTTCTGGCCTTCGCGTTGCCTTCATGAGCTTATTTTGCTCGGGCCTGCAATTGGCCATGCTTGGCACCATCCCGTCTGAAGCTAGGCTTTGGGACTTCTGGCCTTCGCGTTGTCTTCATGAGCTTATTCTGCTCGGGCCTGTAATTGGTTCTGGCTTGGCACCGTCCCGCCTTAAGCCAGGCTTTGGGACTTTCGGCCTTTGCGTTATCTTCACGAGCTTCTCTTGCTCGAGCCTGCAATTGGCTCACGCTTGGCACCGTCCCGCCTTAAGCTAGGCTTTGGGACTTCTGGCCTTTGCGTTTTCTTCACGATCCTATTCTCGCCTGGCCCGCAATTGGTTCTCGCTTGGCACCGTCCCGCCTTAGCCAGGCTTTGGGACTTTCGGCCTTTGCATTATCTTCACGAGCTTCTCTTGCTCGAGCCTGTAATTGGCTCACAATTGGCACCGTCCCGCCTTAAGCTAGGCTTTGAGACTTCTGGCCTTTACGTTTTCTTCATGAGCCTATTCTGCTCGCGCCTACAATTGGTTCTCGCTTGGCACCGTCCCGCCTTAAGCTAGGCTTTGGGACTTTCAACCTTTGCGTTATCTTCATGAGCTTCTCTTGCTCGAGCCTGCAATTGGCTTACACTTGGCACCGTCCCGCCTTACCTAGGCTTTGGGACTTCTGGCCTTTGCGTTTTCTTCATGAGCCTATTCTGCTCAGGCCTGTAATTGGCCACGCTTGGCACTGTCCCGCCTTAAGCAAGGCTTTGGGACTTCTGGCCTTAGGGTTGTCTTCATGAGCTTCTTCTGCTTGGGCCTGCAATTGGCCACGCTTGGCACCGTCCCGCCTAAAGCTAGGCTTTGGGTCTTCTGGCCGCAGAGTTGTCTTCATGAGCTTCTTCGCTCGGGCCTGCAATTGGCCACGCTTGGCACCGTCCCGCCTAAAGCTAGGCTTTGGGACTTCTGGCCTTAGTGTTGTCTTAATGGGCTTCTTCTACTCGGGCCTGCAATTGGCCACTCTTGGCACCGTCCCGCCTAAAGCTAGGCTTTGCGACTTTCGGCCTTTGCGTTATCTTCGCGAGCTCGTTGGCTTCAACTTGAATTGATATTATAAATATTTTTCTTACTTTTACATACGCTCAGATTTTTACACATCCCTATTTTGGGAAGGAATTTGACGCAAATGCTTACAACACAAGGGAACCTACTGGAAGTATTTTGTCAAGAGCTGTGCGTTCGATGGCCTCTTGACTTCTCGTCCATCCGGATGGGTTAGCCGGTATGCTTCTAGTCCGGCTATTTGAGTGACTCGGTAAGGACCTTCCCAGTTTGGTCTTAATACACCTTGCCTGGGGTCTTTCGTGTTCTTATTGACTCCTCTGAGCACCCAATCTCCCACTTGGAACCGACTGGATATGCACATTCCGGTTGTAATAGTGAGCCACTCTTCACTGATATTCTGCAATCTTGCAGTGACCCTTTCCCTCTTCTCCTCCAAGCAAGTCCAAGCCTCGCACACATCTGCTCGTTGAAGTGCTCTGTTCGGTGCGTCCCCATTCCTACTTCAGCAGGAACAACTGCCTCATGCCCAAACGCCAAGGAGAATGGGGTCTCTCCTGTGGCCGTTTTGTGTGTGGTTCTATAAGCCCTCAAGACGCCAGGCAGCTCGTCCACCCAAGCTCCCTTCTGCTTGTCAAGTTTGGTCTTCAGGAGACGTTTTATAGTCTTGTTTGCAGCCTCTACTTGTCCATTGGCCTGCGGGTGTGAGGGAGAACAGAACTTCAACTCTATCCCTAGGTTTTGGCAGAAGTCTCTGAACTTGTTGTTGTCAAACTGTCTCCCGTTGTCAGTGACCAATGCATGGGGAATTCCATATCTGCAAATCATATTTTTCCAAATGAAGTCAGTGGGTGCTCGTTTTCCCTCTCTTCGTTCCTCTCTGTGCATTCGACCATGAAGTCAGCCAAGGACTGAGCTTTTATGGCTGTTCGGGGTTGGTAGCAGATATCGAACTCACTGAGCTCTACCGACCATTTTACCAACCTTCCAGAGGTCTTTAGCTTGTGCAAAGTCTGCCTGAGTGGTTGGTTTGTTAACACCGTCACCGAGTGTGCTTGAAAGTAAGGCCTTAGCTTTCTAGCTGATGTCACTAGGGCCAAATGCCCATTTCTCCATCAATGGATATCGAGTTTCAGCTTATAGCAAAACTCCGTCAGATAATAGACGGGTACTACACCTCGATTCCTCTCTTACCATAACCGAGCTCGCTGCCCATCGGGACACAGCTAAACACTGAAACAATACCTCCCCGCTCGAGGTGTAGACAAGAATATGGCTTTCAGCAAGTATTCTTTCAACTCGCTGAACGCCGCTCACATTCTCAAGCGCCCACTTTGTCTTCCCGCCTTTCCTCATTTCCCGGAAAAGACTCGGCATTTCTCCGTGGCCCGAGATATGAACCTATTGAGGGATGCCAATTCATCGGAAAAGACTCACTGCTGATGGCCTCATATCTCTCTTGGTCGACGATCTCCTCTTCGCCTCACCGGCTTAGCTGCCTCTCAGATTGCCACCGTGACATGCCACCTGGGTTGATCCGAGGCATATCCTCATGCGTCCAGGCAATACATCCGCATGTGCTCGCAAACACTTCACCAGCTTTTCTTTTAACTGCTCGCTCATTCCCGAGCCGATCCGGACTTTCATCTCACCTTAACCTCCTCTAGCTCCTCACCTGGCTCACATCTTCCATTCCTCGACTCCCCACTCGAGTCCAAAGTGAGGTTATCTGCATGGTTTCCTTGGCTGCCACAACGTAGCAGCTCCTTGCTACCCTCTGGCTACCTTTTACGACCTCCATAGCCCCATTCACTCGATGCTTCATGGCTAAGTAGTGGGTAGATAGCACGGACTGGCTGATTCTCATAAAAGGCCTCCCCAATATTACTTGGTAGGGGCTGACTTCGTCCACCACCACGAAGTCCAGCATCTTTTTTTTAAAAGGCCTCGAGCCCATAATCACATCCAACTTAATGATTACCAGAGGGATCAGTTTTCCTCCTCCAAACCTTTTTAAAGAAGTGCTCGTCTGCTCGAGGCTCGCGCCTGCAATTCCCAAATCCTCGAGTGTGGACTTGAAAAGAATGTCCACCGAGCTTCCCGAGTCCACCAATATCCGGTCGACCTTTTTATTGGCAATGTTTGCTTTTACGACCAAGGCATTCTCATGGGGATATTGCACCCCTTCTTCATCCTCCTCTGTCCATATGATGGGCACTTGCAGTACCTTAGCCTTTTTTACAGCAGGTGCAGCGAACAGAACCTCCCTACGGCAATGCAGATATCTGTAATAATTCTTCCGGGCCCTGTTTGAATTTCCTGCCATCGTGGGCCCTCCTGAGATCACCCTTGTAGCCGGTTGTTCTAAATCTATTTCATAGGCTCGGTCATCTTCCGTTGGTTGTTGCTCGACAACCGGATGCCCTCCTTCAATGAACTCGTCAAAATACCGGTTCCTAACCAGAACCTCCACCTAGTTCTTCAAATCCTGGCATTGTGACGTTGAATGGTCGTGGTCACCGTGGAAGCGGCAGAACCGTCCCTTGTCTCGCTTATTAGCCGACTTGGCCATCGGTATCGGGGGGCTCAGCAATCCTCGCTCCTTTGCCACTTGTAGTATCTCCACGAGAGATACCTTCAACCTGGTGTATTGCCCGTAGGCGGGGCTCTGCTCCACCACCTGTATCACCTGATCCCTTGGGAAACTTCCTGGGGGGTGGTAACGGACGGTCTGCTCTGTTGTGGTTCGTCGCAGGTCTGCTTGGTGGTTGGTTACGGGATGGGTGGTCGTCGTGACGCCTGTACTCCCCGCGATCCCGCACTGGACACCGCGGGTGGCACGGAATCATACGCTGACTGGGAGCTCTCTGTAAGGGTCGTAGGGAACAACCCGGTCCCTCATCACATTTGAAGTCAATACTCCCAGGCGGACCTCCTTTTCTTTCCTCTCGGTTCCACTGCCTGCTCACTTCTCAACTTCGCAGCCTTTTTCCTCTTCGATGACCATGTCCATCTTCACCTGCTCATAAGTATCGGAATATGAACGGATCGAAGGACTCCATAAATTGTACCATGATCTCCCTATCCTAATTCCGTCCTTCAGCTCCCTCAATTTTTGGGGATGATTAAACACACCTAGATCTAGAACCGATCTGTGGTACCTCTTGACAAACTTCCGGAGGGGTTCTCCCACCCTCCGCCTTATCTCCGACAATTCCATCATATCATCTTCGGGGTCACTACGCCCAAACCGCTTTGCAAATTCCCTACACATCTGCTCAAAGCATGTGGATGCTTCCCCACGACGACTGCAGTACCATTCTCTTGCCCTTCCTTCAAGAGTGAGTGGAAGGCCCGCGATCTCGGGTCGCCGACAGCCCCTGCACTCGCCATGTCGTTAAACCATTCTATGTGCACCAACGGATCACTCTTCCCCGAAAACTTCAACACGGAAACTGAAGTCACGTGGGATCGTGATGACCGTGATCTCCGCTGAGAGTGGGGACTCGTTGTCCAAAGATTATCCTCCAACTTGGGCTATTTCCGCTTCCTCGAAGGTCCTCCACAACTTGTGCCAACCTCACGCACCTCCCTCTAACTCTTCTAGCAGAGGTTGGTGTCAGATCCTGCAAATGCTCGACGGATTCCCTTCTTCAAGGTTTGTCTCTTCCCTCCCGATAATATTTGGTGCCCTAGGTCTCGTGGCTTCATCCCCACATGCTCCCAAACGTAGCGTTTCCACGATCGGACTCGTGGACGTCATTGCATGCTTTCCTCCGTCCTCTCTCGAGCTCTTGCAGTATGGATGTCGGTGTCTCCATTTGTTTCTCCATCCGATCCATTCTCTCCCGGGTCTCTCTATTTTGGGCTTCATTGGCCACCTCCCTCAAAGTCACCGACTCCTCCGAGCTTACTCCTCTCCTGCTGTTTCCTCTCATTGTAGCGTTGTGTATTCGAATGGGATGGGAAATCGAGCTTTTGAATCGATCCCCATGGACGACGCCAAAAATGTTGATGCATTTTTCTCGTGTCTTCAACATAGTGCCAAAACCTTCCGCTCATGGTGAGCTCGAGCTCGAGCAGTGTTTGCTTTCCAACTTCGATTCCTCCGCCTTACCGTAACGAAGTCTCCTGGCCTGCACTCACGTGAAAATAGGGTCGGGGTCGCTCGGAGTTGTTCTGGCGAAAACCCTCCGACGCTCAAGTCAGTAATCGGGTTGTTCTTTTTAGTATCCCTCTTAGTTATAGAGACCGAAAGAATGGAAGGGGTCTTTTTGCCCTCCCTTCGTAGTAATAATCTCTCGAAAAATCAAAGTGCGTAAGAGGAAGAGAAGAAGAAAGAACCTGTGTCCAATTTTTCGGAACCCCTGCCACTTACACGTCCGTTTTCTTTTATTCTCCATTTTTCCCGCCCTTTCTCTCCGAGACCATCCGTTCCCGCGTCGGTGGTGTCTAGGTCCCTCTGACAGCCGGGATTAGTGTGATATTCCCGGGGATGCGCGACTGTCTGGTTGGGGTGGTTCACATGGTCAGATCATGATGTCGGGGATGTGCGCAATTAATGATGACATTGTTGGGGCATGTGCCGGCCATCGGTAACAGTAACGATACTATGCCGCGTAGGGCATTGATTAGGCATCGAAAGCTATGCCGAGTCTCTGGAGGAACAGGCCGGACTGTCCCGAACCGGATCAGTATCGGGGTCTTCCTTTCCTCCGTGTCGTGATCGGTATGATCGAGCAGCACTATGGATTTGAAGACCTCGAGCGGAAGAATGCGCTCGGGTTTCTACCAAAGATTGAGGTCCTTCGATCTTGACCAGCCTTGACCGGGTTTATGAAGACCTCGAGCGGTAAGAGTGAGCTCTGCCTCGACCAGTCTTGGACTCTTCGACCTTGACCAGCTTTGACGCCTAATGAGGCTGTCTTTGTGCTAGCGGTTGGATCTTCTGCTCGGGATAGGTTGACCTCGAAGTCTTTTGCTCGCACTGATTAGACTCGGGGAGGCCTGCCCGATATTACCTTAACAGTTCCCAAATCGTCTGCCAGTCGTAGAATCATTGTTGACCAACGAATTATATTGGGATAATCTTTCATGAATTCCAAACCCTCCTTTGTTATTGGATTTGCTGTAAAAGCATATGCGTGGATTAGAATCACAGGTGCTGATATTGAAATCCAGGCATTTTCCATGTACTCTTGAAGAGTTGGTATGTAGCCGCTGTGGTACCACTTTGCCTCCACTAAATATGCTTTACATATATCTCTCCACTGAATTTTTTTTTTCGAATTAATTAATATAATACAAGATATATAGTATCAAGTACAAAAGCATAAACTAAATTAATTAAAGGAAAAATAATCTCAACCACTTCAACAATATTAAAAGTATAATTATTCACCACACGTTTTTAATAATATCTCTACACCACCTCAAATTTTAGTGTTATATCAAACAATTACCTTTTCATTAACTTCGTTAGCTACTATTAAATAATCTAGGGTAAAAAAATTAATTCATGCCTAAAATGAAAAACACATGACAAAATAGGGACCAAAATAATCTTTTTATAAAAATTAAATCTTGGTATGGTGTAAAGATAATATTAGAAACTCGAAGTAGTTATTTGTATTTTTTATATTCTTGAGGTGATTGGAGAATAATCTTCCTTAATTAAAATAAAATGTTTAATTTATTAGTACCGCTTTCTTAAGATCAGAAATGAGCATGCCAACTCCTTGTTCTCCGAGAGCATCAAAAGCCATTTCATTTATAGAATTATGGAGAGCATGAAAGCACGACTTCATATAATTTGGAAGTTGCTCTATTGAAGTAGCGTCCGATCTAATACATTCATTATTGCAATTAATATCGGAATATCAATTTATTGGCTGCGTGAGTCCACAGTAATTTGCTAAGAATGTAATATAGTTAAATTAAAATAAGAGAGATATATAAATATATAAAATCATGAATAATGATCTAGTGGACAACGTGCTCACCTTATGTTGGGCATTACTGTGACATGATTTTATCTGATTAATCCACAACTTCAGAATTATTTATAAGGAATCATAAAATTATATCATGTATCCAAGTGCTTATCATATGGTGAATACTATTGCTCACTAGATCATGTTCCATAGACAATCATGCGTATACCTTTCAACTGCATCAGTGAATAGCTCAAGTTCGTCCAAGGTCCCATAGACGTAGTAGACATCATCGATTGTCGTTATTAAGGCATTGGCCATTGTAGACATACGTCTACAATATCCGAACTCAGGTTCGAATATCACCCCCACGGTCCAGAAGAAATTCTCCATTAATCTGTCTCTTGCAAAATTCAACTTCTCCCCAAGTCCTGTTTTCTTCCACCACCTGACCACATAATTAATTAGCATGAAATTTATTAAGTTACATATATGCATTCTCATTTAGACTTAATTATTTTGGAGTGTGGATGTCTGCATTTTTACAAATGCTATAAAGAGACTGTAGTTGAGCTTTCAAACGATAGAAAGTTTTTTACCAGGTTGTAGAAGGGCGATCAAGTCCACAATTTATGAGGACTCTAATGAGATTATATATCTAAATTCTTACCTTGACACATATTTGAGATCCTCTTGATGTGCTGCCTGCACAATATTAAAGTCAAGTTTAGCAAGCTCGAGCAAGATAGGGTTCCTGTCTGGTCCGCTCTCGTATACATCAATGAACCACCTCGCCTCCAATCTTTGCATCCTCCAATGTAGTGGAAGTTCCAAAGCATGTGCCGCTAATGTACAGAGATAGTCATTATCGTTTTCATTTTTATTATGCTTGACTACGTATTCTTTGAGATATGTAGTGGTGAAATTTTTAGCATCACGGAAGATATCGCTTTCTCCTTCTACCAAGAGATACGCGGCTTCATACAGAGCTAGAATTCCTTTGCAATCGTCACCGTGGTATGATAACTTAGAGCTCCTCTTCTCATCCATGAAACACAAAAGAGTTTCTACAAGTACATGTGCACGCACGCATGCATCTCATATTATTAATTAAATTATCTAGCTCAAAGAATCGAAATGAATTCTTTCAAGATCCATGAAAAGAAAATGAAAAGTTGTGGAAAAATGCTAAAGTGACAGAACATAGTCAGAAACAGTCATAAATCGGTGCCAGCTACTTCCCTTGTTTTTTAATTGAGTAACCAACATTGATTTATCACCGTTTCTGTCAAATTTTTCTGTCTAAATATTATTGTACAAAAGTTGCACGAGTGCATGCATACCTTTTGCAGGTATATCATAACCATGTTGCCCTAGGAGTCTAAATTTGAGTGCTACGGCAGTATAAACTTTCTTGTTTATGCTTATAATTGCTACGATTACTATTATTCTTGTTGTATATCCTAACCAAGGTTCTTTTAATTTCATCCTCGAAGTGATAAGATAATCCAAGTCTTTGCAGAGTATCAATCAGCTCAAGTTGATGTAAAGGGTCATCCTGCAGCAGCATCGCCCTCACTTCTTCCCTCAGCTTTTCCATTCTTTTCGCATATGGTTCTCCCTGCATGATATAATTAAATCAAATTATTTGTTATTTAATTAGCTACGTACGCATATTTAAACGAACTAATTGCAAACAAATTAAGCCAATTAATTAATTATGTACCATATATTTACTCTTAAGTGATCTGAATATAATCAAAACCCCAAATGGATGGTCGGTAATTGGCGGATCGCCTAATAGTGGTTTGATCAGCAGCGGCCTTAGTAGTGGCGGATGCAGCCATGCGATATTGGACTCGAGTAACAATTGCAGAAGGAACAAAGACATTAGTGTTGCTTGATAATGATATTGATAATCTGGTGAAATTGCATGACGCAGGCAGTGAAGAAAGCAGATTAAGAGCCATAATTAAGAATATAATTTCAAGGAGTGTATATATGAGATTTATATTAATTGCACAAATTATTGGGAAAATGGAACTATTATATGTGTTTAGGTAATATCGAGTAGCCCTCCTCGAGTCCAAGCAGCGCGAATAAAAGACTTCGAGGTCAACCTATGCCGAGCAGAAGACCCGACCGCTGGCACGAAGACGGCCTTACTAGGCGTCAAAGCTGGTCATGGTCGGGAAGTCAGGATGGGTCGAGCCCCGAGCCCTTTTTGCCTGCTCGAATTCTTCACGGCTCGGCCATCAAGAATGGTCAAGGTCGAGGAGCTCAAAGGCTGGGCGAGCTCGCTTTTCTGCTCGAGGTCTTCAAGTCCTCCGAGCACAACTTAATCACACCAATCGTAGCATGGAGGAAATGCAAGACCCGGACATGACTGGATCGGGACGATCCGACCCATTCCTCCGGAGACTCGGACAGACTTTCGATGCCTAATCAATGCCCTACGAGGCATGGTGTCGCATCGTTACTAATGGCCAAGACATGCCCCCACAGTGTCATCATTCCTTGCGCACACGCCCGACATCATGATCTCGACCATGTGAACCATACCCACCGAGACAATCAAGCATCCCTGTGGAATATCACGCCAATCCCGGCTATCGAGGCGACCCAGACACCACCGACGTGAGAATGGATGGTCTCAAGAGAAAGGGCGGGAAAATGTAGAATAAAAGAAAACCAAGCGAGTAGGTTGCGAGGGTTACGAAAAATTAGATATAGTGTTCTTATTCTTCTTCCCTTCTCCACTCGCTTCTTTTGGGAGATTTATTATTACAAAAGGAGGGCAAAAATACCCCTCCCATTCTTTCGGTCTCTCTGACTAAGAGGGATACAAAAAGAACAACCCGATCACTGACTTGAGCGTCGGAGGGTTTTCGCCGGAACAACATCCGGCGATCCCTGACCTTGTTTTCTGTGAGTACAGGTCCGGAAGACTTCCGTTCCAAGAAAGACCGAGGGATTGATCATCGGAAGCGCACTGCTCGAGCTTGAGCTTGCAGCGAGCAGAAGGTTTCAATACTATTTGAGGGCACGCAGAAAAACAGCATCAACATTTTTGGCGCCATCTGTGGGGATCAGTTCAAAAAGCCTGATTTCGCAACACATTCAGAAGACACAACACAACGATGAGAGGAAACAGCAGAAGAGGAGTGAGTCCAGAAGAATCTGTGACCTTGAGAGAAGTGGCCAATGAGGCTCAGAATAGAGAGATCCAGGAAAGAATGGATCGGATGGAGAAACAAATGGAAACTCTGACCTCCATAATACAAGAACTCAGGGATGGACAGAGGAAAGCATGTAATGATGTCCCTGAATCCAGCCGCGGGAACGCCCCCGTCAAGGAACACGCGGGAGACGAAGCCCAGAGACTGAGAATACCAAATGTTGCCGTGAGGGAGGAGACGAACATGGAGGAAAGGGATCCCGTCAGCACTTGCAGGATACAGCACTAACCTCCCGTGCGGAGGAGCTGGAGGGGGAAGTGCGTAGGTTGGCACAAGTTGTGGAGGACCTCCGGGGAAACGGAAAAAACCCAAGTTGGAGGATAATGCTGGACAACGAGTCCCCACTCTCGACGGAGATCATGGGTGTCACGATCCCATGTGACTTCCGTTTCCCAGATTTGAAGTTTTCAGGAAAGAGTGACCCGTTGGTGCACATAAAGCGATTCAACGACATGACAGGAGTACAGGGCCTGTTAGCAGCCCAGAGATGCAGGGCCTTCCCGCTCACTCTTGAGGGGAGGGCAAGAGAGTGGTACCGCAGGCTGCCGCGGGGAAGCATCCTGAGCTTTGAACAGATGTGTAGGAATTTACAGAGCGGCCGGGCTCAAGAACCCCAAAGATGATATGATGGAGCTGTCGGAAATAAGACAGAGGGAGGGAGAACCCCTCCGGGAGTTTGTCAAGAGGTACCACAGATCGGTCCTAGATCTTGATGCATTTAATCATCCCCAAGCATTGAGAGGGCTGAAGGACGGAATCAGGATGGGGAGACCATGGTACAATTTACGGAGCCCTTCGATCCGTTCATATTCAGATGCGTATGAACAGGTGAAAATGGACATGGTCATCGAAGAGGAAAAGGCTGCAAAGCTGAGAAGTGAACAGGGCAGTGGAATAAAGAGGAAGGAGAAAGGAGGTCCTGCCCGAGGAGCGCTGACTTAAAAAACAATGAGGGACCGGGTTGCCCCCTACAACCCTTATCAGAGAGCTCCCCCGCCACGGATGATTCCCGTGCCACCCCGCAGGTCTCCAAGCCGGGATCACAGGGAATACAGGCATCACGACGACCACCCATCCCGCAACCAACCACCAAGCAGACCTGTGATGAACCACAACAGAGCAGATCGTCCATTGCCACCCCTACCAAGAAGCTTCCCAAGAGATCGGGCGATACAGGTGGTGGAGCAGAGCCCCGCCACGGCAATACACAAGGTTAAAGATATCTCTCGAATAGATACTTCAAGTGGCAGAGGAGCGAGGATTGCTGAGCCCCCCAACGCCGATGGCCAAATCGACCGCAAATGAGACAAGGGACGGTTCTGCCGCTCCATGGTGACCACGGCCACTCCACGTCACAGTGCTGAGATTTGAAGAACCAGGTCAAGGATCTTGTTTGAAATCGGTATTTGGACGAGTTTATTGAAGGAGGACATCCGGTGGTCGAGCAGCACAACCCGAGGAGGATGACCGAGATTACGACATGGAGCTGGAAAAGTGCTCGGAAAAATTATTGCAGATAAGCTGCCGCAGGCTGGGAAGTCCTGTTCACTGCCCCCGCTGCTAAAAAGGCCAAGGTCCGGCAGGTGCCCATTATGTGGACGGAGGAAGACAAGGAGGGGGTGTTGTACCCCCATGAGGACGCCTTAGTCGTGAAAGCAAACATCGCTAATAAGGAAGTTGACCGAATCATCGGTAGACTCTGGAAGCTCGGTGGACATTCTCTTCAAGTCCACACTTGAGGATTTGGGAATAGAGAGTGCGAACCTCGAGCAGTACGAGCACTTCCTTGAAAGGATTCGGGGAAGGGAAGCTGATACCTATGAGAATCATCAAACTGGCTGTGACCATGGGCTCGAGGCCTTTTGAAAAGAACATGATGTTGGACTTCATGGTGGTGGACGAAGTCAGCCCTACCAAGCAATATTGGGAGGCCTTTTATGAGAATCACCAGTCCGTGCTATCCACCCATTACTTGACCCTGTAGTATTGAGTGAAAGGGGCTGTGGGGGGCGTAAAAGGCAGCAAGAGGGTAACAAGGAGCTGCTACACTATGGTAGCCAAGGAAACCATGCAAATAACCTTGCTGGACTCAAGGGCGGAGTCGAGGAATGGAAGACAGGAGCCAGCTGAGGAGCTAGAGGAGGTAAAATGAGAGCAGACGACCCCGAGAAGAAAGTCTGGATCGGCTCAGGAATTAGCGAGCAGTTAAAAGAAAAGCTGGTGGAGTGTTTGCGAGCACATACAGATGTATTTGCCTGGACGCATGAGGATATGCCTGGGATCGACCCAGAGGTGGCGTGTCACAGGCTGGTAACACGGAGAGATGCTAAGCCAGTGAGGCAGAAGAGGAGATGCGTCAACCAAGAGAGATATGAGGCCATCAACTGCGAGGTGGAGAAGCTACTAAAAGAAGGATTCATAAAGGAGGTCTCCTATCCCGAATGGATCTCGAATGTGGTGCTGGTAAAGAAGGCAAGTGCGAAATGGAGAATGTGCGTGGACTTCACAGATGTGAACAAAGCCTACCCTAAAGATAGCTTCCCGTTGTCGAAGATAGACCAACTGGTGGACTCCACGGCAGGGCACGGGCTGCTTAGTTTTATGGATGCGTTCTCAGGTTATAACCAAATTCCCATGCACCGATCAGACGAGGAGTGCACAAAGGTTGGTGAATAAGGTCTTCAAACCTTTGATTGACCGAACGACATGATCACCAAGTCAAAGGATGCAGAGGAGCATGTAAAGCATTTGGAGGAGACCTTTGCACTTTTAAGAAAGTATCGAATGAAACTAAACCCAGAAAAGTGTGCCTTTGGGGTTGGTTCGGGAAAATTTTTAGGCTTCATGGTCAGTCATAGAGGGATCGAGGCCAATCCGGAAAAGATAAGAGCAGTGGTGGAAAGGAAGTCCCCTAGTACCCTCAAGGAGATACAAAGTCTCACCGGCAAATTGGCATCCCTCAACAGGTTCATATCTCGGGCCACGGATAAATGCCAAGCCTTTTTCCAGGAAATAAGGAAAGGCAGGAAGACAAGGTGGATGCCAGAATGTGAAGCGGCGTTCCAACAGTTGAAAGGATACTTGCTGAAAGCCCTCACATCGCTCACACCTCGAGCGAGTGAGGTATTGTTTCAGATTTAATCGTGTCCCAGCGGGCAATGAGCTCGGTTCTGGTAAGGGAGGAATTATGGGTACAGTACCCCATCTATTATACGAGCAAAGCTTTGCTGGAACCTGAAACTCGATATCCGTCGATGGAGAAATGGGCATTGGCCCTAGTGACAGCAGCTAGAAAGCTGAGGCCTTACTTCCAATCACACTCGGTGACGGTGTTAACAAACCAACCACTCAGTGCAGACTCGCGACAAGCCGTAGACCTCCGAAGGTTGGTAAAATGGTCGGTGGAGCTCAGCGAGTTCGATATCTGCTACCAACCCCGAACAGTGATAAAGGCTCAGTCCTTGGCTGACTTCGTAGTCGAATGCACAAAGAGGAACGAAGAGAGGGAAGACGAGCACTCGCCAGACTCCCAGACCTCAACCAATACATGGACAGTCACGGTCGATGGGTCATGTAGAGATCAAGGAGCAGGAGCAGGAATTGTGCTCCTCAGTCCTGAAGGGGAAGAGATGCAGTATGCTGTAAAGCTAGGATTCGAAATCACCAACAATCAGGCCGAATATGAAACTGCGATCTCGGGGTTGAAGCTCGCGCTGGTGGTAAAGGCAGAAGAGGTGAAGCTTCAGACAGACTCACAGCTGGTGGCAAACCACCTCAACGAAAGCTTCCAAGCAAAAGGTTAGAAGATGGAGGCTTACCTTCGGAAGGTAAGGCAGCTGATTAATAATTTTTAAGCAGTCGAGGTGGAGCAGATCTCGAGGGAAAAGAATTTTTGAGCTGACATAATAGCTCGGATGGCCGCTACCTCTGACCCCAAAATACCAAGGTCCATCCCATTAGAAGTCAAGAAAGGAATAGTACCTACCGATAAGAAGCAAACAAGGAAGTTGAAGTGTAAAGCGGCCAAATATACTCTGATCGATGGGGTCTTGTATAGACGGGGATATAGACTCCCACTGTTGCGGTGTTTAAACCATTCAGGCGCGAGGTCTTTGGCTTTCAAGGCCTTGAGGCAGGGATAATTTTGGCCCCGCATGCATCAAGATGCCCAAGAGAAGACCAGAAGCTGCAAGAGCTGCCAAATTTTTGCCAATTACCTGACTCAGCCTCCAGAGAACCTTACGGTAATGAACTCACCATGGCCGTTTGCTCAATGGGGAATTGACTTGATCGGGCCACTGCCCAAGGGGAAGGCATCTGCTACTCACGCCATAGTAGCAATCGATTATTTCACCAAATGGGTCGAAGTGGGAGCCTTGAGCAGCATCACAGAAGGTAAAACCACTTACTTCATTTGGAAAAACGTGATTTGCAGGTATGGGATTCCCCATGCATTGGTCACAGACAATGGGAGACAATTTGACAACAACAAGTTCAGAGACTTCTGCCGAAACCTGGGGATAGAGTTGAAGTTTTGTTCTCCCTCACACCCGTAGGCCAATGAGCAAGTGGAGGCCGCAAACAAGACTATAAAACGTCTCCTGAAGACCATACTTGGCTAGCAGAATGGAGCCTGGGTGGACGAGCTGCCTGGCGTCTTGTGGGCTTATAGAACCACACACAAAACGGCCACAGGAGAGACCCCATTCTCCTTGGCGTTTGGACATGAGGCAGTTGTTCCCATAGAAGTAGGAATGGGGACGCACTCAACAGAGCACTTCAATGAGGAGCAAAACAACAAGCAGATGTGTGCAGGCTTGGACTTACTAGAGGAAAAGAGGGAAAGGGTCGCTGCTAAGATCGCAGAATACCAGCAGAAAGTGGCTCGCTATTACAACTGGAATGTGCACATCCGCCGGTTCTAAGTGGGGGATTGGGTACTCAGAAAAGTCAATCAGAACATGAAGGACCCCAGGCAAGGTGTGTTAGGGCCGAATTGGGAAGGCCCTTATCGAGTCACTCAAATAGCCGAACCAGGAGCATACCGGCTAACCCATCCAGATGGACGAGAAGTCAAGAGGCCATGGAACGCACAACTCTTAGTGAAATACCTCCAGTAAGTTTCCTTGAGTTGTAAGCATTAATGTCAAATTCCTTCCCAAAATGGGGATGTGTAAAAACTCGAACGTGTGTAAAAGTAAGAAAAACATTTGTAATATTAATTCAAGTTAAAGCCAAGAAGCTCACCGAGAAGAACGCGAAGGCCAGAAGTCCCAAAGCCTAGCTAATGGTGGGGCAGTGCCAAGCGTGGCCAATTGCTGGCCCGAGCAAGAGGAGCTCACCGACAAGAACGCTAAGGCCAGAAGTCCCAAAGCCTAGCTTTAGGCGGGACGGTGCCAAGCGTGGCCAATTGTAGGCCCAAGCAAGAGAAGCTCACCGAGAATAACGCGAAGGCCAAAAGTCCCAAAGCCTAGCTTTAGGCGGGACGGTGCCAAGCGTGGCCAATTGCAGGCCCGAGCAAGAGAAGCTCACTGAGAAGAACGCAAGGCCGAAGTCCCAAAGCCTAGCTTCTAGGCGGGATCGGTGCAAGCGTGGCCAATTGCAGGCCCGAGCAAGAGAAGCTCACCGAGAAGAACGCTAAGGCCAGAAGTCCCAAAGCCTAGCTTAAGGCGGGACGGTGCCAAGCGTGGCCAATTGCAGGCCCGAGCAAAAGAAGCTCGCGAAGACAACGCTAAGGCCAGAAGTCCCAAAGCCTAGCTTTAGGCGGGATGGTGCCAAGCGCGGCCAATTGTAGGCCCGAGCAAAAGTAGCTCGCGAAGACAACGCTAAAGCCAAAAGTCCCAAAGCCTAGCTTTAGGCGGGACGGTGCCGAGCGTGGCCAATTGAAGGTCCAAGCAGGATAAGCTCGTAAAATGAACAACTACCGAGCACAAGCCAAACAATGGCTCGATTGGACCGAGCTCACAAGATAAGCATAAAGTTGTCAGCTTAACTCAAGGCAAGGCTTGGCTACACATAAGTCAAAACATGATACGAGCAAAAATAACTTGGGAAGAAAATAAAGGCCCAACACTTATAAATTTTTGCTTGCAAGTGCATGAAGTCAATCTCGCATATAAATATAAACGCAGTATATGCATACAGTGCAGAGGCATGTTACCCAATGTTTACTTTTTATTCATTCATTGAAAAGATTACAAATACAGGAAGTAAAAAAAAAAAAAAAGGGAGTTCAAGCTACTGGGGAATCATGGCTAGCAGGGGCATCGGCAGCAGCAACGGGAGGGGCATCATCAGCAGCAGCAGCAGGAGCATCATCAGTAGCAGCAGCAGCAGGAGCATCATCAGTAGCAGCAGCAGGAGCATCATCGCCAGTAATCGGAGGAGCATCGCCAGCAGGGGAGGAACAACTTCCCAGTTCAGCTGGGGCCTCGGATGGGAAGCTTCCGACCCTTGGACTGGGATGCCATGAATGCGCATGTACTCAGCAACACCTACTTAGACCTTGTCTAGGTTCACCTCGGGATGCTCCTTACGCAAGGCATACACAAGGCAGCTAGTAATGAAAGCCACCCTTCGTCGTAGCTCGGTCGTGAGTCGGGTCTTCAAAGAATCCACTCGCTTCTAGAGACAAGAAGTTTCCTCCATGGTCCTCTCAAGGAGAATCTCTAGATGTCCAAGTCCTTCCGAGCCTCGAGTAACTCCTCCTGACAAGTGGACAGCTCCTCTTGAACCTGGTGGCCCTAGAGTCTGACATCACTACCTTCTCCTTGACGGTGGAATTCTCCTCGTGAAGCTTCGCTGCTTCCTCATCTTTCTGCTCAAGAATTTGCCTCAAGCTCTGGATTTCTGCTCGAAGCTGCCTCTGAGAATCTTCAGTCTTGGTCTTGAATTTGGTGACTGTAGCAGCAGACGAGAAGAGAGGCAGTGGAGAGTGCTGACCAGCTCATCAGCATCATAAGATTCTAACCCATCCAGGAACCTATCGTTCATCTGCCCTATAAAATCCTGAACATAGGGTTCGGCATGGCTAGACCAACCCAGCCTCCGCGACGCCGGGTCGAGGCCGAGCCGGATCGCAGCCCTTGACGCCTGGGAGGACCTCTTCAAGCACGCTCTACCTCTTGAGCTGAAAGAGAAGCTCGAACCAGTGGAGGCGGAGCATCTGTATCGGCTCGGGGCCTTTTCGCTAAAGAGCTGCTCGCTTCTCCTGAGGTCCCTACAGCCTCGCGATCATACCAAGCACCCCTCATCCTTTCCCCGACACCGCATCGAACTCTAAAAATGTCGGGTGTAGCAGCCCCGCACGAGCTCATGCTATCAAGTCGTCAGTCGACGCAGTGCTCTGAGTCGCTCCCCAATCCTAAAAAAGCACCCCATGATACTACGAAAACAATCGGAGTAAAATAGTGAAAACAAACACGAGCGTAATGAACAAAATAAAAATTTGATGGACTGGATAAACGACCTAGAGTGCGAAATGCCGTGGAACCGGAGGGCTCCCTCAGAGAGAAGTGGAGAATGCCCCTATTCTCCCCAACAAAGAAGAATTTGCTCTTCCAGCTGCCACCGTAGTAGGGAGATCCATTATGGGCTTTTACCCTTCAGTGCTAGAGGTGAGGTAGTACCACCAAAGATCCTTCTGGCCGCACTTTAGCTGATAAAGATGCTTTATTTCTCTATCGAGGGTTCACCCAAGTTACACCACTTTTACAAAACAAAGAGGCCGTAAAGGACCCTCCACCCATTCGAGTTCAACTACCCTGGCCAATTGAACTGGACAAAACCCGGCAAAATAAGGTCGAGAGGCACTGACTCCCATTTGAAGCACTCCATGCGGAAGGTAGTATACCCTGAGGGTGACGACCGGAATGTCACCCTTGCCCTAAGACCCGCAAATCCACATTGTCGGGTATATGGTAGGTGTGCCTAAGCCTCTTCAAGTCCAAGTGTGTGGTTTCACACCTCACGAGGTCAATGGGTACCCCTACCCTCCGACCTTCGGTCGACCCTCTCCACCTATTGCAGGCTGGGTCTCGCCACACGTAACGCCCTCCGAACTAGAATCTCTCACTCGGACTACGCTAAGGGGTTCTACTTCACTAAAAGAGGAAGATTCCTCAGGTGACATCCTACGAGGTTGTTTGGTGTTTGGCATGGTCTCCTAGAATTACGGTCAGCCCGGTTGAAATCAGAAGCTCAGATGAAGGAAAAACAGGACAGAAACAAGAGAAAGGAAAAGGGGTTTATACCTGAGAAAAGACCGACTCGAAATGGCATGACAAGAATAGAGAGACGGAAGCACTTATAGAGAGAGATTTCAGTCTGAATAGAAATGAACAATAGGAGGTACAATGAAGAAATCAAGGGTTTTTAAAGGGGAAAATGCGTCTCTTCAGCAGACGGCACGCATCTCAAGAGACGCGACCATTCAAGTAACGTCTCTTCAAAATTCAAACACACGGCCAGGATTGATCCACGTGTCCCGCATTAAATGTGAAATGATGGAAGCGGAAGACAGCTCACCCCAGGAAGGTAAAAAGGCCGTGAAGCCTGCCCAAACAAAAAGATTCCAATCTTATCTCGCTCCACTCAAAAGACTAGAAACTGGGGGACTGGTGTTTAGGTAATATCGAGCAGCCCTCCTCGAGTCTAAGAAGCGTGAGCAAATGACTTCGAGGTCAACCTATGTCGAGCAGAAGACCCGACCGCTGGCACGAAGACGGCCTTACTAGGTGTCAAAGCTGGTCAAGGTCGGGAAGTCAGGATGGGTCGAGCCCCGAGCCCTTTTTGCCTACTTAAATTCTTCAAGGCTCGACTGTCAAGGATGGTCAAGGTCGAGGAGCTCAAAGGCTGGGCGAGCTCGCTTTTCTGCTCGAGGTCTTCAAGTCCTCCGAGCACAACTTAATCACGCCAATCGTAGCATAGAGGAAATGCAAGACCCAGATACAGCCGGTTCGGGACAGTCCGACCTGTTCCTTTAGAGACTTGGCACAGCTTTCGATGCCCAATCAATGCCCTACAAGGCATGGTGTCGTTATTGTTACCGATTGCCGGCACATGCCCCCACAGTGTCATCATTCCTTGCGCACACGCCCGACATCATAATCTGACGATGTGAACCATACCCACTAGACAGTCATGCATCCCTAGGGAATATCACTCCAATCCCGGCTGTCAGAGGGACCCAGACACCACCGACACGGGAACGAATGGTCTCGGAGAGAAAGGGCGGGAAAAATGGAGAATAAAAGAAAACGGACGAGTAGCTTGCGGGGGTTCCGAAAAATTGGATACAGATTCTTCTTCTTCTTCCCCTTCACCACTCTGATTCTTTTGGGGAGATTTATTATTACAAAAGGAGGGCAAAAATACCCCTCCCATTCTTCCGGTCTCTCTAACTAAGAGGGATACAAAAAGAACAACCCGATCACTGACTTGAGCATCGGAGGGTTTTTGCCGGAACAACATCCGGCGATCCCTGACCTTGTTTTCTGTGAGTACAGTCCCAAGACTTCCGCTCCAAGAAAGATAGAGGGATTGATATCGAAAGCGTGCCCGCTCAAGCTTGCCACGAGCGTAAGGTTTCAACACTATTTGAGGGTACGCAAAAACAGCATCAAC
>CM046816.1:25189678-25415266 GCA_025617385.1 Murraya koenigii
GTTGATGCTGTTTTTGCGTACCCTCAAATAGTGTTGAAACCTTACGCTTCGCGGCAAGCTTGAGCGGGCACGCTTTCGATATCAATCCCTCTATCTTTCTTGGAGCGGAAGTCTTGGGACTGTACTCACAGAAAACAAGGTCGGGGATCGCGGGATGTTGTTCGGCAAAAACCCTCAGATGCTCAAGTCGGTGATCGGGTTGTTCTTTTTGTATCCCTCTTAGTTAGAGAGACCGGAAGAATGGGAGGGGTATTTTTGCCCTCTTTTTGTAATAATAAATCTCCCCAAAAGAATCAGAGTGGTGAAGGGGAAGAAGAAGAAGAATTTGTATCCAATTTTTCGGAACCCCCGCAACCTACTCGTCCATTTTCTTTTATTCTCCATTTTTCCCGCCCTTTCTCTCTGAGACCATTCGTTCCCGTGTCGGTGGTGTCTGGGTCCCTCTGACAGTAGGGATTGGCGTGATATTCCCTAGGGATGCATGGATGTCTAGTGGGTATGGTTCACATGGTTAGATTATGATGTCGGGCGTGTGCGCAAGGAATGATGACACTGTGGGGGCATGTGCCGGCAATCGGTAACAATAACGACACCATGCCTTGTAGGGCATTGATTGGGCATCGAAAGCTGTGCCGAGTCTCTAGAGGAACAGGTCGGACTGTCCCGAGCCATGTCATGTCTGGGTCTTGCATTTCCTCCATGCTACGATTGGCGTGATTAAGTTGTGCTCGGAGGACTTGAAGACCTCGAGCAGAAAAGCGAGCTCGCCCAGCCTTTGAGCTCCTCGACCTTGACCATCCTTGACAGTCGAGCCTTGAAGAATTTGAGTAGGCAAAAAGGGCTCGGGGCTTGACGCATCCTGACTTCCCGACCTTGACCAGCTTTGACACCTAGTAAGGCCGTCTTCGTGCCAGCGGTCGGGTCTTCTGCTCGACATAGGTTGACCTCGAAGTCATTTGCTCACGCTTCTTAGACTCGAGGAGGGCTGCTCGATATTACCTAAACACCAGTCCCCCAGTTTCTAGTCTTTTGAGTGGAGCGAGATAAGATTGGAATCTTTTTGTTTGGGCAGGCTTCACGGCCTTTTTACCTTCCTGGGGTGAGCTATCTTCCGCTTCCATCATTTCACATTTAATGCGGGACACGTGGATCAATCCTGGCCGTGTGTTTGAATTTTGAAGAGACGTTACTTGAATGGTCGCGTCTCTTGAGATGTGTCTTCGTCTGCTTGAAGAGGCGCATTTTCCCTTTAAAACCCTTGATTTCTTCATTGTACCTCCTATTGTTCATTTCTATTCGATTGAAATCTCTCTCTATAAGTGCTTCCGTCTCTCTATCTTGTCATGCCATTTCGAGTCGGTCTTTTCTCAGGTATAAACCCTTTTCCTTTCTCTTGTTTCTGTCCTGTTTTTCCTTCATCTGAGCTTCTGATTTCAACCGGGCTGACCGTAATTCTAGGAGACCATGCCAAACACCAAACAACCTCGTAGGATGTCACCTGAGGAATCTTCCTCTTTTAGTGAAGTAGAACCCCTTAGCGTAGTCCCAGTGAGAGATTCTAGTTCGGAGGGGGCGTTACGTGTGGCAGAGACCCAGCCGCAATAGGTGGAGAGGGTCAGCCAAAGGTCAGAGGGTAGGGGGTACCCCATTGACCTCATGAGGTGTGAAACCACACACTTGGACTTGAAGAGGCTTAGGCACACCTACCATATACCCGACAATGTGGATTTGCGGGTCTTGGGCAAGGGTGACATTCCGGTCAGTCACCCTCAGGGTATACTACCTTCGCATGGAGTGCTTCAAATGGGGGTCAGTGCCTCTCAGACCTTATTTTGCCGGGTTTTGTCCAGATTCAATTGGCCAGGGTAGCTGAACCCGAATGGGTGGAGGGTCCTTTCTGGCCTCTTTGTTTTGTAAAAGTGGTGTAACTTGGGTGAACCCTCGGTAGAGGAAATAAAGCATCTTTATCAGCTAAAGTGCAGCCCGAAGGATGCTGGCTGGTACTACCTCACCTCTAGCCTGAAGGGTAAAAAGCCCATAACAGATCTCCCTACTTCTGGTGGCAACTGGAAGAGCAAATTCTTCTTTGTTGGGGGAGAATAGGGGCATTCTCCACTTCTCTCTGAGGGGAGCCCTCCAGTTCCACGGCATTTCTGCACTCTAGGTCGTTTATCCGTCCATCAAATTTTTATTTTGTTCATTCTGCTCGTGTTTGTTTTCACTATTTTGCTCTGATTGTTTCTGTAGTATCATGGGGTGCTTTTTTTAGGATTGGGGAGCGACTCAGAGCACTGCGTCGACCTGACGACTTGATAGCATGAGCTCGTGCGGGGCTGCTACACCCGACATTTTTAGAGTTCGATGCGGTGTCGGGGAAAGGATGAGGGGTGCTTGGTATGATCGCGAGGCTGTAGGGACCTCGGGAGAAGCGAGCGACTCTTTAGCGAAAAGGCCCAGGCCGTCTGGATGCTCCGCCTCCACTGGTTCGAGCTTCTCTTCAGCTCGAGAGGTAGAGCGTCTCGAAGAGGTCCTCCCAGGCGTCAAGGGCTGCGATCCGGCTCGGCCTCGACCCGAGCGTCGCGGGAGGCTGGGTTGGTCTAGCCATGCCGAACCCTATGTTCAGGATTTTATAGGGCAGATGAACGATAGGTTCCTGGATGGGTTGGAATCTTATGATGCTGATGAGCTGGTCAGCACTCTCCACTGCCTCTCTTCTCGTACTGCCGCTACTGTCACCAAATTCAAGACCAAGACTGAAGATTCTCAGAGGCAGCTTCGAGCAGAAATCCAGAGCTTGAGGCAAATTCTTGAGCAGAAAGATGAGGAAGCAGCGAAGCTTCACGAGGAGAATTCCACCGTCAAGGAGAAGGTAGTGATGTCAGACTCTAGGGCCACCCAGTTCAAGAGGGAGCTGTCCCTTGTCTGGGAGGAGTTACTCGAGGCTCGGAAGGACTTGGACATCTAGAGATTCTCCTTCGAGAGGACCATGGAGGGGGAAACTTCTTGTCTCTAGAAGCAGGTGGATTCTTTGAAGACCCAGCTCACGACCGAGCTACAACGAAGGGGTGGCTTTCAGCTACAACTGCCTTGTGTATGCCTTGCGTAAGGAGCATCCCGAGGTGAACCTAGACAAGGTCTAAGTAGGTGTTGCTGAGTACATGCGCATTCATGGCATCCCAGTCCAAGGGTCGGAAGCTTCCCCATCTGAGGCCCCCACTGAACCTAGGGAAGTTGTTCCTCCCCCTGCTGCTGATGCTCCTCCAGCTGCTGCTGATGATGCTCCTGCTGCTGCTACTGATGATGCTCCTCCTGCTGCTGCTACTGATGATGCTCCTGCTGCTGCTGCTAATGATGCCCCTCCAGTTCTTTGCTGCTGAGTGCCCTCGCTAGCCATGATTCCCAGTGAGCTTGAACTCCCTTTTTTTTTTTTTTTACTTCCTGTATTTGTAATCTTTTCAATGAATGAATAAAAAGTAAACATTGGGTAACATGCCTCTGTACCCGTATGCATATACTTGCGTTTTATATTTATATGCGAGATTGACTTCATGCACTTGCCAAGCAAAAAATTTATAAGTGTTGGGCCTTTATTTTTCTTCCCCAAGTTATTTTTGCTCGTATCATGTTTTGACTTATGTGCAGCCAAGCCTTGCCTTGAGTTAAGCTGACAACTTTATGCTTATCTTGTGAGCTCGGTCCAATCGAGCCAATGTTTGGGTTGTGCTCGGTAGTTGTTCATTTAACGAGCTTATCCTGCTTGGACCTTCAATTGGCCACGCTCGGCACCGTCCCGCCTAAAGCTAGGCTTTGGGACTTTTGGCTTTAGCGTTGTCTTCGCGAGCTACTTTTGCTCGGGCCTACAATTGGCCGCGCTTGGCACCATCCCGCCTAAAGCTAGGCTTTGGGACTTCTGGCCTTAGCGTTGTCTTCGCGAGCTTCTTTTGCTCGGGCTTGCAATTGGCCACGCTTGGCACCGTCCCGCCTTTAGCTAGGCTTTGGGACTTCTGGCCTTAGCGTTCTTCTCGGTGAGCTTCTCTTGCTCGGGCCTGCAATTGGCCACGCTTGGCACCGTCCCGCCTAGAAGCTAGGCTTTGGGACTTCTGGCCTTCGCGTTCTTCTCAGTGAGCTTCTCTTGCTCGGGCCTGCAATTGGCCACGCTTGGCACCGTCCCGCCTAAAGCTAGGCTTTGGGACTTTTGGCCTTCGCGTTATTCTTAGTGAGCTTCTCTTGCTTGGGCCTACAATTGGCCACGCTTGCACGTCCCTCTAAAGCTAGGCTTTGGGACTTCTGGCCTTAGCGTTCTTGTCGGTGAGCTCCTCTTGCTCGGGCCAGCAATTGGCCACGCTTGGCACTGCCCCACCATTAGCTAGGCTTTGGGACTTCTGGCCTTCGCGTTCTTCTCGGTGAGCTTCTTGGCTTTAACTTGAATTAATATTACAAATGTTTTTCTTACTTTTACACACGTTCGAGTTTTTACACATCCCCATTTTGGGAAGGAATTTGACATTAATGCTTACAACTCAAGGAAACTTACTGGAGGTATTTCACTAAGAGTTGTGCGTTCCATGGCCTCTTGACTTCTCGTCCATCTGGATGGGTTAGCCGGTATGCTCCTGGTTCGGCTATTTGAGTGACTCGATAAGGGCCTTCCCAATTCGGCCCTAACACACCTTGCCTGGGGTCCTTCGTGTTCTGATTGACTTTTCTGAGTACCCAATCCCCCACTTAGAACCGGCGGACGTGCACATTCAGGTTGTAATAGCGAGCCACTTTCTGCTGGTATTCTGCGATCTTAGCAGCGACCCTTTCCCTCTTTTCCTCTAGTAAGTCCAAGCCTGCACACATCTGCTCGTTGTTTTGCTCCTCATTGAAGTGCTCTGTTCAGTGCGTCCCTATTCCTACTTCTACGGGAACAACTACCTCATGTCCAAACGCCAAGGAGAATGGGGTCTCTCCTGTGGTCGTTTTGTGTGTGGTTCTATAAGCCCACAAGACGCCAGGCAGCTCGTCCACCCAGGCTCCATTCTGCTAGCCAAGTATGGTCTTCAGGAGACGTTTTATAGTCTTGTTTGCGGCCTCCACTTGCCCATTGGCCTACGGGTGTGAGGGAGAACAAAACTTCAACTCTATCCCGAGGTTTCGGTAGAAGTCTCTGAACTTGTTGTTGTCAAATTATCTCCCATTATGCATGACCAATGCATGGGAATCCATACACCGCAAATCACGTTTTCCAAATGAAGTAAGTGGTTTTACCTTACGTGATGCTGCTCGAGGCTCCCACTTCGACCCATTTGGTGAAATAATCGATTGCTACTATGGCGTGAGTAGTAGATGCCTTCCCCTTGGGCAGTGGCCCGATCAAGTCAATTCCCCATTGAGCAAACGGCCATGGTGAGTTCATTACCGTAAGGTTCTCTGGAGGCTGAGTCAGGTAATTGGCAAAACTTTGGCAGCTCTTGCAGCTTCTGGTCTTCTCTTGGGCATCTTGATGCATGCGGGGCCAAAATTATCCCTGCCTCAAGGCCTTGAAAGCCAAAGACCTCGCGCCTGAATGGTTTAAACACCGCAACAGTGGGAGTCTATATCCCCGTCTATACAAGACCCCATCGATCAGAGTATATTTGGCCGCTTTACACTTCAACTTCCTTGCTTGCTTCTTATCGGTAGGTACTATTCCTTTCTTGACTTATAATGGGATGGACCTTGGTATTTTGGGGTCAGAGGTAGCAGCCATCCGAGCTATTATGTCAGCTCAAAAATTCTTTTCCCTCGAGATCTGCTCCACCTCGACTGCTCAAAAATTATTAATCAGCTGCCTTACCTTCCGAAGGTAAGCCTCCATCTTCTAACCTTTTGCTTGGAAGCTTTCGTTGAGGTGGTTTGCCACCAGCTGTGAGTCTGTCTGAAGCTTCACCTCTTCTGCCTTTACCACCAGCGCGAGCTTCAACCCCGAGATCGCAGTTTCATATTCGGCCTGATTGTTGGTGATTTCGAATCCTAGCTTACTGACATCTGCATCTCTTCCCTTCGAGATCGAGGAGCACAATTCACTGCTCTCGCTCCTTGATCTCCACATGACCCATCGGCAGTGATCTGTCCATGTATTGGTTGAGGTCTGGGAGTCTGGCGAGTGCTCGTCTTCCCTCTCTTCGTTCCTCTTTGTGCATTCGACTACGAAGTCAGCCAAGGACTGAGCCTTTATCACTGTTCGGGGTTGGTAGCAGATATCGAACTCGCTGAGCTCCACCGACCATTTTACCAACCTTCCAGAGGTCTCTGGCTTGTGCAGAGTCTGCCTGAGTGGTTGGTTTGTTAACACCGTCACCGAGTGTGATTGGAAGTAAGGCCTCAGCTTTCTAGCTGCTGTCACTAGGGCCAATGCCCATTTCTCCATCGACGGATATCGAGTTTCGAGTTCCAGAAAGCTTTGCTCGTATAATAGATGAGGTCTTGTACCCATAATTCCTCCCTTACCGAGCCAGAGCTCATTGCTCACTGGGACACGATTAAATCTGAAACAATACCTCACTCGCTCGAGGTGTAGAGCGATGTGAGGGCTTTCGAGCAAGTATCCTTTCAGCTGTTGGAATGCCGCTTCACATTCTGGCATCCACCTTGTCTTCCTGCCTTTCCTTATTTCATGGAAAAAGGCTTGGCGTTTATCCGTGGCCCGAGATATGAACCTGTTGAGGGATGCCAATTCTGCGGTGAGACTTTGTATCTCCTTGAGGGTACTGAGGGACTTCCTTTCCACCACTGCTCTTATCTTTTCCGGATTGGCCTCGATCCTCTATGGTGACCATGAAGCCTAAAAATTTTCCCGAACCAACCCCAAAGGCACACTTTTCTGGGTTTAGTTTCATTCGATACTTTCTTAAAAGTGCAAAGGTCTCCTCCAAATGCTTTACATGCTCCTCTGCATCCTTTGACTTGGTGATCATGTCGTTCGGCCAATCAAAGGTTTGAAGACCTTATTCACCAACCTTTGTGCACTCCTCGTCTGATCGGTGCATGGGAATTTTGTTATAACCTGAGAACGCATCCATAAAACTAAGCGACCGTGCCTGCCGTGGAGTCCACCGATTGGTCTATCTTCGACAACGGAAGCTATCTTTAGGGTAGGCTTTGTTCACATCTGTGAAGTCCACGCACATTCTCCATTTCGCACTTGCCTTCTTTACCAGCACCACATTCGAGATCCATTCGGGATAGGAGACCTCCTTTATGAATCCTTCTTTTAGTAGCTTCTCCACCTCGCAGTTGATGGCCTCATATCTCTCTTGGTTGACGCATCTCCTCTTCTGCCTCACTGGCTTAGCATCTCTCCGTGTTACCAGCCTGTGACACGCCACCTCTGGGTCGATCCCAGGCATATCCTCATGCGTCCAGGCAAATACATCTGTATGTGCTCGCAAACACTCCACCAGCTTTTCTTTTAACTGCTCGCTAATTCCTGAGCCGATCCAGACTTTCTTCTCGGGGTCGTCTGCTCTCATTTTACCTCCTCTAGCTCCTCAGCTGGCTCCTGTCTTCCATTCCTCGACTCCGCCCTTGAGTCCAGTGAGGTTATTTGCATGGTTTCCTTGGCTACCATAGTGTAGCAGCTCCTTGTTACCCTCTTGCTGCCTTTTACGACCCCCACAGCCCCTTTCACTCGATACTACAGGGTCAAGTAGTGGGTGGATAGCACGGACTGGCTGATTCTCATAAAAGGCCTCCCCAATATTGCTTGGTAGGGGCTGACTTCGTCCACCACCATGAAGTCCAACATCATGTTCTTTTCAAAAGGCCTCGAGCCCAAGGTCACAGCCAGTTTGATGATTCTCATAGGTATCAGCTTCCCTTCCCCGAATCCTTTCAAGGAAGTGCTCGTCTGCTCGAGGCTCGCACCTACTATTCCCAAATCCTCAAGTGTGGACTTGAAGAGAATGTCCACCGAGCTTCCCGAGTCTACCAGTATTCGGTCAACTTCCTTATTAGCGATGTTTGCTTTCACGACCAAGGCGTCCTCATGGGGGTACAACACCCCCTCCTTGTCTTCCTCCGTCCACATAATGGGCACCTGCCGGACCTTGGCCTTTTTAGCAGCGGGGGCAGTGAACAGGACTTCCCTGCCTGCGGCAGCTTATCTGCAATAATTTTTCCCAGCACTTTTCCAGCTCCATGTCGTAATCTCGGTCATCCTCCTCGGGTTGCTGCTCGACCACCGGATGTCCTCCTTCAATAAACTCGTCCAAATACCGATTTCAAACAAGATCCTTGACCTGGTTCTTCAAATCTCGGCACTGTGACGTGGAGTGGCCGTGGTCACCATGGAAGCGGCAGAACCGTCCCTTGTCTCATTTGCCAGCTGATTTGGCCATCGGCGTTGGGGGGCTCAGCAATCCTCGCTCCTCTGCCACTTGAAGTATCTATTCGAGAGATATCTTTAACCTTGTGTATTGCCCGTAAGCGGGGCTCAGCTCCACCACCTGTATCGCTCGATCTCTTGGGAAGCTTCTTGGTGGGGGTGGCAATGGACGATCTGCTCTGTTGTGGTTCATCACAGGTCTGCTTGGTGGTTGGTTACGGGATGGGTGGTCGTCGTGATGCCTGTATTCCCTGTGATCCCGGCTTGGAGACCTGCGGGGTGGCACGGGAATCATCCGTGTGCGGGAGCTCTCGATAAGGGTTGTGAGGGCAACCTGGTCCCTCATTGTTTTTTAAGTCAGCGCTCCTCGGGCAGGACCTCCTTTCTCCTTCCTCTTTATTCCACTGCCCTGTTCACTTCTCAGCTTTGCAGCCTTTTCCTCTTCGATGACCATGTCCATTTTCACCTGTTCATACGCATCTGAATATGAACGGATCGAAGGGCTCCGTAAATTGTACCATGGTCTCCCCATCCTGATTCCGTCCTTCAGCCCTCTCAATGCTTGGGGATGATTAAATGCATCAAGATGTAGGACCGATCTGTGGTACCTCTTGACAAACTCCCGGAGGGGTTCTCCCTCCCTCTGTCTTATTTCCGACAGCTCCATCATATCATCTTTGGGGGTTACTGAGCCCCGAAACTGCTCTGTAAATTCCCTACACATCTGTTCAAAGCTCAGGATGCTTCCCCGCGGTAGCCTGCGGTACCACTCTCTTGCCCTCCCCTCAAGAGTGAGCGGGAAGGCCCTGCATCTCCGGGTCGCTAACGTGACCCCAGTACTCCGTCATGTCGTTGAATCGCTTTATGTGCACCAACGGGTCACTCTTTCCTGAAAACTTCAAATCCAGGAAGCGGAAGTCACATGGGATCGTGACACCCATGATCTCCAGTCGAGAGTGGGGACTCGTTGTCCAGCATTATCCTCCAACTTGGGTTTTTCCGTTTCCGGAGGTCCTCCACAACTTGTGCCAACCCACGCACTTCCCCTCCGGCTCCTCCATGCGGGAGGTTAGTCTTTGTATCCTGCAAGTGTTGACGGGATCCCTTTCCTCCATGTTCGTCTCCTCCCTCACGGCAACATTTGGTATTCTCAGTCTCTGGGCTTCGTCTCCCGCGTGTTCCTTGACGGGGGCGTTCCCGCGGCTGGATTCAGGGACATCATTACATGCTTTCCTCTGTCCATCCCTGAGTTCTTGTATTATGGAGGTCAGAGTTTCCATTTGTTTCTCCATCCGATCCATTCTTTCCTGGATCTCTCTATTCTGAGCCTCATTGGCCACTTCTCTCAAGGTCACAGATTCTTCTGGACTCACTCCTCTTCTGCTGTTTCCTCTCATCGTTGTGTTGTGTCTTCTGAATGTGTTGCGAAATCAGGCTTTTTGAACTGATCCCCACAGATGGCGCCAAAAATGTTGATGCTGTTTTTCTGCGTGCCCTCAAATAGTATTGAAACCTTCTGCTCGCTGCAAGCTCAAGCTCGAGCAGGTCTGCTTTCCAGTATCAATCCCTCAGTCTTTACTGGAACGGAAGTCTTCCGGACCTGTACTCACAGAAAACAAGGTCAGGGATCGCCGGATGTTGTTCCGGCGAAAACCCTCCGACGCTCAAGTCAGTGATCGGGTTGTTCTTTTTGTATCCCTCTTAGTCAGAGAGACCGAAAGAATGGGAGGGGTATTTTTGCCCTCCTTTTGTAATAATAAATCTCCCCAAAAGAAGCAGAGTGGAGAAGGGGAAGAAGAATAAGAACCTGTATCTAATTTTTCAGAACCCTCGCAACCTACTCGCCCGTTTTCTTTTATTCTAAATTTTTCCCGCCCTTTCTCTTCGAGACCATCCATTCTCACGTCGGTGGTGTCTTGGTCGCTCTGATAGCCGGGATTGGCGTGATATTCCCTGGGGATGCGCGACTGTCTGGTGGGTATGGTTCACATGGTCAGATCATGATGTCGGGCGTGTGCGCAAGGAATGATGACACTGTGGGGGCATGTGCCGGCCATTGGTAACAGTAACGACACCATGCCTCGTAGGGCATTGATTAGGCATCGAAAGCTGTGCCGAGTCTCTGGAGGAATGGGTCGGACTGTCCCGATCCGGCTGTATCTGGGTCTTGCATTTCCTCCATGCTACGATTGGTGTGATTAAGTTGTGCTCGGAGGACTTGAAGACCTCGAGCAGAAAAGCGAGCTCGCCCAGCCTTTGAGCTCCTCGACCTTGACCATTCTTGATGGCCGAGCCGTGAAGAATTCGAGCAGGCAAAAAGGGCTCGGGGCTCGACCCATCCTGACTTCCCGACCATGACCAGCTTTGACGCCTAGTAAGGCCGTCTTCGTGCCGTGATCGGGTCTTCGCTTCGAGCATAGGTTGACCTCGAAGTCTTTTATTCATGCTGCTTGGACTCGAGGAGGGCTACTCGATATTACCTAAGCATATATAATAGTTCCATTTTCCCAATAATTTGTGCAATTAATATAAATCTCATATATACACTCCTTGAAATTATATTCTTAATTATGGCTCTTAATCTGCTTTCTTCACTGCCTGCGTCATGCAATTTCACCAGATTATCAATATCATTATCAAGCAACACTAATGTCTTTGTTCCTTCTGCAATTGTTACTCGAGTCCAATATCGCATGGCTGCATCCGCCACTACTAAGGCCGCTGCTGATCAAACCACTATTAGGCGATCTGCCAATTACCAGCCATCCATTTGGGGTTTTGATTATATTCAGTCACTTAAGAGTAAATATATGGTACATAATTAATTAATTGGCTTAATTTGTTTGCAATTAGTTCGTTTAAATATGCGTACGTAGCTAATTAAATAACAAATAATTTGATTTAATTATATCATGCAGGGAGAACCATATGCGAAAAGAATGGAAAAGCTGAGGGAAGAAGTGAGGGCGATGCTGCTGCAGGATGACCCTTTACATCAACTTGAGCTGATTGATACTCTGCAAAGACTTGGATTATCTTATCACTTCGAGGATGAAATTAAAAGAACCTTGGTTAGGATATACAACAAGAATAATAGTAATCGTAGCAATTATAAGCATAAACAAGAAAGTTTATACGCCGTAGCACTCAAATTTAGACTCCTAGGGCAACATGGTTATGATATACCTGCAAAAGGTATGCATGCACTCGTGCAACTTTTGTACAATAATATTTAGACAGAAAAATTTGACAGAAACGGTGATAAATCAATGTTGGTTACTCAATTAAAAAACAAGGGAAGTAGCTGGCACCGATTTATGACTGTTTCTGACTATGTTCTGTCACTTTAGCATTTTTCCACAACTTTTCATTTTCTTTTCATGGATCTTGAAAGAATTCATTTCGATTCTTTGAGCTAGATAATTTAATTAATAATATGAGATGCATGCGTGCGTGCACATGTACTTGTAGAAACTCTTTTGTGTTTCATGGATGAGAAGAGGAGCTCTAAGTTATCATACCACGGTGACGATTGCAAAGGAATTCTAGCTCTGTATGAAGCCGCGTATCTCTTGGTAGAAGGAGAAAGCGATATCTTCCGTGATGCTAAAAATTTCACCACTACATATCTCAAAGAATACGTAGTCAAGCATAATAAAAATGAAAACGATAATGACTATCTCTGTACATTAGCGGCACATGCTTTGGAACTTCCACTACATTGGAGGATGCAAAGATTGGAGGCGAGGTGGTTCATTGATGTATACGAGAGCGGACCAGACAGGAACCCTATCTTGCTCGAGCTTGCTAAACTTGACTTTAATATTGTGCCGGCAGCACATCAAGAGGATCTCAAATATGTGTCAAGGTAAGAATTTAGATATATAATCTCATTAGAGTCCTCATAAATTGTGGACTTGATCGCCCTTCTACAACCTGGTAAAAAACTTTCTATCGTTTGAAAGCTCAACTACTGGTCTCTTTATAGCATTTGTAAAATGCAGACATCCACACTCCAAAATAATTAAGTCTAAATGAGAATGCATATATGTAACTTAATAAATTTCATGCTAATTAATTATGTGGTCGGGTGGTGGAAGAAAACAGGACTTGGGGAGAAGTTGAATTTTGCAAGAGACAGATTAATGGAGAATTTCTTCTGGACCGTGGGGGTGATATTCGAACCTGAGTTCGGATATTGTAGACGATATGTCTACAATGGCCAATGCCTTAATAACGACAATCGATGATGTCTACTACGTCTATGGGACCTTGGACGAACTTGAGCTATTCACTGATGCAGTTGAAAGGTATACGCATGATTGTCTATGGAACATGATCTAGTGAGCAATAGTATTCACCATATGATAAGCACTTGGATACATGATATAATTTTATGATTCCTTATAAATAATTCTGAAGTTGTGGATTAATCAGATAAAATCATGTCACAGTAATGCCCAACATAAGGTGAGCACGTTGTCCACTAGATCATTATTCATGATTTTATATATTTATATATCTCTCTTATTTTAATTTAACTATATTACATTCTTAGCAAATTACTGTGGACTCACGCAGCCAATAAATTGATATTCCGATATTAATTGCAATAATGAATGTATTAGATCGGACGCTACTTCAATAGAGCAACTTCCAAATTATATGAAGCTGTGCTTTCATGCTCTCCATAATTCTATAAATGAAATGGCTTTTGATGCTCTCAGAGAACAAGGAGTTGGCATGCTCATTTCTGATCTTAAGAAAGCGGTACTAATAAATTAAACATTTTATTTTAATTAAGGAAGATTATTCTCCAATCACCTCAAGAATATAAAAAATACAAATAACTACTTCGAGTTTCTAATATTATCTTTACACCATACCAAGATTTAATTTTTATAAAAAGATTATTTTGGTCCCTATTTTGTCATGTGTTTTTCATTTTAGGCATGAATTAATTTTTTTACCCTAGATTATTTAATAGTGGCTAACGAAGTTAATGAAAAGATAATTGTTTGATATAACACTAAAATTTGAGGTGGTGTAGAGATATTATTAAAAACGTGTGGTGAATAATTATACTTTTAATATTGTTGAAGTGGTTGAGATTATTTTTCCTTTAATTAATTTAGTTTATGCTTTTGTACTTGATACTATATATCTTGTATTATATTAATTAATTCGAAAAAAAAAATTCAGTGGAGAGATATATGTAAAGCATATTTAGTGGAGGCAAAGTGGTACCACAACGGCTACATACCAACTCTTCAAGAGTACATGGAAAATGCCTGGATTTCAATATCAGCACCTGTGATTCTAATCCACGCATATGCTTTTACAGCAAATCCAATAACAAAGGAGGGTTTGGAATTCATGAAAGATTATCCCAATATAATTAGTTGGTCAACAATGATTCTACTGATCGCGGAC
The DNA here is from genome assembly GCA_025617385.1 of Murraya koenigii. Taxonomy (NCBI): domain Eukaryota; kingdom Viridiplantae; phylum Streptophyta; class Magnoliopsida; order Sapindales; family Rutaceae; genus Murraya; species Murraya koenigii. The sequence goes on from CM046816.1 coordinate 25,203,462, forward strand.
GATTTGGGAGCTGTTAAGGTAATATCGGGCGAGCCTCCCAGAGTCTAATCGGTCGCGAGCAAAAGACTTCGAGGTCAACCTATCCCGAGCAGAAGATCCAACCGCTAGCACAAAGACAGCCTCATTAGGCGTCAAAGCTGGTCAAGGTCGAAGAGTCCAAGACTGGTCGAGCCCGAGCTCACTCTTCTGCTCGAGGTCTTCATAAACCCGGTCAAGGCTGGTCAAGATCGAAGGACCTCAATGCTGGTAGAAACCCGAGCGCATTCTTCCGCTCGAGGTCTTCAAATCCCGCAAGCGCTGCTCGATCATACCAGTCACGACACGGAGGAAAGGGAAGACCCCGATACAGCCGGTTCGGGACAGTCCGGCCCGTTCCTCCAGAGACTCGGCATAGCTTTCGATGCCTAATCAATTCCCTACGCGGCATAGTGTCGTTACTGTTACCGATGGCCGGCACATGCCCCAACAATGTCATCATTAATTGCGCACATCCCCGACATCATGATCTGACCATGTGAACCACCCTGACCGAGACGATCGCGCATCCCGTGGAATATCACACTAATCCCGACTGTCGGAGGGACCTAGACACCACCGAGCGGGGAGCGGATGGTCTCGGAGAGAAAGGGCGGGAAAAATGGAGAATAAAAGAAAACGGACGTGTAAGTGGCAGGGGTTCCGAAAAATTGGACACGGGTTCTTTCTTCTTCTCTTCCTCTTACGCACTTTGATTTTTCGGAGATTATTACTACGAAGGGAGGGCAAAAGACCCTTCCATTCTTTCGGTCTCTCTAACTAAGAGGATACTAAAAGAACAACCCGATTCATCGACTTGAGCGTCGGAGGGTTTTCGCCAGAACAACTCCCGACGACCCCTGACCCTATTTTCTGTGAGTACAGGCCCAGGAGACTTCCGTTCTGGTAAGGGCAGAGGAATCGAAGTTGGAAAGCAAACCTGCTCGAGCTCGAGCTCACCGCGAGCAGAAGGTTTTGGCACTATTTGAAGACACGCAGAAAAAATGCATCAACATTTTTGGCGTCGTCTGTGGGGATCAGTTCAAAAAGCCTGATTTCCCATCCCATTCGGAATACACAACGCTACAATGAGAGGAAACAGCAGGAGAGGAGTAAGCTCGGAGGAGTCGGTGACTTTGAGGGAGGTGGCCAATGAAGCCCAAAATAGAGAGACCCGGGAGAGAATGGATCGGATGGAGAAACAAATGGAGACACTGACATCCATACTGCAAGAGCTCAGAGAGGGACAGAGGAAAGCATGCAATGACGTCCCTGAGTCCAGTCGTGGAAACGCTTCTGTTTGGGAGCATGTGGGGGATGAAGCCACGAGACCTAGGGCACCAAATATTATCGGGAGGGAAGAGACAAACCTTGAAGAAAGGGAATCCCGTCAGCATTTGCAGGATACAGCACCAACCTCTGCGCCGAAGAGTTAGAGGGGGAGGTGCGTAGGTTGGCACAAGTTGTGGAGGACCTTCAAGGAAACGGAAATAGCCCAAGTTGGAGGATAATGCTGGACAACGAGTCCCCACTCTCAACGGAGATCACGGCTGTCACGATCCCACGTGACTTCCGTTTCCCGTATTTGAAGTTTTCAGGGAAGAGTGATCCGTTGGTGCACATAGAATGGTTTAACGACATGACAGGGGTACAGGGCCTGTCAGCAGCCCAGAGATGCAGGGCCTTCCCACTCACTCTTGAAGGAAGGGCAAGAGAATGGTACCGCAGGCTGTCGTGGGGAAGCATCCTGTGCTTTGAACAGATGTGTAGGGAATTTGCAAAGCAGTTTCGGGGCGTAGTGACCCCCGAAGATGATATGATGGAATTGTCGGAGATAAGGCAGAGGGTGGGAGAACCCCTCCGGAAGTTTGTCAAGAGGTACCACAGATCGGTTCTAGATCTAGGTGTGTTTAATCATCCCCAAAAATTGAGGGAGCTGAAGGACGGAATTAGGATAGGGAGATCATGGTACAATTTATGGAGTCCTTCGATCCGTTCATATTCCGATACTTATGAGCAGGTGAAGATGGACATGGTCATCGAAGAGGAAAAAGCTGCGAAGTTGAGAAGTGAACAGGGCAGCGGAACCAAGAGGAAAGAAAAAGGAGGTCCTGCCCAGGGAGCATTGACTTCAAATGTGATGAGGGACCGGGTTGTTCCCTACAACCCTTACCAGAGAGCTCCCCAGCCGCGTATGATTCCCGTGCCACCCGCAGGTGTCCAGGCTGGGATCGCAGGGAGTACAGGCGTCACGACGACCACCCATCCCGTAACCAACCACCAAGCAGACCTGCGACGAACCACAACAGAGCGGACCAGTCCGTTACCACCCCAGGGAAGTTTCCCGAGGGATCGGGTGATCTGGTGGTGGAGGCGAGCCCGCCTACAGGCAATACACCGGGTTGAAGGTATCTCTCGAAGAGATACTACAAGTGGCAAAGGAGCGAGGATTACTGAGCCCCCCGATACCGATGGCCAAGTCGGCTAATAAGCGAGACAAGGGACGGTTCTGCCGCTTCCACGGTGACCACGACCATTCAACGTCACAATGCCAGGATTTGAAGAACCAGGTGAAGGTTCTGGTTAGGAACTGGTATTTTGACGAGTTCATTGAAGGACGGCATCCGGTTGTCGAGCAACAACCAACGGAAGATGACCGAGCCTATGAAATAGATTTAGAACAACCGGCTACAAGGGTGATCTCAGGAAGGCCCACGATGGTAGGAAATTCAAACAGGGCCCGGAAGAATTATTACAGATATGCCGCTGCCGGCCGGGAGGTTCTGTTCGCTGCACCTGCTGTAAAAAAGGCTAAGGTACGGCAAGTGCCCATCATATGGACAGAGGAGGATGAAGAAGGGGTGCAATATCCCGTGAGAATGCCTTGGTCGTAAAGCAAACATTGCCAATAAAAGGTCGACTGGATATTGGTGGACTCGGGAAGCTCGGTGGACATTCTTTTCAAGTCCACACTCGAGGATTTGGGAATTGCAGGCGCGAGCCTCGAGCAGACGAGCACTTCTTTAAAAAGGTTTGGAGGAGGAAAGCCGATCCTCTCGGTAATCATTAAGTTGGATGTGATTATGGGCTCGAGGCCTTTTGAAAAAAAAAGATGCTGGACTTCGTGGTGGTGGACGAAGTCAGCCCCTACCAAGTAATATTGGGGAGGCCTTTTATGAGAATCAGCCAGTCCGTGCTATCTACCCACTACTTAGCCATGAAGCATCGAGTGAATGGGGCTATGGAGGTCGTAAAAGGTAGCCAGAGGGTAGCAAGGAGCTGCTACGCTGTGGCAGCCAAGGAAACCATGCAGATAACCTCACTGGACTCAAGTGGGGAGTCGAGGAATGGAAGATATGAGCCAGCTGAGGAGCTAGAGGAGGTTAAGGTGAGATGAAAGTCCGGATCGGCTCGGGAATGAGCGAGCAGTTAAAAGAAAAGCTGGTGAAGTGTTTGCGAGCACATGCGGATGTATTGCCTGGACGCATGAGGATATGCCTCGGATCGACCCAGAGGTGGCATGTCACAGGCTGGCAATACGGAGAGACGCTAAGCCAGTGAGGCAGAAGAGGAGATGCGTCAACCAAGAGAGATATGAGGCCATCAACAGCGAGTCTTTTTCCAGTAAATTGGCATCCTCAATAGGTTCATATCTCGGGCCACAGAGAAATGCCGAGTCTTTTCCGGGAAATGAGGAAAGGCGGGAAGACAAAGTGGGCGCTTGAGAATGTGAAGCGGCGTTCCAACAGTTGAAAGAATACTTGCTGAAAGCCATGTTACTGTCTACACCTCGAGCAGGGGAGGTATTGTTTCCGTATTTAACTGTGTCCCAATGGGCAACGAGCTCGGTTATGGTAAGAGAGGAATCAGGGGTGTAGTACCCCGTCTATTATACGAGCAGAGTTTTGCTATAAGCTGAAACTCGATATCCATTGATGGAGAAATGGGCATTGGCCCTAGTGACATCAGCTAGAAAGCTAAGGCCTTACTTTCAAGCACACTCGGTGACGGTGTTAACAAACCAACCACTCAGGCAGACTTTGCACAAGCTAAAGACCTCTGGAAGGTTGGTAAAATGGTCGGTAGAGCTCAGTGAGTTCGATATCTGCTACCAACCCCGAACAGCCATAAAAGCTCGATCCTTGGTCGACTTCATGGTCGAATGCACGAGAGGAGCGAAGAGAGGAAAACGAGCACCACTGACTTCATTTGGAAAAATATGATTTGCGAGATATGGAATTCCCATGCATTGGTCAGCGACAACGGAGACAGTTTGACAACAACAAGTTCGGAGACTTACGCCAAAACACAGGGATAGAGTTGAAGTTACGTTCTCCTCACACCCATGAGCCAATGGACAAGTAGAGGCTGCAAACAAGACTATAAAACGTCTCCTGAAGACCAAACTTGACAAGCAGAAGGGAGCTTGGGTGGACGAGCTGCCTGGCGTCTTGAGGGCTTATAGAACCACACACAAAACGGCCACAGGAGAGACCCCATTCTCCTTGGCGTTTGGGCATGAGGCAGTTGTTCCTGCTGAAGTAGGAATGGGGACGCACCGAACAGAGCACTTCAACGAGCAGATGTGTGCAGGCTTGGACTTGCTGGAGGAGAAGAGGGAAAGGGTCGCTGCAAAGATTGCAGAATATCAGCAAAGAGTGGCTCGCTATTACAACCGGAATGTGCATATCCGTCGGTTCCAAGTGGGAGATTGGGTGCTCAGAGGAGTCAATAAGAACACGAAAGACCCCAGGCAAGGTGTATTAAGACCAAACTGGGAAGGTCCTTACCGAGTCACTCAAATAGCCGGACTAGAAGCATACCGGCTAACCCATCCGGATGGACGAGAAGTCAAGAGGCCATCGAACGCACAGCTCTTGACAAAATACTTCCAGTAGGTTCCCTTGTGTTGTAAGCATTTGCGTCAAATTCCTTCCCAAAATAGGGATGTGTAAAAATCTGAGCGTATGTAAAAGTAAGAAAAATATTTATAATATCAATTCAAGTTGAAGCCAACGAGCTCGCGAAGATAACGCAAAGGCCGAAAGTCGCAAAGCCTAGCTTTAGGCGGGACGGTGCCAAGAGTGGCCAATTGCAGGCCCGAGTAGAAGAAGCCCATTAAGACAACACTAAGGCCAGAAGTCCCAAAGCCTAGCTTTAGGCGGGACGATTGCCAGCGTGGCAATTGCGGGCCGGCGAAGAAGCTCATGAAGACAACTCTGCGGCCGGAAGACCCAAAGCCTAGCTTTAGGCGGGACGGTGCTAAGCGTGGCCAATTGCGAGCCCAGCGGAAGAAGCTCATGAAGACAACGCCTAAGGCCGAAGTCCCAAGCCTAGCTTAAGGCGGGACGGTGCCAAGCGTGGCCAGTGCAGGGCCAGGCGAGAATAGGCTCGTGAAGAAAACGTAAAGGCCAGAAGTCCCAAAGCCTAGGTAAGGCGGGACGGTGCCAAGTGTAAGCCAATTGCAGGCTCGAGCAAGAGAAGCTCATGAAGATAACGCAAAGGTCGAAAGTCCCAAAGCCTAGCTTAAGGCGGGACGGTGCCAAGCGAGAACCAATTGTAGGCGCGAGCAGAATAGGCTCGTGAAGAAAACGTAAAGGCCAGAAGTCTCAAAGCCTAGCTTAAGGCGGGACGGTGCCAAGTGTGAGCTAATTACAGGCTCGAGCAAGAGAAGCTCGTGAAGATAATGCAAAGGCCGAAAGTCCCAAAGCCTGGCTTAAGGCGGGACGGTGCCAAGCGAGAACCAATTGCAGGCCCGAGCAGAATAGGATCGTGAAGAAAACGCAAAGGCCAGAAGTCCCAAAGCCTAGCTTAAGGCGGGACGGTGCCAAGCGTGAGCCAATTGCAGGCTCGAGCAAGAGAAGCTCGTGAAGATAACGCAAAGGCCGAAAGTCCCAAAGCCTGGCTTAAGGCGGGACGTTGCCAAGCCAGAACCAATTACAGGCCCGAGCAGAATAAGCTCATGAAGACAACGCGAAGGCCAGAAGTCCCAAAGCCTAGCTTCAGACGGGATGGTGCCAAGCATGGCCAATTGCAGGCCCGAGCAAAATAAGCTCATGAAGGCAACGCGAAGGCCAGAAGTCCTAAAGCCTAGCTTCAGGCAGGACGGTGCCAAGCATAGCCAATTGCAGGCCCGAGCAGAATAAGCTCGTGAAGACAACGCGAAGGCCAGAAGTCCCAAAGCCTAGCTTTAGGAGGGACAGTGCCAAGCGTAGCCAATTGCAAGCCCGAGCAGAATAAGCTCGTGAAGACAACGCGAAGGCCAGAAGTCCCAAAGCCTAGCTTTAGGTGGGACGGTGCCAAGCCTGGCCAATTACAGGCCCGAGCAGAATAAGCTCGTGAAGAAAACGCGAATGCCAGAAGTCCCAGAGCCTAGCTTAAGGCGGGACGATGCCAAGCGTGATCCAACTGCTGGCTCGAGCAAGAAAAGCTCGAGGATAAAAAGCAAAAGTTAAACATTAGCCAATATCAAGATCGAGCCGAATGAGCTCGCAAAATGAACAGCCACCGAGCACAAGCCAAACATCGGTTAGAGTGGACCGAGCTCACAAGGCAAACAGAAGATTTTCAGCCTAACACAAGGCAAAGCTCTACCACGCATAAGTTAAGGGATGATACGAGCAGTATTAGCTTGGGGGAGAAAAAATAAAGGCCCAATGCTTATAACAAATCTTACTTAGCACGTACACGAAGTCAATCTCATACATAAATGTAAAACGCAAGTATATGCATACGGGTACAGAAGCAAGTTACCCAATGTTTACTTTTTATTCATTCATTGAAAAGATTACAAGTTAAAAAAAAAAAGAGTACAATCAGTTGGCTGGGAAAGTAGGGGTAGTAGGAGGAGCAGAGGTAATAGCAGCAAGAGGAGCAGAAGCATCAGTAGCCGGAGAAGCGTCCTCGTTGGCAGCAGGAGGAGCATCATCAGCAGTCGCTGTAGGAACATCATCAGCAGTAGGAGGAGGAGCAGGTTCTCTAGACTCAGTAGGGATATCATGCTTGCGCATGTACTCCGCCACACCGCCTCGACCTTATCTAGGTCCACCTCGGGATGCTCCATACGCAAGGCATACGCAGGCGGTGTGGTGAAAGCCACCCCTTCTTTGTACTCGGTTGTGAGCTGGGCCTTCAAAGAGTCCACCTGCTTCTGGAGACGAGAAGTTTCCCCCTCAATGGTCTTCTCAAAGGAGAATCTCTGGATGTCCAAGTCCTTCCGAGCCTCGAGTAACTCCTCCCGGACAAGGGACAGTTCCCTCTTGAACTGGGTGGCCCTAGAGTCCGACATCACTCGCCTTCTCCTCGAAGGTGGAGTTCTCCTCATGAAGCTTCAGCGCTTCCTCATCTTTCGCTCAAGACTCTGCCTCAAGCTCTAGATTTCTGCTCGAAGCTGCCTTTGAGAATCTTGAGTCTTGGTCTTGAATCTGGTGACAGCAGCTGTAGTACGAGAAGAGCGCTGACCAGCTCATCGAGCATCATAAGACTCCAGCCCATCCAGGAACCTATCGTTCATCCGCTCGGTAAAATCCTCGAGCGTAGGGTTCGCACGGCTAGGCCAGACCACTGCTCCTATATGCTTTTGAGTCGAGGTCGAGTCGGGCCGCAATCCTCGGACTCCTGTGAGGTGGACCCTCTTCTGCTCACTCTATCTCTTAAGTAGGAGGGGTAACTCTAACTGGTGAAACGCGGGCATCGGCTCGGGGCCTTTTCATTAAAGAGCTTATCGCTTTTCCTGAGGTACCTATAGGCCTCTGCATCATACCAAGCACCCCTCTCATCATTTCCTTTGACACCAGACCAAACTCCAAAAAAGTTGGGGTGTAAGCAGCTCCTTGCACGAGCTCGCGTGAGCTCAAAGCTCTTCCCCAATCCTAAAAGAGGCACCCTAGGATACTGTAGGAACAACCAGAGCAAAAGAGTGAGAATAAACGAGAGCTGATGAACAAAATAAAAATTTAACGAACAGATAACGACCTGGAGTGCAAAAATTCCGTGGAACCGGAGGGATTCCCTAGGAGAAAAGTGCAGCATGCCTCCAATCTCCCCAACAAAGAAGAATTTGCTCTTCCAGTTGCCGCCAGAAGTAGGGAGATCGGTTATGGGTTTCTTGCCCTTCAAGCTGGAGGTGAGGTAGTACCACCCAGCATCTTTCGGGCTGCATTTCAACTGATAAAGGTGCTTTATCTCCTCTACCGAGGGTTCACCCTAGTTACACCATTTCCACAAAACAAAGAGGCCAGACAGGACCCTCCACCCGTTTGGGTTCAGTTGCCCCCGAGCCAATCGGAATCTAGACAAAACTCGGGCAAAGTACGGTTACAGAGGCAGCCTGACCCCTTACCTAAAGCAATCCACGTGAAAAGTGCCCCTAAGCATATCCAGATCTTGGTGCGTAATTTCACACCTCATGGAGTCAATGGGGTACCCCCTACCCTCTGATCGTTGGCTAACCCTTTCCCCCTGATGCGGCTGGGTCTCTGCCGCAGCCAACGCCCCTTCCGAACTAGAATCTCTCACCGAGACTATGCTAAGGGGTTCTACTTCACTGGAAGAAGAAGATTCCTCAGGTGACATCCTACGGGGTTGTTTGGTGTTTGACACTGTCTCCTAGAGTTGCGGTCTACCCGGTTGAAATCAGAAACCCAGATGAAGGAAGAACAAAACGGAGACAAGAGAAAAGAGAGAGGTTTGTACCTGAGTAAAGAGAGAGGTTTATACGGCCGAAAATCGCTCTGACGCAGAAGAGAAAGACGAAAAAACAATAGGAAGCACAGTGAAGAAATCGAGGGTTTTTAAAGGGGAAAGTGCGTTTCTTAAGCAGACGGCACGCATCTCAAGAGACGCGACCGTTCAAGTAACGTCTCTTCAAAATTCAAACATACGGCTCGGATTGGTCCATGTGTCCCGCATTAAATGTGAAATGATGGAAGCGAAAAACAGCTCAACACGAGAAAGTAAAAAGGCCGTGAAGCAGGCCCAAACGAGAAGTTTCCAGTCTTATCTCGCTTCACTCAAAAGACTAGAAACTGGGGGACTGGTGTTAAGGTAATATCGGGCAACCCTCCCCGAGTCCAATCAGTGCGAGCAAAAGACTTCGAGGTCAACCTATCCCGAGCAGAAGATTCGACTGCTAGCACAAAGACAGCCTCATTAGGCGTCAAAGCTGGTCAAGGTCGAAGAGTCCAAGACTGGTCGAGCCCGAGCTCACTCTTCTGCTCGAGGTCTTCATAACCCGGGTCAAGGCTGGTCAAGATCGAAGGACCTCAATGCTGGTCAAAACCCGAGTGCATTCTTTTGCGCGAGGTCTTCAAATCCCCCAAGCGCTGCTCGATCATACCAGTCACGACACGGAGGAAAGGCAAGACCCCGATACAGCCGGTTCGTGACAGTCCGACCCGTTCCTCCAAAGACTCGGCACAACTTTCGATGCCTAATCAATGCCCTATCCGGCATGGTGTCGTTACTGTTACCGATGGCCGGCACATGCCCCCACAGTGTCATCATTCCTTGTGCACACGCTCGACATCATGATCTGACCATGTGAACCAGACCCACCAGACAGTCGCGCATCCCGAGGGAATATCACGCTAATCCGGCTGTCAGATGGACGCAGACACCACCGGCGCGGAGCGAGTGGTCTCAAGAGAAAGAGGCGGGAAAATGGAGAATAAAAGAAAGCGGACGTGTAAGTGGCGGGGGTTCCGAAAAATTGGACACAGGTTCTTTCTTCTTCTCTTTCCTCTTCTCCACTTTGATTTTTCAGGAGATTATTACTACGAAATGGAGGGCAAAAAGACCCCTTCCATTCTTTCGGTCTCTCTAACTAAGAGGGATACTAAAAAGAACAATCTGATTACTGACTTGAGCGTCGGAGGATTTTCGCCGGAACAACTCCGGCGACCCCTGACCCTATTTTCTGTGAGTACAGGTCCGAGAGACTTCTGTTCCGATAAGGGCAGAGGAATCGAAGTTGGAAAGAAAACCTGCTCGAGCTCGAGCTCGCCGCGAGTACAAGGTTTCGGCATTATTTGAAGACACGCAGAAAAAACGCATCAACAGGAACATCATCGGTACAATTAATTAATTTTTAATATTAATCGTGCTATGGAAAATATCTTATATTCGCTGAGAACACAAATATATTCGTATTATTAGTCCAGGAATTGTTCTCAGTAATATAGGATATTCTCCATAACAAATTGTAGTACTCACAATCTGATTATTTGACGATTGATTAATTATTAATGTTTTTTATAATAGAGGCTGATGTAATTAATTATTAGGATGAGCTGAAGAGGGAGATGTTCCTAAATCAATTCAATGTTACATGTATGAAACCGAAGTTTCGGAGGGTGAGGCTCGTGAACATATGCAGGATTTGATTCGTTGAGACATGGATGAAGATGAACAAGTGATCGATTTGGAAACCCATGTTACTTGTCCGAGCGCTTTTATTGGGATTGCAATGAATTTGGAGAGGATGGCTCAATGCATGTACCAATTTGGAGATAGACATGGTATTCAAGAAAATACAAAGGATCGTGTATTCTCTTTACTTATTGATCCAATTCCTGAATTATGTAAACGTAGAATTATTCATAATAACGATTTTGTTTAGGCATATTATTGCGCACATTAAATCTTCTAAATCTTCGTTGACCACACTAGAACTTCTAAATCATCTAAATCTTCGGACACGTGGAGTCGTATACTATAAAGTGTGTGACTACGCACACTAAATTGTTCCTCCTCATAATAAATAAATGTTGTTTGAGTTTCCTATTTGTAGGTGCATTAATTTAGAGGCACCCAAAATACGTCATGCGTTCCTAAGTAAAGAAGATATTTAGAGAAAAATAGTACTCAAAGTATTCTAAGAGAAATAGTACCCAAAATATTCTGTGGACAATAGTACTCAAAATATTTCGAGGAAAATAGTATCCAAAATATTCTGGGGACAATAGCACTCGAAATATTCTGAGGGAACTAACACCGAAGCTATTCCGAAAGAAATAAAATCTAAGAAAAAATTTTTCGGGAACTCCTAAACATAGCAAGAGGGGGAATTATTTTCGTAATCCATTGACATGAGGAAACCACGCCCAAAGTAAGAAAATACGTTGGTACCGAATAAATGTACTTGTTTCCTTACTGTTCAATTCACATCCACGTGCACAATAATAATGGGTGACACATATCATTATAAAGGGAGCCCAAAGCAAAGCCCTAAGCCCCACGTCACCGATCATTTATAAATAGAGACCCTTTCTATGAGAAGGGGTCTCTTAGTCAAAATATCATTGTTCACTCTAAAGAGAGAAAGTTCATCTTCTTCATCTTGCTTTTTTCTCTAAAATTTAATCAAACACTAACTTAAGCATTAGAGTGCCTTTTTCCCACCTCACCAGAATCAAGGTCAACGAGTGTTGCAAGTTCTTCACTGACTACAAATGCATGTGAAAGTAAAATTTCAGCCCCTTCATTAGTGCCGTCTGTGGGGAGCTTGCAACACTCTACACTCACTTTTTAGATTAGATTTAGTTGTATATGGTTGCAACAAGAAGTAAATACTCATAAATGCTTGATTGAAATGGGTTTATATGTGAGATTCAAACCTCAAACATGCTTAACAAGGCAAAAAAGCCAAGAATCTAAAAAATGGAGACCCCTCCTATAAATGAGTTGCTGAAAATAAAGAATATAAGAAAGTGACAAAAATCCATTTGGTCAACGTAAAATTTTGACCAAATGTTAGAAAGTTAAGATGGTCAACAAGGTTCAAAATTATCTCTAAAACTAAACCCAAACATCATTTATGTTTTATTCTATTTTATATTCATTTTATTTTTAATTATACTAATCCCTGACAACTATGCTGACTTATTTACATTCCTGTCACTTTATTTATTTCGAGATACTTTGTTACTTTTTTCATGAGTGAGGTTAAGAGAAACTTACTTTTTTCATGAGTGAGGTTAAGAGAAACCCAAACATTCATCTTATTAGGAGGAATGTATGAAATATTTAGCCGACGTAGACTAACATAACTTTATATCATAATCTAATGACTATAATTCCTCATCTAGCATAAGAAAACATTTTATTTTCTAATTTCTGATATCACTGATGACTTTATTTGACTTACCCACGAGTAAGGCGTATTATGCCTACGTAAACTATTCTAACTTTCCTTACATATTATGTAACTAACAATTATCTTTGCGTATCTAACATTTGTGTTTCTGCATTTACTATTCTGATTATCTATAAATCTCAGGCATATTTATCTAATGTCAGATATTGACATATTTATCTTGTTTGACAAGGAAGAATTAATCAAAAGGATTTTTAAGCCAAAATCACACCCTCATACAATAATTTAAAAAAAAAGGCTCATAAGTGCTTTAGCATTACTTTTCCTGAGCAATCAAATGGGTGTAAGAAGTGCCATTTTTCCTCAATGAATTTCTTCTATAAGATTCATCCATCTTTAGATTTTTTTTAAATCAAGAAAAATAAATGGCTAATAAAAGAAAAATGGGTGTAACTGCAGGCAATTATGAGTATACCTCCCAAAAACAAGTTTCCTTCTGCTTCATCTAAGGAACTTCCACTTATGGAAAATCCAGACTAGGAAGATTTAGAAGTATATGCTGAAAGGTAAGAAGTGCAACACAGGGGTGTTTGAAATATATGGTATTCAAGTCATACAAAGTGCAGCTCAAGTTCTTACATTAATCAAGTAAGCAGAAATGAAGTGCAGGAGGGGCATTTTTGGGAATTAAACTGTACTGCATGAGGTTGAATTAATTTTCGAGCCATATATCATTGGAAAGATATTTCTGTTAGCTTTCCAATGAATTTTACTAATCTAAATTTGGAGCTTTCTACAGTAAGTTATGATCAGTTAAGTGGAGGCTGTTCAGTTTTGAGTCAACAAGAATATTTCTGGACTTGGGACTGTTTTTAAATTTCTTTTGCTGTATTTTGAGAATACCAATGTTTCATTAATGTCTATTTTTAATGTTAGTCTTAGAAGTCAAGTCATTTGAAGGGTTTTTTAATAAACCTATGCTTGGAGGGTTGTTCCAAGAAAAGTTATTTAAGCTTAAGTAGTCTAAAAAAAAAGGAGGATGGATTCAATACTAAAAACTTTTGAGTTATTATCAACTCTATATCTCTTTGGTAGATTCCATTGAGTGGTGAATGTTTTAAGCCCTGTATCCTTAGCTTAACAACTTTAGGTGGTGAAGGTTTTTTCTGTATCCTTTTGTTGTTTGCTTTGGTGGTGAGCTTGTGATTTCTTGGGTGTGTGACTTTGGTTTTCTCATATTTTGTGTCCGGTGTCAAAGTGCCATCCGATGATACCTTGGCACAAATCTTGAAGTAAATAGAGGAAACAATGAAGGAAAATCAGATATTGAAGGCTAGACTGTTTGCACTGGAATAACATTCAAATAAGCAAAGAGGAAACTTAGACCTAGGAGAACGATATTTTAATCCCACATTAATCAAATTCCGGAAGGCCAGAAAGACATAGATGTAAGTGAGGAGTAATGGTTCCAAGAACAGAAAGGAATTCAAAAGGTCTTGGCGATTATGGGAAAAACTTTCAGATGGCTTCAATCGTAGATGAAGCTGCCATGATGACCCTTAACATCAATGCCACCCATTTGTGGAAAGTATCATTTCAGCTCTTAAGTCTGGAAAAATTTCAAGCACCTAACTTTCGATGGTTTGACGGAAAAACAGATCTTGAGGATCATCTTTACTATTATAAGCAAAATTGGCATTCAACACCGATGATGATGCCACTTTTGTAAGGTATTCCCACCAGTTTGTTTGGACCAAGCACTAAACCGGTTCAGTAACTCTACCAGTAAATTCAGTCAAGAACTTTCATGACTTGTGCACATAGTTCTTTGCACAATATTTCCATAATAGAAAACAACCCAAAACCGCTTCACATCTCTTTAACCTCAAACATGGGAAATTGAGAGAATGCAGAATTTTCTCTTCCACTTTAATCAAGATAACCACGATAGGAAAAGTTGATACGGAAGTTGTCGCGGCTCTTTTGCCAAAGCGATGAATTTAAACACGGAGTATGGTAAATATATTCTTAAGAAGAAATTTAAGACCATGGAGATGATTAATTTGAAATCTCGACAAGATGTGAAGTTAGATAACAATAAGGCCTTACAATAGTAAATGACTGCAAAAGTTTCCATAGTGCTGCCCCATACACCTTAAAGCGGCAACAAACGTCTCACTCCGCAGCACATAGAAGAATCCAATAAGAGAAGAAAAGCTGATAAAAGGTAGTTTGAGCGTCTGAATACTTCTTTGTACCAAATCTGGATGGAAAACAAGAACTCTGGAATCTCCCTAGGCCCCTCAAAGCGTCTCTGGAAAACCGGAATCAAGCCAAACATTGTATCTTTCACAATGATAAGGGCATGTTATCAATGAATGCCAGACCTTAGGAATCCATATTGAAACAATAGCAATGATTTGGTCCTAAAAAATAGCAATGATGTCCTACAATCTGGCCGACGTCCCACGCGGTATGGCATGGCCCCTGTTACCGATGGCCGGCACACGCCCCCACAATGTCATCATTTCACGCACGCATGCCCGACACTATGATCAGGCCGTGTGAGCCATGCCAACCAGACAGTCACGCATTCCTAGGGAATATCATGCTAATCCCGGTTGTCAGAGGGACCCAGACACCACCAACGCGGGAACTGATGATCTCGGAGAGAAAGGACGGGAAAAATGGACAATAAAAGGAAACGGACGGGTAAGTTGCAGGGGTTCCAAGAATTCACACAGGTTCTTCTCCTTCTCCTTCTTGCTTTCCCCCACTTTGATTTTCGAAATTTCATTATTCAGAAAGGAAGGCAAAAATACCCCTTCCATTCTTCCGGTCTCTCTAATTAAGAGGGATACAAAAGAACAACCCGATTACTGACTTGAGCGTCGGAGGGTTTCAGCGGAACAACACCGGCGACCCCAACCCCTGTTCCCTATGAGTACAGGTCCGGGAGACTTCCGTTCTGGTAAAGACAGAGGAATCGAGATAGGAAGGCTGTCCTGCTCGAGCTCGAGCTAACCGCGAGCAGAAGGTTTTTTGACACTATTTGAAGGGACGCGGGAAAACAGCATCAACATTTTTTGCACCGTCTGTGGGGATCAGTTCAAAAAGCCTGATTTCCCAACACATTCAGAAGACACAACGCAACGATGAGAGGAAACAGCAGAAGAGGAGTGAGTCCAGAGGAATCAGTGACCTTGAGGGAAGTGGCCAATGAAGCTCAGAATAGAGAGATCCAGGAAAGAATGGATCGGATGGAGAAACAAATGGAAACTCTAACCTCCATATTACAAGAACTCAAAGATGGACAGAGAAAAGCATGTAATGATGTCCCTCAATCCAGCCACGGGAACGCCCTCGTCAGGGAACACGCGGGAGACAAAGCCCAGAGACTGAGAATACCAAATGTTGCTGTGAGGGAGGAGACGAACATGGAGGAAAGAGGGTCCCGTCAACACTTGCAGGATATAGCACCAACCTCCTGCGCGGAGGTGTTGGAGGGGGAGGTGCGTAGGTTGGCACGCGGAGGTGTTGGAGGGGGAGGTGCGTGGGTTGGCACAAGTTATGGAGGACCTCCGGGGAAACGGGAAAAACCCAAGCTGGAGGATAATGCTGGACAACGAGTCCCCACTCTCGACGGAGATCATGGGTGTCACGATCCCACGTGACTTCCATTTCCTGGATTTGAAGTTTTCAGGAAAGAGGGACCCGCTGGTGCACATAGAGCGATTCAACGACATGACAGGAGTACAGGGCCTGTCAGCAGCCCAGAGATGCAGGGCCTTCCCGCTCACTCTTGAGGGGAGGGCAAGAGAGTGGTACCGCAGGCTGCCGCGGGAAAGCGTCCTGAGCTTTGAACAGATGTGTAGGGAATTTGCAGAGTAACCCCCGAAGATGATATGATGGAGCTGTCAGAAATAAGACAGAGGGAGGGAGAACCCCTCTTGGAGTTTGTCAAGAGGTACCACAGATCAGTCCTAGATCTTGGTGCATTTAATCTCCCTCAAGCGTTGAGAGGACTGAAAGACGGAATCAGGATGGGGAGACCATGGTACAATTTACGGAGCCCTTCGATCCGTTCATATTCATATGTGTATGAACAGGTAAAAATGGACATGGTCATCGAAGAGGAGAAGGCTGCAAAGCTAAAAAGTGAACAGGGCAGTGGAATAAAGAGGAAAGAGAAAGGAGGTCCTGCCGGAGGAGCGCTGACTTCAAAAGCAATGAGGGACTAGGTTGTGACCATGGGCTTGAGGCCTTTCGAAAAGAATATGATGTTAGACTTTGTAGTGGTAGATGAAGCCAGCCCATACCAAGCAATACTGGGGAGGCCGTTCATGAGGATCAGCCAGTCCGTGCTATCCACCCACTACTTGGCCCTGAAGTATCGAGTGAATGGGGCTGTGGGGGTCGTAAAAGGCAGCCAGAGGGTAGCAAGGAGCTGCTATGCCGTGGCAGCCAAGGAAACCATGTAGATAACCTCACTAGACTTAAGAGGGGAGTCGAAGAATGGAAGACAGGAGCCAGCTGAGGAGCTAGAGGAGGTTAAGGTGAGAGCAGACGACCCCGAGAAGAAAGTCCGGATCGGCTCAGGAAATAGTGAGCAGTTAAAGGAAAAGCTGGTGGAGTGTTTGCGAGCACATGCGGATGTATTCGCCTGGACCCATGAGGATATGCCTGGGATCGACCAGAGGTGGCGTGTCACAGGCTGGCAATATGGAAAGATGCTAAGCCAGTGAGGCAGAAGAGGAGATGCGTCAACCAAGAGAGATATGAGGCCATCAACTGCGAGGTGAAGAAGCTGCTGAAAGCAGGATTCATAAGGGAGGTCTCCTACCCCGAATGGATCTCGAACGTGGTGCTGGTAAAGAAGGCAAGTGGGAAATGGAGAATGTGCGTGGACTTCACAGATGTTAACAAAGCTTGCCCTAAAGATAGCTTCCCGTTGCCAAAGATAGACCAACTGGTGGACTCCACGGCGGGGCACGGACTGCTTAGTTTTATGGATGCATTTTCAGGTTATAACCAAATTCCCAAGCATCGATCTGACGAAGAGTGCACAGCCTTTATCACCAATCGTGGATCTGATCTAGCATAAGGTCATGCCCTTCGACTCGAAGAATGCGGGGCAACATACCAAAGGTCGGTGAACAAGGTCTTCAAGCCATTGATCAGTTGAACAATGGAGGTGTACGTGGACGACATGATCACCAAGTCGAAAGACACGGAGGAGCATGTAAGGCATTTAGAGGAGACCTTTGCACTCTTAAGAAAGTATCGGATGAAACTAAACCCAGAAAAGTGTGCCTTTGGAGTTGGTTCGGGAAAATTCTTAGGCTTCGTGGTCAGTCACGGATGGATGGAGGCCAATCCGAAAAAGATAAGAGCAGTGGTGGAAATGAAGTCCCCCCATAGCCTCAAGGAGATACAAAGTCTTACCAGCAAATTGGCATCCCTCAACAGGTTAGTATCTCGAGACACGGATAAATGCCGAGTCTTCTTCCAAGAAATGAAGATTGGCAGGAAGATAAAGTGGACGCTAGAATGCGAAGCGGCGTTCCAACAGTTGAAAGAATATTTGCTGAAAGCTCCGTTACTGTCTACACCTCGAGCAGGGGAGGTATTGTTTCTGTACTTAGCTGTGTCCCAATGGGCAACGAGTTCGGTTCTGGTAAGGGATGAATCAGGGGTGCAGTCCCCGTTTGTTACATGAGCAGAGCTTTGCTGGAAGCTGAAACTCGATATCCGCTGATGGAGAAATGGGCACTGGCCCTGGTAACAGCAGCCCGAAAGCTGAGGCCTTATTTTCAGGCATATTCGGTAACGGTTCTAACAAACCAGCCGCTCAGGCAAACTCTGCACAAGCCAGAGACCTCCGGAAGGTTGGTGAAATGGTCGGTGGAGCTCAGTGAATTCGACATCAGCTACCAACCCCGAACAGCCATAAAACCTCAGTCCTTAGCTGACTTTGTGTCGAGTGTACAGAAAGAAATGGAGAAATGGAGAACGAGCACCCACCAGACTCCTCGGCCCCAACCAGTGCCTGGACAGTCACGGTCGATGGGTCATGCGTTGACCAAGGAGCAGGAGCAGGAATTGTGCTTCTCAGTCCTAAAGGGATAGAGATGCAGTATACTGTGAAGCTAGAGTTTAAAGTCACCAACAATCAGGCCGAGTATGAGGCTGTAATTGCTGGATTGAAGCTCGCCTTAGTAGTAAAGGCAAAAGAGGTGAAGCTTCAGACAGACTCACAACTGGTGGCAAACCATCTCAACGAAAACTTCCAAGTGAAAGGCGAGAAGATGGAGGCTTACCTTCGGAAGGTAAGGCAGCTGATTGATAACTTTGGAGCAGTCGAGGTGGAGCAGATCTTGAGGGGGAAGAATTTTCGAGCTGATATGATAGCTCGGATGGCCGCTACCTCCGACCCCAAAATACCAAGGTCCATCCCATTAGAAGTTAAGATCTGCTCGAGCCTCGAGCAGGAAGACGAGGTACTGGGTTTATCGTCGAGCAGCAGCTAGATGGAACCAATTGTTTCTTACCTCAAGGAAGGGATGGTGCCTGCCGATAAGAAGCAAGCAAGGAAGTTGAAGTGTAAAGCGGCCAGGTATACTCCCATCGATGGGGTCTTGTATAGACGGGGATACACTCTCCCCTTCGAGAGATACATGAAGGAATTTGCGAGAATCATTCTGGCGCGAGGTCCTTGGCTTTCAAGGCCTTGAGGCAGGGATACTTTTGGCCCCGCATGCATCAAGATGTTCAAAAGAAGACCAGAAGCTGCAAGAGCTGCCAAAGTTTTGCCAATTACCTGATTCAGCCTCCAGAGAACCTTACAGTGATGAACTCACCATAGCCGTTTGCTCAATGGGGAATTGACTTGATCGGGTCACTGCCGAAGGGGAGAGCATCTGAAACACATGCCGTGGTGGCGATTGATTACTTCACCAAATGGGTCGAAGTGGGAGTCCTGAGTAGTATCACAGAGAGTAAGACCACTAACTTTATTTGGAAAAATGTGATTTGCAGATATGGGATTCCCCATGCATTGGTCACTGACAACGGGAGGCAGTTTGACAACAACAAGTTCAGAGGCTTCTGCCAAAACCTGGGGATAGAGTTGAAGTTTTGCTCCCCTCACGACCGCAGGCCAATGGGCAAGTGGAGGCCGCGAACAAGACCATAAACGTCTCTCAAGACCAGTGCTCGGCAGCGGAAGGGAGCCTAGGTGGACAAGCTGCCCGGCCTTGTGGGCTTATAGAACCACACACAAGACGGCCACGGGAGAAACCCTATTCTCCTTGGCGTTTGGGCATAAGGCGGTTGTTCCTACGTAGTAGGAATAGGGACACACCGAACAGAGCACTTCAACGAGGAGCAAAACAACGAGCATATGTGTGCAGGCTTGGACTTCATCGGAGGAGAAGAGGGAGAGGATCGCGGAATCACCAGCAGAAAGTGGCTCGCTATTACAACCGGAATGTGCACATCCACCGGTTCCAAGTGGGGATTGGGTACTCGAAAAGTCAATCGAACATGAAGGACCCCAAGCAAGGTGTGTTAGGGCCGAATTGGGAGGGTCCTTATCGAGTCACTCAAATAGCCGGACCAGGAGCACACCGGCTAACCCATCCGGATGGACGAGAAGTCAATAGGCCATGGAACGCACAACTCTTGGTGAAATACTTCAATGAAGTTTCCTTGTGTTGTAAGCATTAATGTAAAATTCCTTCCCAAAATGGGGATGTAAAAATCTTGAACATGTGTAAAAGTAAGAAAAAAATTTGTAATATCAATTCAAGTTGAAGCCAAGAAGCTCGCAAAGAAGAACGCTAAGGCCAGAAGTCCCAAAGCCTAGCTTTAGGCGGGACGGTGCCAAGCGTGGCCAATTGCAGACCCGAGTAGAAGAAGCTTATGAAGAACGCTAAGGCCAGAAGTCCCAAAGCCTAGCTTTAGACGGGATGGTGCCAAGCGTGAGCCAGTCGAGGCTCGAGCAATAGAAGCTCATGAAGAACGCTAAGGCCGAAGTCCCAAAGCCTAGCTTTAGGCGGGATGGTGCCAGCGTGAGCCAATGCTGGCTCGGCGAAAAAGCTCATGAAGAGCCGAAGTCCCAAACCTAGCTTTAGGCGGGACGGTGCCAAGCGTGGCCAATGCGGGCCGGCGAAGAAGCTCATGAAGAGCGCTAAGGCCGAAGTCCCAAAACCTAGCTTTAGGCGGGACGGTTGCCAAGCGTAAGCCAATTGCGAGCCCAGCGGAAGAACCTCATGAAGAACGCTAAGGCCGGAAGTCCCAAAGCCTAGCCTTAGGCGGGACGGTGCCAAGCGTGAGCCAATTGCGAGCCCAAGCGGAAGAACCTCATGAAGAACGCTAAGGCCAAAAGTCTCAAAGCCTAGCTTTAGGCGGGACGGTGCTAAGCGTGGCCAATTGCAGGCCCGAGCAGAAGAAGCTCATGAAGAACACTAAGGCCAGAAGTCCCAAAGCCTAGCTTTAGGCGGGATGGTGCCAAGCGTAAGCCAATTGCAAGCCCGAGCAGAAGAACCTCATGAAGAATGCTAAGGCCAGAAGTCCTAAAGTCTAGCTTTAGGCCGGACGGTGCCAAGCGTGGCCAGTGCGAGGCTGGCGGAAGAAGCTCATGAAGAGCAGTAGGTCGGAAGTCCTAAAGCCTTGCTTTAGGCGGGACGATGCCAAGCGTGGCCAATTGTAGGCTCGAGCAAGAGAAGCTCGGAAAGAATGACGCTAAGGCCAGAAGTCCCAAAGCCTAGCTTTAGGCGGGACAGTGCCAAGCGTGAGCCAGTGCGAGGCCAGCGGAAGAACCTTATGAAGAACGCTAAGGCCGAAGTCTCAAAGCCTAGCTTTAGGCGGGACGGTGCCAAGCGTGAGCCAGTTGCGAGGCCGGCGGAAGAAGCTCATGAAGAATGGTAAGGCTAGATGTCCCAAAGCCTAGCTTTGGGCGGGATGGTGCCAAGCGTAAGCCAATTGCAGGCCCGAGCAGAAGAACCTCATGAAGAATGCTGAGGCCAGAAGTCCTAAAGTCTAGCTTTAGGCCGGACGGTGCCAAGCGTGGCCAATTGCAGGCCTGAGCAGAAGAGGCTCATGAAGAATGGTAAGGTCAGAAGTCCTAAAGCCTTGCTTTAGGCGGGACGATGCCAAGCGTGGCCAATTGTAGGCTCGAGCAAGAGAAGCTCGGAAAGAATAACGCTAAGGCCAGAAGTCCCAAAGCCTAGCTTTAGGCGGGACAGTGCCAAGAGTGAGCCAATTGCAGGCCAAGCAGAAGAACCTTATGAAGAACGCTAAGGCCAGAAGTCCCAAAGCCTAGCTTTAGGCGGGACGGTGCCAAGCGTGAGCCAATTGCAGGCCCGAGCAGAAGAAGCTCATGAAGAATGGTAAGGCTAGATGTCCCAAAGCCTAGCTTTGGGCGGGATGGTGCCAAGCGTAAGCCAATTGCAGGCCCAAGCAGAAGAACCTCATGAAGAATGCTAAGGCCAGAAGTCCTAAAGCTAGGCCTTAGGCGGGACGATGCCAGCGTGAGCCAGTGCGAGCCTCGAGCAAGAGAAGCTCATGGACAACGCTAAGGCCGGAAGTCCCAAGCCTAGCTTTAGGCTGAGCGATGCCAGCGTGAGCCAATTGCGGAGCTCGAGCAGAGAAGCTCGCATGAAGAACACTAAGGCCGAAGTCCCAATGCCTAGCCCTAGGCGGGATGGTGCCAAGCGTAAGCCAATTGCAGGCCCGAGCAGAAGAACCTCATGAAGAATGCTAAGGCCAGAAGTCCCAAAGCCTAGCTTTAGGCGGGACGGTGCCAAGCGTGGCCAATTGCAGGCCCGAGCAGAAGAACCTCATGAAGAATGCTAAGGCCAGAAGTCCTAAAGCTAGGCTTTAGGCGGGACGATGCCAAGCGTGAGCCAATTGCAGGCTCGAGCAAGAGAAGCTCATGAACAACGCTAAGGCCAGAAGTCCCAAAGTCTAGCTTTAGGCGGAACGATGCCAAGCGTGAGCCAATTGCAGGCTCGAGCAAGAGAAGCTCGCAAAGAAGAACACTAAGGCCAGAAGTCCCAATGCCTAGCCCTAGGCGGGATGGTGCCAAGCGTAAGCCAATTGCAGGCCCGAGCAGAAGAACCTCATGAAAAATGCTAAGGCCAGATGTCCCAAAGCCTAGCTTTGGGCGGGATGGTGCCAAGCGTAAGCCAGTTGCAGGCCGAGCCGGAAGAACCTCTCGAAGAATGCTAAGGCCGGAAGTCCTAAAGCCTAGCTTTAGGCGGGACGGTGCCATGCGTGGACAATTGCGAGGCCCGGCGGAAGAAGCTCATGAAGAACGGTAAGGCCAGAAGTCCCAAAGCCTAGCTTTAGGCGGGACAATGCCAAGCATGAGCCAATTGCAGGCTCGAGCAAGAGAAGCTCGCAAAGAAGAACGCTAAGGCCAGAAGTCCCAATGCCTAGCGCTAGGCGGGAAGGTGCCAAGCATGAGCCAATTGCAGGCTCGAGCAAGAAAAGCTCGCAAAGAAGAATGCTAAGGCCAAAAGTCCCAAAGTCTAGCTTTAGGCGGGATGGTGCCGAGCGTGGCCAATTGAAAGTTCGAACAGGTTAAGCTCGCGAAGAAAACGCGAATGCCAGAAGTCCCAGAGCCTAGCTTATGGTGGGACAATGCCAAGCGTGATCCAACTGCTGGCTCGAGCAAGAAAAGATCGAGGAGAAAACGCGAAAGTTAAAAATAAGGCAATATCAGGCTCGAGCCGAATGGGCTCGTAAAATGAACAACTACCGAGCACAAGCCAAACATCGGCTCGATTGGACCGAGCTCGCAAGATAAACAGAAATTTGTCAACTTAACTCAAGGTAAGGCTTTGCCACACATAAGTCAAAAGATGATACGAGCATAAATAACTTGGGGACGAAAAATAAAGGCCCAATACTTATAAATTTTTTACTTGGCAAGTACATGAAGTCAATCTCGCACATAAATATAAAACACAAGTATATGCATACGGGTACAGAGGCAAGTTACCCAATGTTTACTTTTTATTCATTCATTGAAAAGATTACAAATATAAGAAGTAAAAAAAAAAAAAGAGTTCAAGCTGCTGGGGAATCATGGCTAGCAGGGCCATCAGCAGTAGCAACGGAAGGGGCATCGCCAGCAGCAGCAGGAGGAGCATCAGCAGTAGGAGGAGGAACAACTTCCCTGGGTTCAGTGGGGGCCTCGGATGGGGAAGCTTCCGACCCTTGGACTGGGATGCCATGGATGCGCATGTACTCAAGCAACACCCGCTTGGACCTTAGACAGGTTGACCTCGAGATGTTCCCCGCCTAAGGCAAAGACGAGGCGATCAGAATGAAAGCCACCCTTCATTGTACTCGACCGTAAGCTTAGTTTCGGAAAATCCACCTTCCCTTCGAGACGGAAGTTTCCTCCATGGTCTTCTCAAAGGAGAATCTCCGGGTGTCCAAGTCCTTCCGAGCCTCGAGTAATTCCTCCTGGACAAGGGACAACTCCCTCTTGAACTGGGTAGCCCTAGAGTCTGACATTGCTGCCTTCTCTACGAGGGTGGAGTCCTCCTCTTGAAGCTTCGTGTTCTCCTCTTTCAACTCCTCAAGACATCGCTTGAGCTCAGATCTCGCTCAAGTCGCTCGAAAATCTTCAGTCTTGGTCTTGAATCTGGTGACAGTAGCTGCAGTACGAGAAGAGAGGTGGTGGAGAGCCCTGACCAGCTCATCAGCATCATAAGAGTCCAACCCATCCAGGAACCTATCGTTCATCTGTCCGGTAAAATCCTGAACATAGGGTTCAGCACGGCTAGACCGACCCAGCTCCTGCACGCTTTCGGGTCGAGGCCGAGCTGGGGCTGCAGTCCTCGGACTCCTGCAAGAAGGACCTTCTTCTGCCCGCTCTACCTCCTGAGTCAGATGGGAAGCTCGAGTTAGTGGAGGCGGAGCATCTGTATCGGCTCAAGGCCTCGTCGAACTTCTCGCACTTCCGGAGGTCCCCACACGCCTCTGCATCATGTCAAGCACCCCCCTCATCCCTTCTCCTGACACTGGGCCGAACTCAACATAATTTTGGGTTGTAAGTAGCTCCCTGCACGAGCTCACGTTGTCAAGTGCTGTGCTGACGTGTGCTCGGAGCTCTTCCCCAATCCTAAAAGAGGCACCCAGGATACTGCGAGGAACAATCAAAGCAAAAGAGTGAGGACAAACGCGACAGGATGAACAAAATAAAAATTCAATGAACAGATAAACAACCTGGAGTGCAAAAATACTGTGGAACCGGAGCGATCCCCTCGGTGAGAAGTGCAGCATGCCCCCATTCTCCCCCAACAAAGAAGAATTTGCTCTTCCAGTTGCCACCAGAGGTAAGCAGATCAGTTATGGGCTTTTTACCCTTCAGGATGAAGATGAGGTAGTACCAGCCAGCATCCTTCGGGCTGCACTTTAGCTGATACAGATGCTTTATTTCCTCTACCGAGGGTTCACCCAAGTTACACCACTTCCACAAAACAAAGAGGCCGGAAATAACCCTCCACCCATTTGGGTTCAGCTGTCCCGGGTCCAGTCGGAATCTGGACAAAACCCGGGCAAAATAAGGCTGGAGAGGCAGCCTGACCCCCCATTTAAAGCACTCCAAGTGGAAGGTAGTATACCCTTGAGGGGGACGGCTGGGAATGTCACCCTTGCCCGGCACCTACAAATCCACATTGTCGGGTATATGGTAGGTGTGCCTAAGACTATTCAAGTCCAAATGTGTGGTTTCACACCTCATGAGGTCAATGGGGTACCCCCTACCCTCTGACCTTTGGCTGACCCTCTTCCCCTGATGCGACTGGGTCTCTGCCACAGGTAACGTCCCCTCCGAACTAGAATCTCTCGCCGGGACTACGCTAAGGGGTTCTACCTCACTAGAAGAGGAAGATTCCTTAGGTGACATCCTACGAGGTTGTTTGGGGTTTGACATTGTCTCCTAGAGTTACAGTCTACCCGGACAGAATTAGAAACCCAGATGAAGGAAGAACAGAACGGAAATAAGAAGAAAAGAGAGAGGTTTATACCTGAGTGAAGAGAAAGGCTTATACGGCTGAAAACTGCTCTGACACAGAAGAGGAAGACGAAGAAGCACTTGCAAGTAGGTTAATTCTCGGGTTTGAACAAAAATAAGCAATAGGAAGCACAATGGAGAAATTGAGGGTTTTTAAAGGGGGAGACGAGTCTCTTCAGCTTACGGAGCGCATCTCAAGGGACGCGACTGTTCGAGTAACGTCTCTTCAAGTTTCAAATGCACGGTCGGGATCCATCCACATGTCCCTCATTTAATGCGAAATAATGGAAGCGGAGAACAGCTGGAAGACATGGGGAAATGGAAAAGGCCAGAAAGCTGGCCCATTACTAAAAGTTTCCAGTCTTATCTCGTTTCACTCCAAAGACTATAAACTGGGGGACTGGTGTTTGGGTAATATCGAGCAGCCCTCCTCAAGTCCAGCCAAGCGTGAATAAAAGACCTCGAGGTCAACCCATCTCGAGCCCAGGCTAAGTCTTCTGCTCGAGGTCTTCATAACCCCGTTAAAGCTGGTCAAGGTCGAAGAGTAAAAGGTCGATCAAAGCTCGAGCTCCCTCACCTGCTCGAGGTCTGCAAATTCCCAACCACGACCCAGTAGCACTAGTGACAGCGCGGAGGGAAGTTAAGATCCGAGCACTGCTAACCTGGAATAGTCAAATCCCCCCCTTCAGATGATTCAGCGTGCCGATCGATGTCCGGCCGACGCCCACGCGGTTTGGCATGGCCCCGTTATCGATGGCCGCACACGCCCGTCATGATGTCATCAATTCACGCATGCATGCCCGACACTATGATCAGGTCGTGTGAGCCATGCCAACCGGACGACCACGCATTCCTGGGAATATCACCCTAATCCCTACTGTCAGAGGGACCCAGACACCACCGACGCGGAAACGGATGATCTCGGAGAGAAAGGGCGGGAAAAATGGAGAATAAAAGGAAACGGACGGGTAAGTTGCAGGGGTTCCGAGAATTCACACAAGTTCTTCTCCTTCTTGCTTTCCCCCACTTTGATTTTCGAATTTCATTATTCGTGAAAGGAAGGCAAAATACCCTTCCATTCTTCTGGTCTCTCTAATTAAGAGGGATACAAAAGAACAACCCGATTACTAACTTGAGCGTCGGAGGGTTTTCGCCAGAACAACACCCGGCGACCCCGACCTGCTCCTCGTGAGTACAGTGTCAGGGAGACTTTCGTTCTGGTAAAGACAGAGGAATCGAGATAGGAAGGCGGTTACGCTCGAGTTCGAGCTAACCATGACGAGGAATGTTTTTTGACACTATTTGAAGGGACACGGAAAACAATGATCAGCAGTGAGTCAAAAGCCGGAGGGTGGAAGATCATATTGTTGACTTAGTTTTCAAAGTTCTAAGAAACTACAACATGAAGCTCAATCCCATAAAGTGTACTTTCGGGGTTTCTTCAGGCAATTTTCTTGGCCACATAGTTAGTTAGAGGAGAATTGAAGGCAATCCAGCCTAAGTCAAAGCATTACTGGAAAACCACGGAGCCAAAAACCACAAAGGAAGTTCAGGTGCTGACAAGAAGAATTGCGGTATTGAACAGGTTCATCTCTCGAACGTTGGATAAATTTAACAGCTTTTTCAAGATTATAAAGGAAAAAAAAATATATATATATATATACTATGGGGAAATGAGCAATCTGAAACCTTGGAACAATTCAAGAGTTATGTAATCCAGCCACCCATACTTTCTGTACCAAAACCTAGGGAGGAACTTTATTTGTATCTCGTTGTATCTCATGTCTCAGTCAGTGCAATATTACTAAGGGAAGATGAAGAAATGCAAAAGCCTATCTTTTTCACTATGAGAACCTTATCAAATCCGGAAACAAGATATTCTATTGCGGAAAGATTGGTCTTAGCATTGATCCAGGCGAAAGAAAAAGTTCGGCACTATCTTGAAAGCCATCGTATAATCATAATGACATCCTACCCACTCAAAGACATTCTTTCCATGCTAGAAATAATGACAAGAAATAGTAAAGCAGTAATGAGTTTAAGGCTTTAAGCACCTTTGACATTCAATACCAGCATAGAACTTCAAAAGTCCTTGTAGATTTCCTCCTAGAGTGTGATCCTTTAATTGAGGATCAACCCTTATGAGTCTTAGCAACGAAGAGGACAAGGTAAAAGACAAAAAATATAAATTATAATATGGATAAATTAATTACATTGCATTGTAGTGTGTATTTTTCTTATCTTCTAGTTTATCCCTTACCTTAATAAAGTAAAAGATATAAATATATAAATTCTCATGTTCAAACGCTCTCAATTTTTTCATAAGGGTGTTCAAAATTTAATCCGATATGCTCAATCCGTCTTATTCGTAAAATCTAATTAAAAATTCAATCTATAAAAATCTGATTAAAATTCCAATTCGTACAAATTTGATTTGTGAATTGGCGAATTGGATTGGATTGAAAATTTAAAAAACTTTAATTGGTGAATTGGATTGGATTGAAAATTTAAAAAATTTTAATTGGTGAATTGGATATGGATTTGCTTCTAGAAATCTACAAAATCCATGAATCCCAAAGTCCCCGAATCCTTTAAAAAATAAAAAAATATTTATTTAATTAAAAATAAAACTTGTAAATGTGGCATTACTACTTACTAATAAAAAAATAAGTTGAAATATAGTACATCAATAACATAATATA
The DNA here is from genome assembly GCA_025617385.1 of Murraya koenigii. Classification (NCBI taxonomy): domain Eukaryota; kingdom Viridiplantae; phylum Streptophyta; class Magnoliopsida; order Sapindales; family Rutaceae; genus Murraya; species Murraya koenigii. The sequence goes on from CM046816.1 coordinate 25,231,306, forward strand.
TCTTATTCGATAATAATATAAAATAAAAATAATTAATTAATTAAATAAATAAATATAGATTCCTAACAATTAATTTTAGTTGATTTTCATGTATTGATATAAAAAAAAATGAGATTTTTTCTTTTTTGGCGTGTTATATTTTGAAACATTAAATGTATTAGTCTAATTTTATTTTAACAAATAATTTATTTAAGAAAAATTATCACTCGTATGCTCTTATGATACACTTTTATCAAACGTACTACAATATTTTTATTGTGTATAAATCATACACCATAAGTTGACAAAAAGTGTCTGTCGTCTACTAAACTGTTAACTATCATTTTGAAAGTTAAGTACCGATCCTTATATATCTTATTAACAATCAAAATATGGTTGAAAGACAAAATCTCTATTTGACAGGGCTTCTTCCTATACCTATGAATTCCATTGGACCTATAATTGATACATTGGAAGAATCTTTTAGGTATTCCAATATTAATAGGTTGATTGTTTCGCTCTTGTATCTTCCAAAGGGAAAAAAGATCTCTGAGAGTTTTTTCCTAGATCCGAAAGAGAGTACTTGGGTTCTCCCAATAATTAAAAAGTGTATCATGCCTAAATCTAAATGGGGTAACAAATCAACAATTTTTTCCTTGAAACTCCAATTAAGGTAACGCAAAATTATCACTTTTATTCCCTTAAAATTTCATATTATCACTTGTATACCCTTAAATTATCACTTGTATCACTTATTTCTTTATAAAAAGATCAAATTGCCCCTCTAACATTATTATATTTAAACTACAATTAACAGTTTGGTGAATGACAGATACATTTTATCAACTTAGGGTGGATGATTGATACACTCTGAAAGTATTGTAGTATATTTAATAACGGAGTAAATTAAGGGTGTACAAGTGATAATTTTCCTTTATTTGAATTTTATTCAATTTTAAATTTGATCAATAGTTGAATTATTTTTATATTACATTTTTTAACTTTTAGTTCTTGGATTGGACAGAATTAAAAATTTTTAATCCACACACTAATATGCAAAATAGTGGATTGAATATGGATTGGGTTAAATCCACATCCAACCCAAAGACAGTTGGATTGGATGTGGATTGATGTCTAATACGCAAAATCTAATATGCAAACACCCCTATAATTTTTCATACAAACATGTTATTAAGTCATATAATTTAATAACATATATGCACCAACTCTATTAAATAATATAATTTAATAACATGTCTATATAAAAATAAAATAAGGGCATCTGTATTACAGAATAATTATATATAAGGACCTAGATTTAGGGCCATTTGATTTTTTAATCCAACAGCCTTGTTTTTTAATTAAAAAAATTGTTGATTTGTGCAGCCAACTGACGGTCTTTAGACCAAAAGCCTCTAAGACGCTTTTCCTATCTAGGATTCTCCTTTTGGAAAAGAACCATATATATATATGGAAAATTTAATTCCCCTGCTAGAAGATGTATGTGTGTGCGTGTGTGTGTGTCAGAGTGTGTGTTATATTTGGAGTTAAAATTTAAAAAAGATTTACTGGTGTACGTAAATTAATTTATAAAATCATAAATCTGTCTTGGATTTTAATTATGATGGGTCGCCCTCTTTTTTGGAAATGATGGTCCGCGTGTCAAATATTGTTTTGTGAAAGAATATTTGATTGTTGTATTTTCTTGAAATAGACTTTGGTGAGTAGGTGAGAAATACACCTCTTCAAGTAAGAATCCTTTTATGTCAAAACCAAATTTTAAACTAACAAATCATTGACTGGAAAATGCTATTATTCTTTGCGGATATTTCCTTATTAGAGTAACATCGCTTGTTGAGTTCTTAAAAATCTTGTGCCACGTCCCTTTTAGTAATAGTGTATCGGCAAATTTTAACTTTTCACCTAGCAAATACTTGGTTATTAACAAAACAAATAATTATTGATGAAATCCAGTTTTGAACTTGGTATAAACCAACAAAAAGAAAAAAATCATATAACTAAAAATGTTTAATTTATTAGTGTAAATTATTCTCTTGAAACTAATCAAAATATTTATTTTTAAGGCATAGAAACACACTTTTTAATTATCTAACTGATCATAATTACTTAATTGACTAACATGTGTAATTTATGGGGCAAATAAAATAATGTGGGGTAAGTGCTAGTTTAATCCCGATATCTTAAGTTAAATGTTAGTTTGTTGGAGAATTTGAAGGATGAAACACAAAGTTTATTAGAGAAAGTTCAAGAACATTACAAGAACAATTCTCACACTCTCACAAATCACTCTCAGGGGCTTTATTATGCTTTTTATTCTTTCTTACTCTTAGACTTATATTTCACAACACAATAGCATAGGTATTTATAGTGAATAAAACATAAACATAATCATAACAATACACATCATCTAGCACATTCCACTAACCTTTCATCATAACACCAAACATATTTCACTCACCTAACATGCTCTAAAAAAATCCTTTAATGGCATCAAATGTGTAAAGCTAATCTCCACTCAACATTGTAGACTCATGATGATGAAGCATGATGATGGAGCATGATAATGAGGGCCATGTATAACTCAACACCTTATTATTTTGTAAACAAGTTTATTGTTTTTTCAACATAGTTTAAGTTTTATATTTTGAAAAATATTTCATGACACCTTTATTGTTCATACATGACATTCATAACCCTTTTTTACATTTACAATTATACTCTTGCAACAATATTCTCAGGGACATTAATTAATTTATCTAAAAAAAATTAATAAAATAATTAACCCCAAAAGTAAAATAAACATAAATTTAATTTTTTTTTTTGTTATTACTTTACTTTTAGCACTAATTTAGTAAAGTAATTTTTTATAAATAAATATTAGCAAGATTATTGCAAATGTATCAAACATTGCTTTGAAATTGCTGTAAGGGTATTATAAAAGCAAAGAAAACATAAGGGCATGAGTATCATATATTCAATAGTAAGAGTGTTTTGAAGTATTTTTTAAAATATAAACATTAAATGAGTATTTATCCTAAAATGTGGGTGCAAATAGTGCAATTAATAAATCTTTTGGGTGAAAACAAGAAGTTTGGAATTTGAACTATGCTCACATAAACATCGAGAGAATTAAATTGTAATTAAGATATATATAGTAAATCATGTTTGATGAATGATTCTTATTTGGAAAGAGGACAATGTCTTAGGAATGGAGTCCTAAAGTCCTAATAACATCACTAAAATAGATCTGAGTTAAACAATATTAGCAACTTTGTGAATAATTGTATTTATATTTTTGTTTTCTATTTTAACTTAAATATAAAATGTCAAAATGTCTGTAATAATTTATTATATATATAATCAATTTACAACCCAATATTGTTGTACGGGTTTGTAAAATTTACAACCCAATATTATTTAATAATTCCCACCATTAGGAATTGTCCCTTTCCAATATAGGAGTTTAGTTAATCATATACTACAATATTATTGCGTACGGCTTGGGTTGGATTTTTAATTCTGTATCACTTTATTATTTAGCAACGAAGTAATATTCCTCCTAAACAAGTCATGAGTCACGTCGTGTTTCATTTTCATCTTTTCGTTCTTTTGTAATGATTTTATTTGCAATCAAATTTGCAACAGTACTGCATCAATTAATATCCCTTCGAACGTACAGTGTTCTGGACTCTCTCCTCTGTTGTGTATAAATATAGCCACGAAGAACTAGAATCTCATGTAACATAAATCTCATATATACACTCCTTGAAATTATATTCTTATTCATGGCTCTCAATCTGCTCTCTTCACTGCCTGTGACAAGCAATTTCACCAGATTATCATTACCATTATCAAGCAACGTTAATGGCCTTGTTCCTCCTACAACTCGAGTCCAATATCGCATGGCTGCATCCACCACTACTAGTACTATTAAGCCTGCCGATCAAACCATTATTAGGCGATCTGCCGATTACGGGCCAACCATTTGGAGTTTTGATTATATTCAATCACTTGACAGTAAATATAAGGTACATAACTAATTAGCTAGATTAATTTGTTTGTAGTTAGTTTAAATATATATATACCTGGTTAATTAGGTAACATATTATTTGATTTGATATACCATGCAGGGAGAATCGTATGCCAGACAATTGGAAAAGCTGAAGGAGCAAGTGAAGGCGATGCTGCAGCAGGATGATAAAGCGGTGGATTTGGATCCTTTACATCAACTTGAGCTCATAGATAATCTGCACAGACTTGGAGTATATTATCACTTTAAGGATGAAATAAAAAGAACTTTGGAATGGATATACAACAAGAATACTAATAAAAGTTTATACGCCGCAGCTCTCAAATTTAGAATCCTAAGGCAACATGGTTATGATATACCTGTAAAGGTCCGCACTAGTGCATTTTTGTGCAATAATATTTAGATAAAAAATTAAATTGATAGAAACATGCTGGGTTTTTCTTTTTTTTTTTTTAAAATTAAGTAGCTGGCATCGATCTATCACTTTCTGACTGTGCTTACGTCTCTTTAGCATTTTTCTAAAAGTTTACGTTCTTTCTTCATCGATAATGAAAGGAATTCATTTCATTTTAGTTCATGAGCTCCATTATTTACTTATTTATATGAATGACTGAAACGCATGCATGCATGCATGCACATATACATGTACTTGTAGAAACCTTTTCACGTTTCATGGATGATAAGGGGAGCTTTAAGTCATCAAGCCACGGTGACGATTGCAGATGAATGTTAGCTCTGTATGAAGCTGCATATCTCCTGGTAGAAGAAGAAAGCACTATCTTTCGTGACTCTATAAGTTTCACCACCGCATATCTCAAAGAATGGGTGGGCAAGCATGATAGTAATAAACACGGCGATGAATATCTTTGCACATTAGTGAACCATGCTTTGGAACTTCCACTACATTGGAGGATGCGAAGATTGGAGGCAAGGTGGTTCATCGATGTATACGAAAGTGGACCGGACATGAACCCTATCTTGCTCGAGCTTGCTAAACTTGACATTAATATTGTGCAAGCAGTACACCAAGAGGATCTCAAATATGTGTCAAGGTAAGAATTATGATATATCTCATAGGTTTCCTTCTCATAAAATACCGACTTGCTTCTATAATATTATAAAAAGCATTTATATCATTGAAAAGCTCATTTCCAGGCTCTTTTCAGTGCTGTAAAAAAGCAGACGTCCACACTTTACAAAGATTAAGTCTAAGAGAGCATGCATATATGTACGTTAATTTATTTCATGCTAATTAATTTGTGGTCAGGTGGTGGACGAAAACTGGACTTGGGGAGAAGTTGACTTTTCAAGAGACAGAGTAGTGGAGAATTTCTTCTGGACCGTGGGAGATATATTCGAACCTCAATTTGGATATTGTAGAAGGATGTCTGCAATGGTTAATTGCCTTTTAACAACAATCGATGATATTTATGATGTCTATGGGACCTTGGACGAACTTGAGCTATTCACTGATGCAGTTGATAGGTTTACTTTTGTTATTATTTTATACCCTATGAATTTATGGAACATGAGATGGTGTGCTTTCCATTATAAGTGGAGCACGTCGCACACTAGATCATTACTCTTGAATTTGTATATTATAAACATGAACACAAATAATAAATTAATATTTTCTATACTAATTGCAATAATGAATATATTAGATGGGACGCTACTGCAACAGAGCAACTTCCGTACTACATGAAGTTGTGCTTTCATGTTCTCTATAATTTTGTAAATGAAATGACTTTTGATGCTCTCGAGAGATCAAGAACTTGGCATGATCGATTCCTTATTTTAAGAAAACGGTAATAGTAAATTAAACTTTTTATTTTAATTAACTTAGTTCATTCTTTTTTAATTTGATTTTATTTTATATTATATTAATTAATTAATTCGTTATATAAATATATAAAATCAGTGGGCAGATCAATGTAAAGCATACTTAGTGGAGGCAAAGTGGTACAACAGCGGCTACATACCAACTTTCCAAGAATATATGGAAAATGCTTGGATTTCAGTAACAGCACCTGTAATGCTAATCCATGCATATACTTTTACAGCAAATCCAATAACAAAGGAGGCCTTCGAATTCTTGCAAGATTCTCCCAATATTATTCGTTTGTCATCAATGATTGTACGACTTGAAGACGATTTGGGAACATCATCGGTACAATTAATTAACGTTTTATATTAATTGTGTTATGGAAAATATCTCGTATCCGCTGAGAACACAGTTATACTCTTATTATTGGTGTGGGAACTGTTCTCAGCAATATCCCATATTCTCCATAACGTAATACTCATGATCTGATTATTAAATTATTGATTAATTGTTAATGTTGTTTATAATAGATGCTGATTTAATTAAATTTTAGGATGAGCTGAAGAGGGGAGATGTTCCTAAATCAATTCAATGTTACATGCACGAAACTGGAATTTCAGAAGATGAGGCTCGTGAGCATATACGAAATTTGATTGCTGAGACATGGATGAAGTTGAACAGTGCTCGATTTGGAAACCCACATTACTTGTCCGACGTTTTTATTGGGATTGCAATGAATTTGGCGAGGATGTCTCAATGCATGTACCAATTTGGAGATGGACACGGTGTTCAAGAAAATACTAAGGATCGTGCAGTCACTTTATTTTTTGATCCCATTCCATAATAAGGATTGTTTAAGTGCGTGCAGTCGCATATTAGATTTTCCAAATCTTGACACGCGTATAGTTGCGCAAGGTGTACGATTGCGCACACCAGATCGTTCCTTATAATAAATAAATAAATGTTGTTTTGAGTTTCCAATCTGATTATCGTTTTCTTACTATTATAAAAAGTTAGTTTTTATGTTGGTGTAAATTGAGAAATGATATATCTTCCGAGATACAATCTATATATTATATAATATTAATAATTTTTAATCAAAGATCTCTCACTTTGATATAGTTAGTGATATATTAAAAAATAAAAAAAATTATATTAGAGTGTGTTTTTTTATCTTTTAATTTAGCTCTAATGTATTGTAATCAAAATTCTGATTGGAATACTACTATATATATGTGTATGTATAATATTTTTAATTTAAGATCTCGACTATATTAAAGTCAAGTATGAGGTAAAAATAAAAAAAATATAGATTTTAATACACTACAAGATAAAACATACACTGTATTAATTTGAGTTTGTTTTTATGTGTTAACTTATTCCTGACTTTAATACAATATGTTTTATATTATAGTATATTGAAATATATATTTTTTTTCTTATTTTTTTTAAGTCATACTTGACTTTAATATGGTCAGAGTTCCTTAATTAGAAAATTACTATACACACACACACACACATATATATATATATTTGAATCTAGGATACTGAACTTTGTTAAAAATCATGTATACTATATTGACAAGATTAGGACACATATGATATTAAAATTAAGAATAAGTTACAAGACAAAAAATACAAATTTAATTGCATTATAGGATAAACAATATTGCATTATAATTTTTTTTTTAAGGTTATTCGTGACTTTAATATAGTCATGAATCCTGATTGGAACACCCCCAACAAACTCACCCAAACACACATATATATCTTAAATCCCTCTTTATTTTTTTTTCTAAATTCTTCTGAAATTGTGTTGAGATTGCCTTGTCATATAAATATATTGAACCCAACGCCCGAAAACCTAATCCTATCAATTCTTTCGTCATCCAAAATTTTTTGAGAAAGGAAAAAGCATAAGCTTACTTTATTCTACTTGACGACAACTCAATCAATCATCATTCTTAAATCTCCAAATCTTTATTCCTTAGTCCAATTTCTCCGGATCTTTTTTTGTTAATTTCATGGTCATTTTATACATATATGATCATTCTTAGGTTAGGATGCTAGTATATTTTAAAATGTGGACTTGTTATATACACCATATAATCTATGTAGTGGTTTTGTATTTTAAAAGATATAGACATCTGTACTAGAGAAAGAAGGACTATATATATAGTCCTTTCATGCGATTGTGAAAATGCGGATTTGCTATGACACCAAATAATTAAACAAAAATTATAACGCCAAATGGTGTGATAATAAATTCCCACGAAATCCATAATATACAGCATCACACACATATATATATATATGTATATATATATATATATATATATGTGTTTGAGTGTGTGCCGAACATGTATATTAAAAGTTAGGTAAAATGAGATTAAAGAGTTTGATTCCTTGAGTCCAATGCACAAAAAAAATAAACAAATAAAAGGGCTAGTTAACACAGCAAGCCGGCTGTAATACACCAACCACATAATAATGCCGTTAAAACCCCATTTTTAGTTCAAATTTAACCATACCTAAATTACATTAAAAGGCATGGCCTTACACTACTAGAAAAATGGTCTTTAGTGATACTAAAATAGTGTCACTAATTACTTTTAATGACACTTATTAATAGTGTCGGTGATCTGGGAATCAGAAAAATCTCGACACTTAAATGTGGTGTCAGGGATTACTATTACTATAGTATTACAGATTTTATGACACCATAGTGATAGAAATTACTAATAATTATTACGTGTCAAAATTCAGTATCACTATAGTATTCTTGAACTCAATATTTTTAATATTTTATATATTAAAATCTGAACTCACTATAGTATTATAGCCTTATTATTTTTTAAAATCTGAAAAATCAATTATATACATTAGATTTTAAAAATAATTATAAAAATTATAACAATAGCAAATCTCGAACTCAAACATTTCATCAAGTCATGAAGCCCTAGCCCAACAACATCACTCACACTCACACACTCATAGATCATCATGGTCCCTCAATCTCGGTAGTTGATCCGATCTCACCACGATCTCCGCCTCCGATCGATGTTCATCAACATCAAATCTAGGGATTTCCTCCTTAACCACCACCACCTCCATGTCATCCAAGATCAATCATCATCACCACCACCAGCGACACCAAACCATTCAGAGCCATCTAGGACTCGCCTACCACGTCTAATACCTCGCGATTGCCAAGGCGGAAGAAATTCAAGTAGTCTTGTGGCACATATTTGTTTTCGAGTCCGACTTCCACGAGCCTTGTAAATTGTTTCATACATCATTTGCATTGAGTTATCTTTGCAGCAAACATAAAAAATAAGACTAGGTGAAGAAAAGAATATTGAAGCTTCAAGTTAGATACGTGAATTGATGTGTTTATATCCTTCATTTGTTTGTTATCACAAAAGTTCTCACCTAAGTCTCTGTGAGAATCTCAATTAAATGATGAGAGCCAATAAAGTATTGGTTTTCAATGTAGATGAAGTGTTGGGCATCTCGGATTGCCTTAACATAGGTCTGTATGTATGCTTATGTCTATGAGGACATTCTTTCCACATACTAGGTTACGATACTGATGTAACCAATTTTTCGAGTTGATTAGTCATCATCCGCTCATAGTCACCAAATTAAATTACTTGTTCTTACCAAGCTTGTAGCATCTCTTGGGTCAACTGGAAAGCCTTTCACGAATTTGAATCAATTGAGTGAAAAACCTTCAAGTGTAAGGAAAATTAGTCAAAAATTATCTATATTGAAGGAAAAGCTGAAAATGGAAAGTTACGGAAAGTGAAAACTAGTATCTAAATGACATCAAATGTACATGAGCATGCCAAGCATAGCGATCTGATTCGGTCTAAAAACGTGTTCATATGAACTCATTACGCAAGCACAATTCACCACTTGTTTCTCAAGTCAAATCTCTCATTTCTCTGGTCCAAAGCTCAAACCTCATTTATCCAATCACAACCATTCTAAAAAAAAAAAAATCCAAAGCGAGACGACACATTGCAACTAAGTAACATAGCTCATTACGACTCAAACGAAATTAAACAAAAGCATAAGAAGAATGATGATGTTACTAACATAGTAGTAAGCAGGCGTTCCATGCGAGATGAGGTTTCTGGAAGAACAACAACGACCTCCCATTCCACGCACTTTATTACATTATCCACCCAACACAAAGCAGCAGTGGTGCATTATTTCTGTTATTTGACATCAAGAAGGGAAAAAAATACAATAAGAATCATTCTTTGAAAAAAATGAACAAAGCAAAGTCACTCAATTTCTACCATAGACATGCTAAACTTTACGGCGTAATGATCAAGAAGATGCGTAGTAACAATTCAAACAGACATAATTAATTGAATCCTCGACTAAACTATAAATAATAAAAAAAATTAAAATAACAAAAACAACAAAGCAGAATTCATCATATAGTCCCTGCAACGCCAAAGCACAGAGAGAGAGAGAACTACAATTCATGAAACAATAAAAATAAACCCTAAGCTCTAATCAAACAAAATTGGAGAGATTATGAAGTGTAATTAATTAATAAGTATATAATTAATCTAGAAATTCCATTGAAGATACGATAGGTTGAAAAAGCTTTACCTCTCGGGAAACACGAGAGAGAATAAGAAGAAGAAGCGATCGGTGAAAAGAAGGTATATAAAAGCGAAAGAGGTGGCTTCGGTTTAATACCTTTATTCGGTTTCAACCACGGTACCTAATCTGCAACAATATAAAGCACTAGTTTGCTCTCGATAGATACTTTTTTCACCGAATGAATGCGAGAGAGATTTAGAGAAGCTTTGAGTTCTTGTGAAATTCATATTGAAGAAACTAAAATTAAGCAAAGTAATTAACAAGAGCTGACCGTGTGCATTTGAACAACAATCCAATCCTCGACGGCGGAATCCACGCGGTCGAATAAACTTAGCCATCTCACTTTGGCGACCTATTAAACACAAGTGAAATAAAGGAAAATGGACCGATCCAAATCTAATTCAAAAGCACATCTTTAATAAAATCCATATATCACGTAGATTTTCTCATTAGTGAAGCAGGGGAATGACCTTGACGCGAGAGAGCGGTCTCTCGCGACTATCACGAGATAATCGCCGTCGAAGTCAATGCGTATAAATCCTCCATTTCTCTTCGTACTTCCTCTAGATAATGAACCTTGACTCCAGAGGCCACGGAGGCGGAGGGCTCTGCCAGAGGCGACGTCGGTGTCGAAGAGCACGGAGTTGCAAGCGAGGGCAAGGCGAGAGGAAGGAGGCGAGGCGGACATGCGGCCGGAGAGGGTGTCGCATTTGGCACGGAGATCGGAGAGTGCAGGACGGAGGCAGCGGAGGAGGAGATAGAGTAGTGGAGGTAGAAGCAGGGAGGCGGCGAGGCGAAGAAGATATCGGAGGGAAAAGGGAGGAATGAGGTGGATTCAGAGAGGATGATGGAAAGGGAGAGGAAGAGGATGAGCGCGGACTGGAGGGAGGCAAAGAGGTGGACAGGGGAAAGCATTGAGAGATGGGTTATTATATTTTTGTTTTAAAATCTTTAAAGCGAACGAATTAAGTTAATTCAACATGGTTCAATGGTCTCCGTTTGAATGTTAAAATTTTAAATTCTAGAAGTCTCAAGTTCGAGTTGCAACTAAAACAACTATTAATAATTTTTTTTTTATCATTGATACTTTAGTGTCAGTGATTATTGATGTTTAATTTACTAACACACTAGTATCAATAACCTCTAATACCTACTTGTTAATAGGTGCATTTGTTCACAATTCACGATACTTTTTGCTAAGTGTCGATGAAACTGAAGTGTCGATAAATGTCATTTTTCTAGTAGTGTTAACTACTGATGCAATGATTAAAATCCCTACTATGGTGCGGAAGGTGCCTTTAAACCGTTGATTCAACTTATTTGAATCCAACGGTTTGGGTTTTAAATAAAGAAAAAATCTTCTTTAAAAGAAAAAAAAGGAAGGCAACCAGATTGTCTATGTTAAAGACCCTCTCCATCGGCGCTCGGATCCCATCTAGGGGTGGGCATTTTTCTCATATCTTGGGATAAAGCCGAACCCAAACCAAACCAACTTAGCGAGGGTTTCCCGGCCTTGGGGAGTTTGTTCACAACACAATTTGGATGCGTATTTCAAGTGCAACTTGAGCAACCATGGCTCGAGCGGCTCACCCACCAATGTGCGATGAAGAGGTTGGTCTCATAATGGATGGGTTATTGGAAAACTTCCAACGAATGGAGGTTAAGTGGCTGCCACCTCCGTTCTAAGAATTCAAACAGCTCGGTTGCGGGGTTAAAAACCGATTGGTTCTTAAGAATTCAAACCGAATCGAACCGAATTTTAAAACCAAACCAAACTGAACCGAAATAATTCGGTTCGGTTCACTTCGGTTTTAAAATTGGGTTCGATTGGTTCGGAAAATTAAGTTAATAATTTAGGATTTTGATTTTAGATTTTAGAACTTAGGTTTTAAAAATTCAGTTCGGTTCGGTTCGGTTTTATTATATTTAATTGAACCAATCGGTTTTTAGTTCGTTTCGGTTTAAAGCAAGACCAAACACAAACCATTCGGTTCTTAATTTTTCAAACCGTTGGTTTTACTTCTAAAACCGAACCGTTTGCCCACCCTTAATCCCATCTCAAACACGAATCTATCTCTCTCCCTCGACTCTAAGCTACAAATAATTTATGGAGTCCCTCGATTCGTTCGTGATACGATGCGTACGAGCAGGTAAAGGTGGACATGATTATTGAGGAGGAAAAGGCTGCAAGCTAAGAAATGAGCGAGGCGGTGGAGCAAGATGAATAAGGTACGGCGAGTGCCCATCATATGGATGGAGGAGGATGAGGAGGGGTACTATACCCTATGAGGATGCCTTGGTCGTGAAGGCAAACGTTGCTAATAAGGAGTTTGATCGAATATTGGTGGATTCAGGGAGCTCGGTGGACATTCTCTTCAAGTCCACACTAGACGACTTGGGAATGACGGATGTGAGCCTCGAGCAGACAAACACTTCCCTGAAAGGGTTCGGGGGAGGAAAGTTAACCCCTCTGGGAATCATCAAGTTAGCTGTGGCTATGGGCTCGAGCCCTTTTGAAAAGAACATGATGCTAGACTTTGTGGTGGTGGATGAAGTCAGCCTCTACCAAGCAATATTGAGGAGACCCTTCATGAGAATCAGCCAATCGGTATTATCCACCCACTACTTAGCCTTGAAGTCTCAGGGTAAATAGAGTCTGTAGGAGTCGTGAAGAGGCGGCCGGAGGTCGTGAGGACTGCATTACTGTGGCGATAAAAGAAACTATGCAAATAACGTCATTAGAGTCGAGGGAAGTCGAAGAATGGAAGGCGGGGAATCGGTGAGGAGCCGAAAGAAATTATAATAAGACCAAGCGACCACGAGAAGAAGGTCGCGAATCAGCTCGGGCATTAGCGGGCGGTTGAAAGAAGATGCGGTCAAGTGTTTGTGAACACACTCGATGTATTCGCTTGGGCGAATGAGGATATGCACAGGATTGACCACAGGTGGCTACATCGCAGTGGCGATCTGGAAGGACGCTGAGCCAGTGAGGCAGAAGAGGAGATGCATCAATCAAGAAAGGTACGAAGCCATGAACTGTGAGGTGGAGAAGCTGTTGAAGGCGGGATTCATAAGGGAGGTCTCTTACCCTGAATAGATCTCAAATATGGTGATGGTAAAAAAGGCAAGTGGAAAATGGAGAATGTGTGTGGACTTCACGGATGTGAATAAAGCCGGTGGACCAGCTAGTGGACTCCACGGCGGGACACGGACTGCTTAGCTTCATGGATGCCTTCTCGGGCTATAACCAAATTCCCATGTCTGCGGCCGAGACGAGGAGTGCACGACCTTCATCACCAATCAGCCTTCATCACCAATCAGGCTACAAGGTCATGCCCTTCGGTCTGAAGAATGCGGGGGCAACATACCAGAGACTGGCGAATAAGGTCTTCAAGCCACTGATAGGCCGTACAAGAGAGGTTTATGTGGATGATATGATCACCAAGCCAAAGGACGCGGAGGAACATGTAAAGCATTTGGAGGAAACCTTAGCACTCTAAGAAAATACCGAATTAAGCTTAATCTAGAGAAATGTGACTTTGGAGTTAGTTCGGGAAAATTCTTGGGCTTCATGGTCGGTCATAGAGGAATCGAAGCCAATCCGGAAAAGATAAGAGCGATGGTGGAGATGAAGTCCTCGCGTACTCTCAACAAATGGAAACTCGGCGTCCACTTTACAAGAACTCGGGGAGGGACGGAGGAAAGTATGTAATGACATCCACGAGTCTAGTCGTGGAAACGCCCGTCGAGGAGCATGCGGGAGGCGAAGCCCAAGGCCGAGAACACCAAATGTTGCAGGAGGAGGAGGCGAACATGGAGGAAGGGAATCCCATCGAGCATTTGCGGGATCTGGCACTGACCTTCCGGCGGAGGAGTTGGAAGGGAAGTGCGTGGGTTGGCACTAAGTTGTGGAGGACCTTCGGGAAATGGGAAAAGCCCGGTTGGAGGATAATCTTTGGACAACGAGTCTCCATTCTCGACGGAGATTATGGGTGTCACGATTCCCGCGACTTGCTTTCCGGTTTAAAGTTTCGGGGAAGAGTGATCCATTGGTGCACATGAGCACTTCAACGAAGAGCAAAGCGATGAGCATATGTGTGCGAGGCTTGGACTTCTTTGGAAGAGAAGAGGAAAGGGTCGCTGCAAGGTTGCGAGTACCAGCAGAGAGTGTCTCGATATTACAACCGGGATGTGCACATCCAGTCGGTTTCAAGTGAGAGATTGGGTACTCGGAAGAGTCAATCGGAACACGAAGACCCGAGGCAAGGTATGTTAGGACCAAGCTGGGAAGGTCCCTACAAGGTCTCTCAAATAAGCGGGACCGAGGAGCATCTGGGTGACTCACCCAGATGGACGAGAAGTCAAGAGGCCATAGAGACGCATGACGTTTGATTAAATATTTCGATGAAGTTTCCTCGTGATGTAAGCATTAATATTTGATTCCTTAGAAGCGGAGATATGTAAAATCTTGAGCATGTGTAAAAGTAAGAAAAATGCTTTCAATGTAAGTTCAATATAAATGTATTGGAGCCAACAAGTTCGAAGACAACGCAAGGCCGGAAGTCCCAAAACCTAGCTTAAGGCGGGACGGTGCCAAGCGTGAGCCAGTGCGAGGCTCAAGCAAAATAAGCTCGCGAAGAGGAGCATAAGGCCGAAGTCCCAAAGCCTAGCCTAAGGCGGGACGGTGCCAAGCATAAGCCAATTGCAGGCTCGAGCAAGAAAAGCTCTCGAAGAAAACGCAAAGGCCAGAAGTCGCAAAACCTAGCTTAAGGCGGGATGGTGCCAAGCGTGAGCCAATTACAGGCTCGAGCAAGATAAGCTCGCGAAGAA
The DNA here is from genome assembly GCA_025617385.1 of Murraya koenigii. Taxonomy (NCBI): domain Eukaryota; kingdom Viridiplantae; phylum Streptophyta; class Magnoliopsida; order Sapindales; family Rutaceae; genus Murraya; species Murraya koenigii. The sequence goes on from CM046816.1 coordinate 25,246,614, forward strand.
GAACGCAAAGGCCAGGAGTCCCAAAACCTAGCTTAAGGCGGGACGGTGCCAAGCGTGAGCCAATTATAGGCTTGAGCAAGAAAAGCTCTCGAAGAGAACGCAAAGGCCAGAAGTCCCAAAGCCTAGCTTAAGGCGGGACGGTGCCAAGCGTGGGCCAATTACAGGCTCGGGTAAAATAAGCTCACGAAGAAGAACGCAAAGGCCAGAAGTCCCAAAGGCTAGCTTAAGGCGAGACGGTGTCGAGCGCGAGCCAATTGCAGGCTCGAGTAAGAAAAGCTCGGGAGACAACGCGATAGCCAAACATGTGCCAATATCGGGCTCGAGCTGAGCAGGCTCGCAAAATGCACTGACTACCAAGCACAAGCCAAACATCGGCTCGAGTGGACCGAGCTCACAAGATAAGCAGAAGGCTTTCAGCCTAACTCAAGGCAAGGCTTCACCATACATAAGCTAAGGGATGATACTGACGATAATAGCTTGGGGAGAAAAATAAAGGCCCAACACTTATAACAAATTTTACTTAGCAAGTCTGTGAAGTCAACCTCATACACAAATGTAAAGCGCAAGTACATGCATACGGACACAGAAGCAAGTTACCCAATGTATACTCTTTATTCATTCATTAAAGATTACAAGTACAAAAAAAAAAATCAATTGGTGAGGGAGTAGGTCTAGCGAGGAGCTGGGTCCTCGGGAGAAGCGAAGTAGCAGCCGAGGGAAGAGTAGAGCGGCGGCAGCAGCAGGAGCGATATCATCGGCAGCGGGAGGAGCGATGGCATCGGCGGCAGGAGGAGGCGAGACCACGAGTGGGGAACTCTCGACCCTCGATTTGAAGCGTCGTGCTTAGCGCATGTATTCCGCGACACCCACCTCGACCTTAGATAGGTCCACCTCATGATGTTCCTTGCCCAAGGCAAACACGAGGCGATTGTGGCGAAAGCCACCCCGCCGTTGTACTCGATAGCGAGCCTCTCTTCTAGAGAGTCCACCGTCTTTTGAAATGAGAAGCCTCCTCCTCCATGTGCTTCTCGTGGGAGAATCTATGTATGTCCGAGTCCTTACGAGCATTGAGCAGCTCCTCTCGAACAAGAGCAGTTCCTTCTCGAGCCGAAGAGCCCTCGAATCTAACATCGTTGCTTTCTCCTCGAGAACGAATTCTCCTCATGAAGCTTCATGTTCTCCTCTTCTTTCTCCTCGAGAACTCGCTTGAGCTCGATTTACGCTCGGAGCTTCCTCCAGGAATCTTGAGTTTTGGCCTTGAATCGGTAGCGACAACGAGACGACGGCAAGAAAAGCGGTGGAAAGCCCCGATCAACTCATCAACAACATAGGACTCCACCCCATCTAGGAACTCGTTCTCTATCTACTGGTGAAGTCCTTGGCGTAGGGATCGGCACGGTTGGGCCGCTCTAACTCTTGAGCGCACTCGAACAAGGCCGAGTCGATCGCTGCGATCCTTGGGCGCTTGCGAGATGCACCTTCTTCCGCTCGTTCCGTCTCACGAGTCGGAGGGTGGCTCGAGCCGGCTGGAGCGAAGCGTCGGTTCGAGGCCTCCGTGGAGCGGAATAGGTGCTCGCGTGCCCCGAGGTCCTTGTAGACCTCTGCATCATACCATGCACACCACTCATCTCTTCCTCTGATACCAAGCCAAACTCCACAAAGTTTTTTGCTGTAAGTAGCTCCCTGAACGAGCTCGTGTTGTCAAGGGTCGTGTTAGCGTGCACTCAAGCTCTTCCCCAATCCTATAAGATGCACCCCAAGATCTTCGTAGGAACAACCGGAGAAAGATAGTAAGAATAAATGTGAGCGGAAGAACTAAAATAAAAACTCGTCAGGCGGTGTGAGCGACACGGAGTGCAAAATGCCATGGAGCCGGAGGGATCCCTTGGAGAAAGGTGCGAGCATGCCCCAATCTCCCCCAACAAAGAAGAATTTGCTCTTCTAGTTGCCACCGAAGTGGGAGATCGGTTATGGGTTTCTTACCCTTGAGTTGGAGGTGAGGTAGTACTAACCAGGCATCCTTTGGGCTGCACCATTTCTACGATGACATAAAGCCCGAGATAGCACCCTCCACCCATTCGGATTCAACTGCCCGAGGCCAACCGGAACTCGGACGGAACTCCAGGCGAAATAGAGTCGTAGAGGCAGCTGTCCCCCCACCTAAAACACTCCATATGGAAGGTGGCATATCCCTGAGGAGGATGGCTGGATATGTCACCCTTGCCCGGCACCTGCAAATCCACATTGTCTGGTTTGTGGTAGGTGTCCCTAAGCCTATCCAGGTCCGAGTGTGTGGTTTCACACCTTATGAGGTCAAAGCCTGTTCAAGGTGAGACAAAGAACCAAATGAATTCAGAATCAACTTAAGCAAGTAAAGACTCTAAAAACGATTAAGATCAGCAGTCTAAAAGCCACCTATTCATGACAAGATGAGAAGCCAAAGTTGGTAGGGGTTAGTTCGTTCCAATCATGGCTTTAGAGTTTATTTAAAGCGAGTACAAAAATTGAAACTTGTTGAAAGCTTGTTTAAGTTCGGAAGAATATATGATAAACTAAAAGTCGTAAAAGAAAGAAAAAGTAAAAAATTTTCTCCTTTCTTTTTATTCAAGGCAATAAAGCCGGAGTTTACAATACCAAAGCAAAAATTACAATGGAAATTAAGGAGCTTAAGCGGATCGGTCGTGACTCGATCCCTAATTTACGTAGAATGAGTAACTTGAGGACTTTCCTTAGCAAAAGGAGCAACTTGAGGATTCTTCTCAGCAGAGGGAGCAACTTTTTCAGGTCTCATAGTAGCAACTTCCACATTTGGAGTTTAATCTCTCGGCTGTTGACTCCTAGCATCCTGTTCGCTCATGTAGGCATCCACACCAGCCTCGAGTTTTAATCATATCCATCTTGAGGTATTCTTTACCCAGGACAGACATGATGCACTTGTAGCAGAACGTCAGTCCTTTGTTGTACTCATCAGTAAACTACTTGGCCATGGAGTCCAGCCTACCTTGGAGACGTGAAGTTTCAGATTCCCTAGTTTTTTCAAAAGAGAATCTTTGAATGTTAAGATCTTTCCTAGCATTTAAAAGCTCGTCTCTGACTATGCATAACTCCTTCTCGAGTTGGAATGCCTTAGAGTCAGCCATGATAGCCTTCTCCTCAAATGTGGAAATATCAGTTTGGAGCCTTGCTAATTCTTCCTCTCTTGCTCCAAATTTTTTTTCAAGTTCTGATTTTCAGCTTTAAGTCTCCTCTCATAGCTAAGGGTTCTTAACATGAAAGCTGTGGAAGTAGCAGCAATCTGGCATATAGAACGTTAGAAGGAGTTGGCCAGATCATTAAGACTAAAGGTCTTCAACTCAGCAACAAAGTCTTCTTGCATATGCTTCGTAAACTCCTTGACATAAGGCTCAGTAAAGTCAATAGTGTTGGGCGATTTTTCATTCGAGCAAGGATGCTGCTCATTTTTTCTTCCTCGGATGCTAAGCCGAACTCGACTAGATTGTGGTGTGTCAATAATTCTTTGCACGAGCAAGCATTGTCTAGAGCAGTGTCCACGTGCAGCTTCAGTTTCTCCTTAATCTTATACGACACACTCCAAGACACTGTAAAAATCAGAAAACAATAATAATAAGGGATGAGGAAAAAGACTAAATAAGAAGGCTTAATGAGCAGCAAATGACCTGGAGTGCAAAAGCGAGAAGGAATTTGGGGAATTTCTCCTGACGCAGAAGCTGCTCACCCCCAATTTACCCTGACAAAAAATAATTTACTTTTCCAATTGCCACCAGTGGTAAGGAGATTGGTGATGGGTTTTTTTTCTTTGAGCTAGATGTTAAATAATATTAGCCCTCATCTTTTGGATCGCTTTTCGGTTGATACAGATTTTTATTTCATCCACTATGTGTTCACCCATGTTACACCAATTCTATAAGATGAATAGGCTAGACAAAACTTTCCACCGTTATGATTTAATTGCCACGGTGATAGACGCAGTTGGGAGAGAATTCGGACAAAATAAGGTTGTAAAAATAACCTAACACCCCACTTAAAGCACTCCAGGTACTAGGTGACATACCTTCGAGGAGGGCGACTGGGAGTGCTATTTTTGCTAGGAAGACAAAGGTCAACACTAACAGGAATACAGTAAGTCTCCCTAATTCTATCTAAATCCTGTTGAGAGGTCTCACACCTCATGTAGTCAATGGCAAACAATTCAACCTTTGACCTATAACCAACCTTTTTCCTTTTGCTCGATTGAGATTCCTCAAGGACGTCGCCTCGAACAACATGATCAGCAACAACAGCAGTTTGACCAGGACTAGAGTTACTTACCACAATTTCTTTTTGAGTTCGACAATCACTAGAAAAAGAGGATTCCTCAGGGGACACTCTTCTGAATTTTTGAGTGGTAGACATTTCCCTACAAACTAATGGTTTTCCCATAATACACTTTTTTCAAATCTCGGGAGTCCGAACTACGACAATAGAGAATCTCACAATAAAAAAGACAAAGGATAAGAGGAAGAAGTCAAAGAATTTATACCTCGGAATGGTCGGTTGGGTATTAATCACGATAACCTTAGCTGGAAAGGGATTTCTTTCGGTAGCGAGAGTTTAACTTTGAGCAATGTCAAGAGAAAAGAAATAAGAAGGAAACGAACCTAGGGATTTATAAGAGAGGCAAAAGAGTCACTCCAACGGATGACAAGTTACATAGGGAACACGTCTGTTCGGAGAACCGCCTCTTTAAATTCAAATGAGCGACCTAGAGCAACCCACATCATTCACATTAAATACGAAGTGATCGAAGGAGGCGAGACATGTAAGGGCGAGACGGAAAAGAGAAAAATGGGGAATGCCTCCAGCACTGCTTGAGCAGATAATTTCTAGTCTCATCACGTTTCACTCTCAAGACTAGAAACTAAGGAACTAGTGTTTGGGAAATAAAAACCACGCCTACTCGAGGTTGCACCAGCCAAAGCAGAGTACTTGTCCTTAGTATAAAGGCACTACTGATTCGATGTCGGATTAGTTGAGATCGGTGCTCGTAGTGCCGCTCGAGCTAAGCAAGGAAAAGTAGGAATGTCCACTACAGCCCAGGGAGCTCCCATCATGTCATAGGCGACACCAACAGCAGGCATAAACTAGTCTACGAGTTAAACCAAACGTGGTAATCTAAGCCCATAACGTGAGACGGTTGAATGGCTCTTTCCGAGAATAAGAGAATAACTCCGACACGCAATCAATTCTCATTATGGAAACCAAATAAGCGTCCCAAAAGCAGACGAGGTGCGTGAGGAGTGGAGAACATGTATTACGAGAGTAACGGCGAGGATCATAAGACCAAATAAATACCTTAAAAAAAAGGGAGAAAGTGGTTGGATTCTTTTGAAAAGAGAAAGAAAAAAAGAAGAATTAGTGTTTTCCTGTATTTTTCCTGTGAACTCAGGGAACTAGAAGGCGTTGTTTCAACAAATAAGGAAAGTAAAAAGTTAGCTGGAGAACCTGTTCGAACAAAGAACGACCAGAAATTTGCATCAACAAATATATTTTAATTTAATATATAGAATAGAAAGATGAGAAATTCAATGGAAGGAGGAGAGACATTAGTGTATTGACGAGGAAAGGGAAAAAATATTAATAAAATTAATAAAATCTTGTCATCTAATTTTCATCATTTATTTTTATTAAATTTAATAATTCAAAATTATTGTAAAAAATTGTGTTTATATTTATGTCTCTTGAACTATATATATATTAGTCTAACATATTTATTAAAAGTTATATAAAACGAGATAAAAGAGTTGGATGGGCTAATGATTTTAATTGAATCATACTTCCGCTTGATTCCTCGAGCCCAATGTGCAAAAAATTAAACATAATAATAATAATAAAAGAAAGCCGGTTATCACAACAAGCCGCCAGTAATACACCTTTCCGAGTAGCACAATTGACACCCCTATGCCCTATATAATCCTATTAAAACGCCGTTTACAGGCAATTTTAACCATACCTGAAATTACATTAAAAGACAAATAAAAAAATTAATGAAAATCCTGCAACCTCACGCTTGGTTTTTTTGAACTTCTCTTTATTAGCTCTTTGATAATCCACATGTCCTATATTATTTCTGCTTTTCTTTCTATTTTTGATACTTGATTGATGCATGTAATTAAATTGAAGCAACCACATAGTTTTTATGTTTCAAGCATTCTAAAATAAGAAATTTATCTGAAAGAGAAATTTCCTCATAATATAGATTTCATCACTTCTATTTCTTGATGGTGATTCCTTATTTTGCTTAAATTTCTCCTCTCCTCCATAGATTAGAAAATACTAGTTCTATGCATATTAAGAGAGGATATTATACTAAAATTCCTTGTACTGTGGTCGTTTTCTTTATCAAACCCCACCTATTTTCTTATGTAAATTCAAGGCTTCAAAATGGATCCCACTGTTTCATTACTTTTTTTTAACTCATAATGAACGAGGGTATTAATGGAATTGAAGGTGGTGTTGTAAGAGAAAGAGTTAGCTTTGAAAATATGAAACAGGACGTATTTAGGGAACGGTTGCGAGAGAATTATTGAGAAGTGCCAATAGCACTAATCGTATTTCACTGGTTGCAATTTTATTTTGGGAGGATAAATTTATAAGATTAGCCAAATAATTTTTTTATATAAATAATATTATTTATTATAAAAATATCTATTATGTAAACTATTATTAAAGACAATCCACTCTCTGCCTATAAAAATGATCACTTACTATAACCAAAAATGAAGAATTGAGAGAGCATGAATTTAGGATTGGCAAAAGTCCGGTTCGAAAAAAGCCCAGATTTTATATATATAATATTTAAATTTTTATATTTATAAATATATTTTATAATTTTTAAATTTATTGTAATAAAATTAAACATGAAATATAAACTTTAAATGTTTAAATTTTTAAATATATTGAATAAATGTATTAAAAAGGTAATTATTTAAAATAAAATATTTTTTTATAATTTTTTTATAAAATCCAAGTTCTGGACCGAAATCTAAGTCTCTCAAGTGATACCTGAACCCGATTAGAGATTAGTCCAATACCCGGTCCGCATCACCCGGGTCTGGGATGGATCCGAGCCAAGCAGGTATTTTTACCATCCCTAGACGCGATAGGTTTTGAATTTACTACATAGTCAGATTAAATCACAGATTGAACATAGGGCTCCTTATTCAATAATATTATTTTACATACTTATAACATACGAGTTTTGTTCATATAGGAAGTAGAGTTCTGTGTATATATATATATTGAATTTGGTAGGCTAGTCGCTCTCTCACGTGTCAAGTTTTCATGAAAAACGTAGAGCTTTGTACCGCTCTCATTATGAAGAGAGAAAATGCCCAATAGATTAGCTCTCTTATCTTAAAAAACATTTGATTGCTGTATTTCATAATATTAACAGGAGAAACTTGATGAAATTAAATAATAGACAAAAGAGAAAATAATGTGGAATAAACTGGTTAGAGAATAATTTATCAGGGAGGAAGAAAAAAATGATAAACAAGGGAAGGAAAGTATGAAAAATGCGGGTCCCCAATATAAATTATCAATGATCACATGTTAGTAAAAAGTTTTCTAATAAGATAGCTTTAAATTTCATAAAATAAATAAAAAAAATAAAAGATTAAAAATATACATTTGAATATAATGTATTTTATTTTATAATATATTAAAATTTATATTTTTTAACTTATCCCTTAATTTAAGATTTTCTTATTATAAAATTACTTATATAAGCATGTATGAAATAATTAGTCGTGATTGAAGTTATTCTAATTTTTTTCTGTCAATTTTTCTAAATAGGGTATTCATGAAAAATAAATTACGTTGTAAAAATCCATTAGCCATGTTGGCGTAAAAGTGAAACTATTTTGCTTTTTATTGCCTTGAGGGAGTCTAAATAGGTTTTTTTTTTCTTTTAATCAATAATTCATGTATAATAAGGAATTTGTAAAATAAGTCGGTAGAAGTCCGACTACGCTGCTCTACCCTGAGTACTCATATATCGTTGTCAAGCTTATGATAAATTGATAATGACGTTAACGTGTTTTTCTTCTTTTTTTTTTTTTTTGTCACATCATATAGTGGGGTTTGAAACTCATGTGCAAATCAAGAGGAAAACAAGAAAAATTAAAATTAAAATTAAAATACAGAACAAATAACGCAATAAAGCAAAATAAAAGAATCTCTATTTACATATAACTTGCGAGGAGGGAAAAAATAAGATAGAATTTTCATTTTAAGTTTCAAGTCTCTCCATAATATGATGTGAAATGAAATACATTAAAATTATTACAATAAGGTTGAATTGAAGTATGAATGTCAATTCTTTTCTTTAATTATTATACATAACATGTGCTAAACATTTTAATTGATAAAATCTTAAAGTATAATTTAAGGGGAAAATTTTTAAAAGAGATAAAACAAGTAAAATAATCCAAGCAATAATGTTTGTGAAAAAAAAATAAATAATGCATTTCATTAATCAAAAGCCTAACAATCTAAGGCTAAAAAAATTGTGTAACTTGCCCAATGTCTATCCCAATTTATATATTTATATAAAGCTAAGACTAGAAGAGTTAATGTGGCATCACTATTTCTCTTCTTTTTATATTTTCTTAATTATGAATTAACAAGAGAAAATAATGGATTGATGAGGAAATTAAATAATTAATTCACAATTCTTTATTTTTTTATATTCTTTGTTTTATGAACAAAAATAATTATGAATTGATAAAAAATTAAATAATTAACTCATTATTGCCCATCTTTTTAGATTCTTAGTATTATTAATTAATAAGAGAGAATTATGGATTGATGATGAAATTAAATAATTAATTTATTATTTCTCAACTTTTTATATTCTCAATACAATAGAGAATTATGGATTGATAAGAAAATTAATTATCATTTGAATTTGATGAAAGTTTTAAATTTTTTTCAAATTAAAAAATAAAATCTCTCCAACATGTGAAGAATCCATAAAGACAACCATCAACTCCACTCTCTTTCTGTCAAAAGTGCTTGTATATATAATTAAGATTTAAGAACAATATTTTTTTTTAAATGATTTAAGAAAAGTTAATTAAGAATTTGATTAGTCAATCAGTCATATCAGTCATGGCCTAAGGTAAAGATAAAATCAAAATAAATGTTTAGGAATATTTTTCTTTTCTTTTTCCACACTAAAAACACTTCAGATTTATCGAATTTTAAAGTATCATATTCATGCTTTGTACCTACAATATATAAAAAATAAATAAAATATTATGACTAAAAAACGTGAATGTATCGTGAACGTAGGCTATATCTTCTAGTTACTAAATAGAAGAAAAATATTAATAGTAGCGTTCTAAATACACCGAATAGGAAAAACAAACTCAGCAAAGATTTTTAGTAATTTCTAAAATAACGCCAAAAGTTTGAAAATGTAACAAAATAACCTTAAAACATAACCACATTTTTTTATTTTTCGAATTTTTATTCTTATTATTTTGTTTCTAACATTTTAAATGATTAACTATTACAAATTACAGTAATAATATTAATTAAGGGGATTATTGTACTTTCAAACTTTTGGGTTGATTCATAACTTTAGGTTAGATTTCATACAAAGATATATTTGCTCCTATGATATCAACATTTGACTAATAGAACTTACGAAAAAGTTGTAAAATATTATTTTTTCATAGTTAAAGTAGTAAAACACTATACCTCAATAATTATTGTAGTAATTTGTTATCTCTCCATAGCTGGAGTATTTAAAAATAAATAAATAAATAAATATATATATATATATATATATATATATATATATAGTAAGGGTTCCCTTATTTTAATATAGTAAAGGACAAATATTAAAAGACAAAAATATAAATTCTAATACACTTCAAGATAAATTAAGTACATTGTAATATAGTGTGTATTTTTTTTTTGTCTTCTAGTTTATTTATTACCTTAATAAAGTAAAATATATAGAAATATAATTTTCATGTGTGAACACTTTCATTTTTTTCATACAGACATGTTATTAAGTCATATAGTTTAATAACGTTCATTACCTCTGTTAAACCATATGACTTAATAACGTACTCACATGAAAAAAATGCGAGCCTTCGCATGAAAGAATAACTATATATAATGGGCTTGGATTTAGGCCATTAGATTTTTAATCCAATGGCCTTTTAAATAAAAATAAAATAAAATAAATTATTGGTTTACGCTGTCAAATGATGGTTTTCAAACCAAAAGCCTCTTGGATGCTTTTCTAATCCAGGATTCTCCTATTGGAAAAGAACCATGTATATATATATTGTTTGGGTAAATATCAGACAGGCCCCTCGAAGCCTCTCCAGCTCGAGTAAAACACCCCGAGGACAGATTAGCCCGAGCATCCCTTCCGGTCAAAGATGGTCAAGGTCGAGAGATTCATAGTCGCTCGAGCCCCAGAGCACTCCATCGCTCGCTCGAGGTCGGTCCGGGTCAAAGGCTGGTCAAGGTCGAGGCCAGAGTACTTCTTGCACGCTCGAGGTCGTCCCTCGGGTCAAAGGCTGGTCAAGGTCGAGGCCGAGAGCACATCTCTCCCGCTCGCAGAGATCCACGAGCACATCCGGGCAAGACCAGGCCAGGCAACCCGACCCGGTTTTCGGAATCCGGCAAACCTTTAATGTCGACCGGGGTCCCACGTGGTGCGATGGAATCATTGTTGCTAGTGGGTGGCACATGCTTCCAAGGTGTCATAATTCCTAACGCACTTGCCGGCATGGTGATCAGCCACGTGAATCGGGTTAAGGGGACAGCCGCTCATCCCTAGGGAATATTCCGCCAATCCCGGCTGTCAGAGGGACCCAGATACCACTAGCGTGGGAGTGGACAGCCTCGAAAGGGAAAGAGCGGGAAAAATGGAGTATAAAAGGAAACGAAGGGGAACGTTACAAGGGTTGGACTTTCGAATTCACGAAAAGGTTGGAAGAATTAAATCCGAAAAAGAGGTTGGCATTTCTAATTCACAGAAGGTTAGACTTTCTAATTCACAGAAAGGTTGGAACTTCTGATTGAGAAAGGATCTGTAACTTGATACAGAGTTCTTCCTTTTCTAATTCCTCTCACCTGATTTTCTCTGAAAACACCATACTTATCCAAAAAGGGGGGGCGAAATAATACCCCTTTCATCTTTCCGGTCTCCCTCACTAAGGGAGATACCAAAAAGATAAACCCGATTAATGACTTGAGCGTCGGAGGGTTTTCGCCGGGACACGCCCGGCGACCCCTGACCCGGTTTTCTGTGAGTACAGGTCCGGGAGATCTCCGTTCTGACGAAGACAGCGGAACAGGACGAAAGGGGGTAATCCTGCTCGAGCTTATCGCGAGTAGAAGGATCGAGGAACTGTTTGAATCCGTGAGCAGAAGGTTCAGTCAGTCCTGCTCGAGCTGTTTGGAGGCACTGTTGGAAGGTTCGAAGCACTGTTGAGGCACACGGGAAAAACTGCATCAACATATATATATATGAAAAATTTAATTCCCCTACTAGAAGTTAAATGTGTGTGTGTCAGTACAATATGATTTAATAATTCCCAACTTAAAGGATTATTAATTAATCATATAGGACAATATCATTCCCTACGGGTTGAGTTAGATTTTTCAATTTTGCATCACTTAATATTCCTTCTCAACAAGTCAGTTAGTCAAATTTCGTGTTTCATTTTCATCTTTTCGTTGTTTTGTAATAATTTTGTACGGAATCAATTTGTACCAATTCTGCACCAATTAATATCACAGCGAACGTACGGTGTTCTGGACTCTCTCCACGGTCGTGTATAAATATGGCTATGAAGGACTAGAATCCCATGTAACTTAAGTCTCATATATACACTCCGTGAAATTATATATGTTCTAAATCACGGCTCTCAATCTGCTCTCTTCACTGCCCAGGACACGCAATTTCACCAGATTATCATTACCATTATCATGTTGAAAAAATCAAATCAAAGCATATGTTCAAAGTTTGGTAAAAATTGTTCAAAGCCAAATTATTCAAAGTTTGGCAAAGCACATATTCAAAGTTTGGCCAAAATTGTTCAATTTGTAATTGGTGCGTTTGGGTGTATTGGGGTATTACGTTTTTGTGAGTTTTTCCCAATTTGTAAATTCTCATTTGTTAGTAAAATTATCTTCCAATTTTTGCCCGTGGATGTAGGCTTTAAGCCGAACTACGTAAATTATTGTGTTAATTTTTTTTGAAATTATTTACATCACATTTACGTTTCTCCAGAAGTCACAGTTACCATAAATTGGTAATCTGCTCAACCTGCGCTTCCGCACAATAATTGGTATCAGAGCTGAAGGTTCGTACTTGGGATATACGATACTGTTCACGTATATAATACTATTTATAGATACAGTATTAGATACGACCATTTGTACTTGGAGAACAGTCTATTGTAAGTAGTGTGTATTTTTGCATGTTTAGGAAAGTTCTGTCAACAAGAAGATAAGAGTCTAAGAAGTCTGGGTTTTGAGTGGGACTACTGTAACCATTCTCTTGGGAACTTTCCTGGTGCATTTATTCACGCGAAATAAGTATCATAGAGACTATTTTTCAAGTGTGAATAGTTGTTAAAGGCACTGATTATTTGAGGTTGAGAAGGATAGCAGAAGCATCGTCGTCGTCTTCGTCAGCAAGGACTACTGTGACTAATGCAAAGTTTGAAGTGGAGAAATTCAATGGTACAAATAATTTTGGTATATAGCAATGTGAGGTGTTGGATGTCTTATGTCAGCAAGAGCTGGATCTCGCTCTAGAAGAAAAGCCTGAAAAAATATATGACAAATAGTGGACAAAAATCAATAAACAGGTATGTAGTACTATTCACCTATGTCTGGCTAAAGATCAGAAGTACTCTGTCATGAGGGAGACATCAGCAAAGAAATTGTGGAAGACAATGGAAGAAAAATATACGAAGAAAAGCCTTGAAAACAGGCTTTATATGAAAAAGAAACTCTATCGATTCACGTATGCACCCGGTATGTCCATGAATGACCATGTGAACTCATTTAATAAAATATTAGCAGATTTGCTAAATTTGGATGAGAAATTTGAAGATGAAGATAAGGCATTGTTGCTGTTGAATTCACTTCTTGATAAATATGACCATCTCGCCACCACTTTGCTTCATGGGAAGGACAGTGTCACATTTGATGTTGTATGTAGTGCACTGTATAATGCTGAGACCAGAAAGAAAGATAAAAAGGATCACAGAGATACAGTTGCAGAAGTATTGACAGCAAGAGGTCGTTCACAAAACCGCAAACCTGGAAAAAGGGGCAAGTCTAAAGGTAGGCCTGCCAAAGATGAATGTGTTTTTTGTCGTGAGAAAGGGCATTGGAAAAAGAATTATCCTCAATTACAAAAGAGCAAGGCTATTTCTGACGCATGTGAAGCCGAGCATGATGAGGAGTCAAAATTTAGTCTGGTTGGCATGACGTTGACATGTCAATCAGATGAATAGATTTTGGATGCGGGTTGTACTTATCATATGTGTCCTAATAAGGGCTGGTTTTCTAGCTTCAAGGAGCTCGATGGTGGAGTTGTTTTTATGGGCAATGACAATGCTTGTAAAACTATGGGAATAGGTTCAATCCAATTGAACAATCATGATGGCTCAATCCAAGTCTTAACAGAAGTTCGCTATGTACCAAGTTTAAAGAAAAATCTCATCTCATTAGGAGCCCTAGAATCCAAAGGGCTTACAATCACTATGAGAGATGGATTCTTGAAGGTAGTAGCTGGTGCACTGACGATGATAAAAGGTACAAGAAGAAATAACTTGTACTATTTCCAAGGGAGTACAGTTATTGGACCAGCATCAACAGTTTCGAGAAAGGATGTAGATTCAGAGGCAACCAAGTTGTGGCATATGCGTTTGGGACATGCCGGTGAAAAAGCTTTGCAAACTTTGGTTAAGTAAGGCTTATTGAAAGGTGCACAAATTCTTGCAAATTGGAATTTTGTGAACATTGTGTTCTGAGAAAGGAAACAAGAGTAAAGTTTGATTCAGCAATTCACGATACAAAAGGGATTATGAACTATGTTCACAGTGATGTGTGGAGACCTACCAGAGTAGCTTCTTTGGGAGGTATGCACTATTTTGTTACTTTTGTTGATGATTATTCAAGAAAAGTATGGGTGTATTTGATGAAGAACAAAAATGAAGTTTTGAGTATATTTTTGAAATGGAAGAAGATGGTCGAGACTCAGACTAGTCGAAAGGTTAAAAGACTTCTCTCAGATAATGGTGGTGAGTACAAGAATGATCTATTTTTACAAGTATGCTGAGATGAGGGCATTGTGCGACACTTCACTGTTCGAGGTACACCACAACAGAATGGGGTGGCAGAACGCATAAACCGAATTATACTAGAGAAAGTTCGGTGCATGTTGTCCAATGCTGGATTGGGCAAGGAATTTTGGGCTGAGGCTATTGTATATGCATGCCATCTGATTAATCGTTTGCAATTAAGGGCAAAACACCTATGGAAATGTGGACTGATAAACCTGCTACTAATTATGATACTTTACATGTCTTTGGTTCAACTGCTTATTATCATGTAAAGGAATCTAAGTTAGACACAAGAGCCAAGAAAACATTGTTCATTGGTATAACTGGTGGAGTAAAAGGATACCGTTTATGGTGTCCAGATACGAAGAAGATCATTTTCAGTAGAAATGTGACTTTTGATGAATTAGTCATGTTAAAACAAAAGGATTCACAAAAGGATGGCAACACCAGTAGTACTTCACAGCAGGTAAAGCTTGGAAAGGTTAAAGATGATCCAGCTAGTGTTGAAGAGGTAGATGATTCTCAATCAACCGAAGATGAATAAGAGATTCTGACTCAGGAACCTTTAGAGCAACAAGATTCAATTGCATATAGAAGGCCACGAAGAGAGATTCGTAGAACCTGCTCGCTTTGTTGATATGGTGGCCTATGCACTTCCAATTGTAGATTGTGATGTTCCTTCCACTTGCAGAGAAGTAGTAAATAGCCCTGAAAATGTACAGTGGAAGCAAGCAATGGATAAAGAAATGCAGTCTCTTCAAAAAAATGGAACTTGGGAGTTAGTTACACTGCCTAAAGACAAAAAGGCAATTGGGTACAAATGGGTATATACAAAAAAGGACGGATTTCCTCGTAAGGATAAAATTCGATACAAGGCTAGATTGGTAGCGAAGGGTTACGCTCAGAAAGAAGGAATATACTATAATGAGGTATTTTCTCCTGTTGTGAAACATTCGTCTATTCAAATTTTGCTAGTCATTGTTGCGTAATATGATCTTGAGCTAGTTCAACTTAATGTGAAAACTGCGTTCTTACACAGTGATTTGGAAGAGGAAATCTACATGACTCAGCCACATGGATTTAGAGTTGCTGGAAAAGAAAATTGGGTTTGCAAACTGACAAGTTGCTTTATGGATTGAAACAATCTCCAAGGCAGTAGTACAAGCGATTTGATCGGTTTATGAAAGGGCAAAGGTACACAAGAAATAAATTTGATCATTATGTGTATTTTCGCAAGCTACAAGAAGGATCTTTCATATATTTGCTCTTGTATGTCGATGATATGCTAATAGCATCTAAGAACAAAGATGAGATTGGGAAGTTGAAAACTCAACTCAATCAAGAATTTGAGATGAAAGATCTAGGTGAGGCTAAGAAGATTCTTGGCATGGAGATATGCAGAGATAGAGCTCGTGGTAAAGTCAGCTTATCTCAGAAGCAATATTTGAAGAAGGTATTACAACAGTTTGGCATGAATGATCAGACAAAACCTGTAAGTACCCCATTGGCTTCTCATTTCAAGCTTTCTGCACAACTATCTCCTTTAACGGATGAGGAATAAGAATACATGTTGCAAGTTCCTTATTCAAATACAGTTGATAGATTAATGTATGCAATGGTGTGTACAAAGCCTGACATTTCACAAGCAGTTAGTATGGTGAGCAGATATATGCATAATCTTGGTAAATGACATTGGCAAACTGTGAAATGGATTCTACGGTACATTCAGAAAACTGTTGATGTTGGTTTATTGTTTGAACAAAATGACACACTTGGTCAAGGTGTGATTGGGTAAATTGATTCTGATTATGCCGGTGATATAAACAAACGACGATCAACCACCGGATATGTATTTACTCTTGCTAAGGGGCCAATTAGTTGGAAGTCTACACTACGGTCTGATTGCTTATCATCAACCACAGAGGCTGAGTATATGGCAATTACGGAGGTTATTAAAGAGGCTGTTTGGTTACAAGGCTTGCTTGGAAACTTGGGATTGATCCAGGAGCATGTTAACTTGTATTATGACAGTCAAAGTGCTATTCACTTAGCAAAGAATCAAGTTTATCATGCGCGTATGAAGCATATCGACGTACGATTTCACTTTGTGCGGGAAATTATTAATAAGGGGAAGATTCTTCTTCAGAAAATCAAGACTGCAAAGAATCCCGCAAATATGTTGACCAAGGTGGTGACAACGATCAAGTTTGAGCATTGTCTAAACTTGGTCAATATCCTGAAAGTTTAAAAAAGTGAGAAAAGTAGAGATTGAATGATCATTTTATATACAAGGAAGTTTAATAATATTTTGAACTACGGTTGGCTTAATCACAAATTTTGGGTACGTAGGCAGTCACAGAGATGCACCCACTTTGGGAATGATAGTTCGTTGGTAGTCGACTCAGATTTGGATAAATC
The DNA here is from genome assembly GCA_025617385.1 of Murraya koenigii. Taxonomy (NCBI): domain Eukaryota; kingdom Viridiplantae; phylum Streptophyta; class Magnoliopsida; order Sapindales; family Rutaceae; genus Murraya; species Murraya koenigii. The sequence goes on from CM046816.1 coordinate 25,263,422, forward strand.
TTCACCGAGGTGGAGAATTGTTGAAAAAATCAAATCAAAGCACATGTTCAAAGTTTAGCAAAGCACATATTCAAAGTTTGGCCAAAATTGTTCAAAGCCAAATTATTCAAAGTTTGGCTAAAAATTAGGTAATCACCAAACAAACTTTGACAATTTTAAAGGTTTGGTGAAATAGTGCTACCATGCATTCCTATAAATAGCTATTGTTCTTCATTTGTTAAGGCATCTCATAATTGATAGCAATTGCAAGTGAAGCAATTGAGAGTTGAGAGAGCTTCCACTTGAGTGCTAGGAGAATTCATTTGGGTGTATTGGGGTATTGAGTTTTGTGAGTTTTTTCCAATTTGTAAATTCTCATTTGTTAGTAAAATTATCTTCCAGTCTTTGCCCGCGGATGTAGGCTTTACGCCGAACCACATAAATTATTGTGTCAATTTTCTTTGAAATTATTTACATCACATTTACGTTTCTCCAGAAGTCACAGTTACCATAAATTGGTAATCTGCTCAACCCGCACTTCCGCAGAACATATCAAGCAACGTTAATGGCTTTGTTCCTCCTGTTACTCGAGTTCAATATCGCATGGCTGCATCCACCACTACTATTAAGCCTGCAGATCAAACCATTATTAGGTGATTTGCCGATTACGGGCCAACCATTTGGAGTTTTGATTATATTCAACCACTTGACAGTAAATATAAGGTACATAATTAATTAACTAGTATAATATTTGTCTGCGGTTAGTATAAATATATATATACATATATATGCGTGGTTAATTAAGTAACATATTATTTTATTTGATTTACCATGCAGGGAGAATCGTATGCCAGACAATTGGAAAAGCTGAAAAAGCAAGTAGGGCGACGCTGCAGCAGGATGATAAAGTGGTGGATTTGGATCCTTTACATCAACTTGAGCTCATTGATAATCTGCACAGGCTTGGCGTATCTTATCACTTTGAGGATGAAATAAAAAGAACTTTTTATAGGATATACAACAAGAATATTAATAATAGTTTATACGCTGTAGCACTCAAATTTAGAATCCTAAGGCAATATGGTTATGATACACCTGTCAAATGTACGTACTCGTGCCTTTTTGTGCAATGATACTTAGACCCCCAAAAAAAATTGATGGAAACATGCTGGTTTATTTTATTTTTTAAAAAAAGAAAGAAGGTAAGTAGCTGGCATCGATTTATCACTTTCTGACTGTGTTTACGTCTCTTTAGCATTTTTCTACAAGTTTACGTTCTTTCTTCATCGATCTTGAAAAGAAATTCATTTCATTTCAGTTTTTTGAGTTCCACTATTTACTTAATTATATGAATGATTGAAACGTATGCATGCATGCACATGTACTTGTAGAAACCTTTTCACGTTTCATGGATGAGAAGGGGAGCTTTAAGTCATCAAGCCACGGTGACGATTGCAGAGGAATGTTAGCTCTGGATGAAGCTGCATATCTCCTGGTAGAAGAAGAAAGCAGTATCTTTCGTGACTCTATAAGTTTCACCACCGCATATCTCAAAGAATGGGTAGTCAAGCATGATAATAATAAACACGACGATGAATATCTTTGCACATTAGTGAACCATGCTCTGGAACTTCCACTACATTGGAGGATGCGAAGATTGGAGGCAAGGTGGTTCATTGATGTATACGAAAGTGGACCGGACATGAACCCTATCTTGCTCGAGCTTGCTAAACTTGACTTTAATATTGTGCAAGCAGTACACCAAGAGGATCTCAAATATGTGTCAAGGTAAGAATTAAGATATATAGTCTCATTGGGTTCCGTCTAATTAAGTGCGGACTCACCCTTCTACTATATTTTGTTAAAAGCTTTTATATCGTTGAAACGCTCATTTACAGTCTCTTTACAGCGTTGTAAAAAAGCAGATGACCACAATTAACAAAGAGTAAGTCTAACTGGGCATGCATATATGTCCGTTAATTAATTTCATGCTAATTAATTTGTGGCAGGTGGTGGAAGAAAACTGGACTTGGGAGAAGATGACTTTTGTAAGGGACAGAATAGTGGAGAATTTCTTCTGGACCGTGAGGGAGATATTCGAACCTCAATTTGGATATTACGGAAGAATGTCCGCAGCGGTTAATGCTTTTGTAACAACAATCGATGATGTCTATGATGTCTATGGGACCTTAGACGAGCTTGAGCTATTCGCTGAAGCAGTTGAGCTATTCTCCCAACAACTTGTCACGACGATCGATGACTGACAGGCACCCCATGCCGTAGGGTTTCATCACTGTTATCGATGACCGGCACTCGCCTCCACAGTGTCATCATTATACACGGACCTACATGGCATCATCATTTGATCACGGGAACCCATACCCGCCTAACATCCCACGCCCCTAGGATGTGCTGCAATAACCCCTATCTTTCAGAAAAACGTAAACGTAATTAATGCAGGGGTGGGTGCCCAAGCAATAGGGGCGGGAATATGGGGGAATAAGTACCAGATGGAAGGGCAAGGTAAAAGGACTTTTTTATTCCACCTCCAATTTTTTCTACGAAAACTCTGTTTTACTCTTCCTTTATTTATTTTACTTTCCTTACTTCTTAGACCCCTCCCTTTTTTTGGTCCCTCGGAGATTAAAAGGGATACTAAAGGAATCAACCGGATCACTAACTTAAGTGTCAGAGGGTTTTCACCGGAAAAATATCCGGCGACCCCTGATACCTTTTTTTGTGGACATAGGTGGGAAGATAACACCGACCCGGTAAAAGAAAGGCGGGAATCAGCAAGTTAATTCAACTCGAGCAACAAGCAAGCAGAAGTCCACAGCATCACTTGGAAACGAGCAGAAAACTGCATCAACATTTTGGTGCCGTATATGGGGATCTGTTCAAAAAGCCTAAATTCTCAGTACATTCAAAAGACAACGTAACGATGAGAGGAAATAACAGAAGAGGAGTGAGCGCAGAGGAATCAGTGACCTTGAGGGAGGTGGCCAATGAGGCCCAGGATAGGGAAATGCAAGAAAGAATGGACCGAATAGAAAGACAAATGGAAACGCTGACATCCATCTTGTAGGAGCTCAGAGACGGACAGAGGAAAGCAAGCCATGACATTCTCGAATCCAGCCGCGGGAATGCTCCCGCTGGGGAAATGTAGGAGATGAAGCTCAGAGATGAAAATTTCAGAACGTTACTAGAAGGGAGGAGACAAACCTGGAGGAAAGGGAATCCCAATAACACTTACAAGACACGGCACCTACCTCCCAAGTGAAGGAGTTAGAGGGGGAGGTGCGTAGGCTGGCACAGGTCGTTGAGGACCTTGGGGGAAACAGGAAAGCCCCAAGTTAGAGGATAATGCTGGATAACAAGTCCACACTCTTAGCAGAAATCATGGGCGTCACAATCTCCAGGGATTTCCGCTTCCCCAACGTGAGGATTTTGGGGAAGAGTGACCCGCTGGTGCATATAGAGTGTTTCAATGACATGACCGGAGTACAGGGCTTGACAACAGCCTAAAGGTGTAGAGCCTTCCCGCTTACTTTAGAGGGGAGAGTGAGAGAACTGTACCGCAAGCTGCCGCAGAGGAGTATTATGAGCTTCGAATAAATGTGTATAGAGTTCGCGGAGCAGTTCAGGGGGGCGGTGGCCCCTGAAGACGACATGATAGAGTTGGTGGAGATAAAGCAGAATGAGGGGGAGTCCCTCGATCCGCTCATATTCCGACGCATACGAACAAATAAAGATGGACATGGTCATTGAAGAAGAGAAAGTCACGAAGTTAAGGAGCAAGCAGAGCAGTGGGACAAAACGGAAGGAAAAATGGGGGACCTACTCAAGGCTCGTCTACTTCCAGGGCCACGAGGGATCGGATTGCTCCCTATAACCCCTACCAGAGGGCTCCCCAGCCGCGAGTGGCTCCCACTTCACTATGCAGGTCTCTAGGCAGGAACCGCAGGGACTATCGGTAATACAGCGGCAACCCGCCTCATGATCCGCTCACAAATCGGCCCACGCAGAGCAACAACATAACCGACCACCCATTACCTCCGCACTTGGGAAACTTTCCCTGGGACAGGTCAGTCCAGATGGTCGATCAGAGCTCCGCCTACAGACAATACACCCTGCTGAAGGTGTCACTTGAGGAGATGTTTCAAGTTGTTGAGGAGCGAGGGCTGTTATATTCCCCGATGCCGATGTCTAAGCCAACAAACAGGAGGGACAGAAGCCGGTTCTGCCGATTCCACGGCGATCATGGCCACGCGACGTCGTAGTGTCGTGACTTAAAAAAATTGGTAAATGACTTGGTCAGAAATCGGTACTTGGACAAGTTCATTGAATGGGGCACCCCGTAGTCGAGCAGCAGTGAGCAGTGGATGGTCAAGTCTATGACATAGACCGTGAGCCACCTGCTGTGAGAGTGATAACAGGAGGGCCCACGATAGTGGGAAATTCAAATAGGGCTCGAAAGAACTATAGAAAATACGCCTTTGTGAGTCGAGAAGTTCTGCTCACTGTACCCACCGCGAAAAGAGCCAAGATCCGACAAGTGCCCATCATGTGGACGAAGGAGGATGAACAAAGAGTCTTGTATACCCACGAGGACGCCTTAGTGATAAGGGCGGATGTAACCAACAGAGAGCTCAACAGGATATTGGTGGACTGAGAAAGTTCGGCGGCTATTCTCTTCAAATCCTCTCTCAACAATATGTGAATAGTGGATGTGAGGCTCGAGCAGACGAGCACCTCTCTAAAGGGATTTGGTAGGGGGATGCTAACCCCTTTGAAGATCGTTAACTTACCAGTGACCATGGGCTCAAAGCCCTTTGAGAAGAACATGATGCTGGATTTCGTAGTTATGGATGAAGCTAGCCCCTACCAGGTAATATTGGGAAGGCCCTTCATAATGATCAGCCAACCGGTGATGTCCACCCACTACTTGGCCTTGAAGTAAATGAAGTAGTAGGAGTTATCAGGGGTGATCAAAGGCTCGTGAGAAGTTGCTATGCCACGGCCGCCAAGAAAGCGATGCAAGTGACGTCGTTGGACGCGAGGGGTGAATCCAAGAAGGGGAGATAGGAGCCAACTGAAGAATTAGAGGAAATTGTGATAAGTTCAGGCAACTAGAAGAAGAGGGTCAGGATTGGCTCAGGGATTAGTGAGCAGCTGAGAAAAAGTCTGGTTGAGTTTTTGCGAGCGCACTCAGACGTGTTCGCCTAGACACATGAAGATATGCCTGGGATCGACCAGAAGGTAGCGTACCATAAGCCGACGATAATAAATGACGTGAAGCCGGTAAGGCAGAAGAGGAGGCGTGTCAATCAAGAAAGGTATGAGGCCATGAATAGCGAGGTGGAGAAGCTATTGAATGCGGGATTCATAAGGGAAGTCACCTACCCTGAGTGGATCTCGAATGTGGTACTGGCGAAAAAGGCGAGTGGAAAATGGAGAATGTACATGGACTTCATAGATTTGAATAAGGCTTGTTCAAAGGACAGCTTCCCTTTGCCAAAGATAGACCAACTAGTGGACTCCACAATAGGACACTGCCTGCTCAGCTTCAGGTACGCCTTCTCTGGTTACAATTAAATCCCTATGTATGGGTCGGACAAGCAGTGCACGGCCTTCATCACCAATTAGAGTCTATTTTGCTACAAGGTCATGCCCTTCGACATGAAGAACGAGGAGGCAACGTACCAAAGACTAGTGAACAAGATTTTCAAGTCCAAGGGCGCAGAGGAACACGTGAAGCACTTAGAAGAGACCTACACACTCTTGATGGAATACCGGATGAAGCTTAACCCTGAAAAGTGCGCCTTTGGAGTGGGTTCTGAAAAATTCTTGGGTTTCATTATCAGTAACAGGGGAATTGAGGCCAACCCGGAGAAGATAAGAGTAGTGATAGACATGAAGTGCCCGCGCACTCTCAAGGAGATACAAAGCTTCACTGGTAAGCTGGCATCCCTCAACAGATTCATCTCCCGAACAACAAAAAAATGTCACAGGAGATAACAAAAAGGGAGAAGGATAAAGTGGACGCCATAATGTAAAGCGGCATTCCAACAGCTGAAAGAATACTTGCTGAAAGCCCCACTACTGTCAACACTGTGAGCGGGAGAAGTCCTATGCTTGTATTTGACGGTGTCGCAATGGGCAACGAGCTCGGTCCTGGTAAGGGAGGAGTCGGGGGTGCAACGCCCCATATATTACACGAGCAGAGCTTTGTTGGAGGTAGAGACTCGGTATCCACTTGTGGAAAAGTGGGTACTTGTACTGGTAACAGCAGCCCGAAAGTTGAGACCTTATTTCCAAGCACACTCGATAGCAATCTTGATAACCAACCACTTAGACAGATCCTACACAAGCCAGAGACTTCGGGCAGGCTGGTGAAATGGTTGATAGAGCTCAGTAAGTCTAACATCAGCTACCAGCCCCTAACAACAATCCGAGCACAAGCCCTAGCAGACTTTGTAGTCGAATGTCCGAAGGCAAACAAAGGAGCTGACAATGAGCCCCCAGCAGGCTCCCCTGCCCCAGGCAGTGGATGGGTCATGCGGGGATCAAGGAGCAGGAGCAGGAGTAGTACTTCTTAGTCCTAAAGGGGTAGAAGTGCAATATACCGTGAAGCTCGAGTTTAAGCCCACCAATAACCAGGCTGAGTACCAAGCCGAAGGGGTAGAAGTGCAATATACCGTAAAGCTCGAGTTTAAGCCCACCAATAACCAGGCTGAGTATGAAGCCGTAATTGCGGGACTGAAGCTCGCTTTGGTAGTGAAGGCGGAAGAGGTAAAGCTCTGGACAGACTCTCAGCTGGTGGCGAACCACCTCAATGAAAGCTTCCAGGCGAAAGGCGAGAAGATGGAGGCTTACCTTCGAAAGGTGAGACAGTTAATAGGAAAATTCCAAGTGGTAAAGGTGGAACAGATTGTAAGAGGAGAAAACTTTCGAGTGGATATGATAGCACGTATGGCCTCTGTATCTGACCCCAAGATGCCCAAGTCCTTCCTATTGGAGATTAGGACCTGCTCGAGTATCGAGCAGAAGGATGAGGTAATGAGCTTATCCTCGAGCAGCACCTGGATGGATCCAATTATCACTTATCTCAAGTAAGGAACATTACTCGCCGATAAAAAGCAGGCAAGGAAGCTGAGACTTCAAGCAGCGAGTACACACTAATTGACAGGGTATTGTATAGGCGGGGGTAAACCCTGCCACTGTTACGATGTTTGGATAAATAAGAAGCTGACTACGTCCTCAGAGATATACATGAAGAGATTTGCGGAAACCATTCCGGCGCAAGGTCTCTAGCCTTTAAGGCCTTAAGGTAAGGGTACTTCTAGCCTCAGATGCACCAGGACACATAAGAAAAGACCAAGAGCTGTAAGAATTGCCAAAGTTTCACCAACTACATAGCCCAGCCGCTCGAGAACCTCACAGCAATGAACTCACCGTGGCCATTTGCTCAATGGGGAATCGACCTAATAGGGCCACTACCTAAAGGAAGAGCATCCGCAACGCATGTCGTGGTCGCAATTGATTATTTCATTAAATGGGTTAAAGTAGAGGCTTTAAGCAGTATCACAAAAAATAAAACCACTGACTTTATTTAGAGAAATGTGATTTGCAGGTACAGGGATCCCCATGCACTAGTCACAGGCAATGGAAGGCAGCTCGATAACAACAAGTGCAGAGACTTCTGTAAAAATATGGGGATAAAACTGAAGTTCTGCTCGCCATCACACCTACAAGCAAATGGGCAAGTAGAAGGGAGCTTGGGTCGACGAGCTACCTGGTGTGTTATCGGCTAATAGGACCACACACAAAACCGCCACGGGGAAAACACCTTTTTCCTTAGCATTCAGACATGAAGCAGTGATCCCAACAGAAATAAGGATGGGTACACATCGGACGGAGCACTTCAATGAGGAGCAAAACGACGAACAGATGTGTGCAAACTTAGATCTGCTAGAGGAAAAAAGGGAAAGGTCAACAGCAAAAAGGGCATAATACCAACAGAGCGTAGCCGGCTACTACAACCAGAACGTACACATCCGCCGATTCCAGGTGGGAGAAGTCAAGAAGCCATGGAATGCACAGCACTTGGTAAAATATTTCCAGTAAGTCCCTTTGTATTGCAAACATTGGCATTTAGTTCCTCTCAACAATAGATGTATGAAAAATCTTGTACATAAATAAAAGCAAGAAAAACGCTTCAAGAAAAATCCTGTACATGAACGGATTAAAACTTATAAAAACGAAGAATAGCTAGAGCCATAAGTCTTAAAGCCTAACTTAAGGCGAGACGGTGCCAAGCATGAGCCAAGTGAAGGCTCAAGCAGAATAAGCTCACGAAGAAATGCAAAGGCCGGAAGTCTCAAAGCCTAACTCAAGGTAAGACGGTGCCAAGCATGAGCCAAGTGAAGGCTCGAGCAGAATAAGCTCACGAAGAAATACAAAGGCCGGAAGTCTCAAAGCCTAACTCAAGGCGAGACGGTGCCAAGCATGAGCCAAGTGAAGGCTCGAGCAGAATAAGCTTATGAAAAAATACAAAGGCCAAAAGTCTCAAAGCCTAACTTAAGGCGAGACGGTGCCAAGCATGAGCCAAGTGAAGGCTCGAGCAGAATAAGCTCATGAAGAAATGCAAAGGCCGAAAGTCTCAAAGCCTAACTTAAGGTGAGACGGTAACAAGAATGAGCCAAGTGAAGGCTCGAGCAGAATAAGCTTACGAAGAAATGCAAAGGCCGAAAGTCTCAAAGCCTAACTTAAGGTGAGACGGTACCAAGCATGAGCCAGGCAAAGGCTCGAGCAGAATAAGCTCACGAAGAAATGCAAATGCCGAAAGTCTTAAAGCCTAACTTAAGGTGAGACGGTACCAAGCACGAGCCAGGCGAAGGCTCGAGCAAAATAAGCTCACGAAGAAATGCAAAGGTCGAAAGTCTCAAAGCTTAACTTAAGGTGAGACGGTGCCAAGCATGAGACAAGTGAAGGCTCGAGCAGAATAAGCCCACGAAGAAATACAAAGGCCAAAAGTCTCAAAGCCTAACTTAAGGAGAGACGGTGCCAAGCATAAGCCGAGTAAAGGTTTGAGCAGAATAAGCTCATGAAGAAGTGCAAAGGCTGTAAGTTTCAAAGCCTGAACTTAAGGCGAGACGGAGCCAAAAAGGCTCAGGCTAGATGAGCTCGCAAATAAAGTTGAAGGCCGGAGCCGTAAAGTCTAACTTTGGGAAAGACAAGAAGGCAGGCATAGCCAAAATAAGCTCGAGCACAACAAACTCACGTGGAAAGATACTGCAGTCTCAGGACTTAAAGTCTATCAAGGTTAAGGTAAAACAGCCAAAATTCATAAAGGGATAGTCCAGTTAGTCACATTTTGGAAAGACGAGCAAAAGCAAACCATAGTCAAATTTATATGAGAAGAGCCCTAAGCATGCTAAAAATTTACCCCACAGAGGATTTTGGAACAAATTAATAGTGCAGAGGCAAAGTAAGAAATGTATGTTCTTCATTCCATTACCAATATTACAAAAAAAAAAAAAAGAAAGAGGGGGGTACAACAAAGCCATTCAAGGGGCTTTAGCAGTCGGGCTAGTAGTAGGGGCCGGGGCCTCAGAAGATGGGGTAGCTTGAAGATCCTCCTCGACAGCAGAGGCAGCAGGGACTTCAACGATTGAAGGAGCAGCTTCACCAGACCTCGCAGCGTCCACATCTTCCTGAGCGAGGGGATCTCTAAGTTCTTGAGTCTGGGCCTTCTGTTCGTTCATATAGGCATCCACGCCCACCTCGAGCTTGGACATATCTAGCTCAGGGTATTCCCTGCCCAGGACGGACATAAGGCACTCGTAGCTGAAGGTCACTCCGTTATTATACTCCTCCACGAGTTGACTCTCCAAGGAGTCCACCTTATGCTGTAGACAATAAGTCTCTGCCTCCATGGTCTTCTCGAAAGTGGACCTCTGTACATCGAGGTCTTTTCGGGCATTTACGAGCTCGTCCCAGACCACATACAGCTCCCTCTCGAGGTAAAGTGCCTTAGACTCGGCCAAAGCTGCCTTTTCCTCGAATGTATAGTTCTCGGCACGAAGCTTGGCCGCTTCTCCTCTTTCTGCTCGAGTGCCTGCCTCAAGCCTTGATTATCTGTCCGAAGCTTCCTCTCAAAAGTCACGAACTTTGTCTTGAAGGTGGTCGAGGCAGCCTTAGCCTGGCACGAGAGGCGCTGGAACATGTTGGCGAGCTCACTGACACTGGCGGACTCCAACTCCTCCATGAACTTCCCCCCACGTGCCTGGTGAAGTCCCTGACATAGGGGTCGGCAGTATCGGGCTGCTGCTCCCAAACACGGGTCGGCAGTCACGAACTTTTTAACTGCTCGCTCCACTTCCCGAGCAAGAGGAACAGTCAGGATCGGCGAGACCGTGAGGTCGACTTTAGGCCTCTTAGGTGGGGCAGAGGAGGTGCTCGATCTCTCTACCGTGCTCGAGGGCATTTTTAATCAAGAAATGATGCCACTCATTTCTTCCTCAGAATCAAGACCGAACTCGACTAGGTTGTGATGACTCAGCAATTCCCTACACGATTGCAGCTCCTCCCCAACCCAATATGACACACTCCAAGAGGCTGCAATAAAGACCAGAAAAAATAATAATAAGAGAGAGCAAACAAAAGAGTCAAAAGCAAAAAGTATAATGAACAGCAGACGACCTGGGGTATAAAAACTAGAAGGAATTTGAGGAAGTTCCTCGGTGGCAGAGGCTGCTCGCCCCCAGTTCCCTCCAGCGAAGAAGAACTTTCCCTTCCAGTTGCCACCAGAGGTGGGGATGTCAGTGATGGGTTTCTTGCCCTTCAAATTGGAGGTGAGGTAGTATTAGCCCGCATCTTTTGGGCTGCTCTTCAACTGGTAGAGATGTTTTATTTCATCTATCGTCGGCTTGCTCAAATTACACCACATCCACAAGACGTACAGTCTTGATAGAACCCTCCACCCGTTCGAGTTTAACTGCCCCGGTGCCAAATGCAACTGGGACAGAACCCAGGCAAAATAGGGCTGAATGGGCAACCTAACACCCCACTTAAAGCATTTTAAATAGAGGGTGACATACCCTCGAAGAGGACGGCTAGGTGTATTATTTTTACCAAGAAGACGCAGGTCAATATTGCCAGGGATAAGGTATGTGGCCCTAAGCTGGTCTAAGTCTTGATGTAAGGTCTCACACCTCATATTACCAATGGCAAACGACTCGGCCTCCAGCCTTTGGCCGGCCCTCTGCCTCTATTGTGGCTGGGTCTCTCCTATGGCCTCGACCTCTTCAGGGCTTGGGTCTCTAACCGGAACCCCCCTACTGGCCTCAGAATTACTCGAAGAATATGATTCTTCAGGGGACATCCGGCGGGGTTGCTGAGTGGCTGACATTATTCTTTTCCTAAGGACACAAGTCTACCAAATAGAAAATCGAACACCCAAGAAAAATGAAAAGGACCAAAACGAAAAAAAGGAGAAAAAGTTTATACCTGAAATAGATTTGAAGGAGGTTACTAACGACGACGGCGAAGAAGAAGGTAAATTTCATTCGTAGGTGGTGGATTTAATCCAAAGCAAAGGACGAAAGTAAAAAGAGCACAGTAGGGAGATTAAGGGTTTATAAAGGGGAAGGCAAGTTATGCCAACAGATGGCACATTACTCAAGGGGACACGACTGTTCAAATAACCACCTCTTCAAAATTCAAACGACCGGTCCAGGTTGGTCCACATATCTCGCATTAAATGTTAAGTAACGGAAAAGGAAAACAGCTCAGCGTGGGAAGATAAAAAGAGGGGAACCCGCTACAACAAGAAGTTTCCAGTCTTATCTCGTTCTACTGTCAAGACTAGAAATTGGAGGACTGATGTTTGGGTAATGACTGAGCAAGCCCCCTCGAGGATAATCCAGCCAGAGCAGAAGAGCTAATCGCTAGCACAGAGGCACCCCTGCTCGGTGTCAAAGCTGGTCGAGGTCAGGTGTTCCAAGGCTGGACGGATCCTGATCTCCTCATCCCATTGGGCTAAAAGAGACCCTCGACCACCGAGCTGGACCTAGTCGCATTATGGGAAATACCGTGAATAGGGGGAAACCAATGCTCGAGCAAGAGCATACCTGAGTATAGTGGCCCCTTCTCCCGACAACTTGTCACGACGATTGATGATTGACAGGCACCTCATGCCGTAGGGTTTCATCACTGTTACAGATGATCGGCGCACGCCTCCACAGTGTCATCATTATACATGGACCTGCACGACATCATCATTTGACCACAGGAACCTATACCCGCCTGACATCACACGCCCCCAGGATGTGCCGCAGTAACCCCTAGCTGTTAGAAAAATACAGACGCAATTAATGCAGGGGTGGGGGCCCAAGCAATGGGGGGCGGGAGCATAAGGGGATAAGTACCAGACGAAGGGCAAGGTAAAAAGACTTTTTTATTCCAGCTCCAATTTTTTCTATGAAAACTCTGTTTGTCTCTTCCTTTATTTCTTTTACTTTCCTTACTTCCCGGACCCCCCTTTTTTTCGGTCCCTTGGAGATTAAGAGGGATACCAAAGGAATCAACCCGATCACTGACTTGAGCGTCGGAGGGATATCAAAGAGTTCATTAATTTAACAAACAAATAAAAATACATAATTCGGTTACACAATTTAAACAAGAAGTTCATTAGTTTAACAATGACAATTCACAATCCAAATAAAGGGAAAAAAATTACTCCAATACTTATGAGCGTGCGTTTAACTTTTTTTTAAAGTGAGGGTCAGGCCAGGCTATATAAGACCCAAGCTCTGGCCCTAATTTAAATAGGCTTAATATGTATAAGCCCAAGCCCGAATTTTGGCTCTTCAATTCGAGCTAAAGTCCGAAAAATACGAGCCGGATTAATCGAGTAAATTAGGACAGGACTTTTTTGCCATCTCTCTCTATAACTCTTTTAAAAACCCCTTTTTTACCCTTAATTAAAAAAAATTCTTAGCCTTTACGCTAGGGCTGGGTGAACCGAACCGAAACTGGTTTTTTCGGCTCGGTTCGGTTCGGTATTTTTTAAATAAAAAACCGAATAAATAAAATCTGAACCGAACAATTATGATGGCATTTTTTTAATTTTAAATAACCTATATATACACACATTTTACCTGCACAAATGCACAATCTGCCGAACCTTAGACTTGATCCTAAAAGGCCAAACTTACGTCCTGCTTGCTGTTGCCATTGCTCATTGGTCATTGCTGTTGCTTCCTTCGCCAGCCAACCAACCAAGTAATTACTTATGTTGCTGCGTCTTGTGTCTCTGCTTCATACCCCTGCAGCTGCTTCCTGTGCCTGCTGCTGCTTCTTACTTCCTACCCCTGTTGTTGCTTCCTGCTTCCTATGCTTGCTACTGCTGCTCCCTGCTTCCTGTACTTGCTATTGCTGCTTCCTGTGCTTACTATTGCTGCTTCCTGCTTTCGGTACCTGAATACCCACTGCTGCTGCTTCCTGCTTCCTGCTACTGCTGCTGCTTCTTGCCCCTGCTACTTTCGCTTCCTGCGTCTGTTGCTTCCATCGCCAAGCCCAAGTATATGCTATAGTTTGTAATTTTTTTTAAATGACTATAATTTTTTTATTTCCTAATTCTATCGCCAAGCCCAAGTATATGAGTTGCCTTTTAAGTTTGTGGAGGCAGAGGGGTTTTTGAAGTTTATGGCTACTTATACAAATTTAATATATTATTTTCATAGTTATATTTATACTTATTTTACTCATTTCAATTTTATTTGTGTAGATTTAAGTTGAGAAGTGTTTGGGTGTTGGAACTTGGAAGGTGTTAAAGTTGCAGGAAAATAGAGATGGTAAAAAAAGGGAGCAAGGATAATTTTTTATTTTTATGTTGTAGTAGTTTTTTTATGATTGATTATATTTTTTTTCATTTTTATGGTACGGAGTTATGGATTATATAAGTTAATTTGGTGATAATAATGAATGATTTGGTGGTGATTGTACTTGATAGTATATTTTAATGAATATTAGTAATTGATGAAATTAAAAATTTGTAGATTTATATAAAAACTACAAGGTTCCAAATATAAAAACCGAACCGTTGAGAAGAACCGAACCAAAAATCGAAACCGAACCGAAAAACCAAAACCGAACTGAACCGAACTTTCAGTTTCGGTTCGATTTTTATCTTTCATAAATGTTTTTCGATTTTTTTAAATTCTTAATCCGAACTGAACCGATGCCCACCCCTACTTTACGCACACAATCTTTCTCTCATTATGAAAATTATTTACCCCCCATTTAGATATTTCTTTCTTTAATTATGAAACTTGTATACGAAAAAAAATAACAAAAAGCTTACTAATCCTTAATTTTGCATATTTCTTCTCATAATCATATCTATTTTCAAAATCCTTATTCCTTTAGCATTGTCATGGGAATAAGGAAATCTAGAGTTTGCGGTCGTGATGATTCAAAGAGAAGGATTTTGATGACTTTCTTTAAATTGAGTTTTGACTCTTGCACAAATTGGGTTAATCTCCATAATTTTAATGATCAACTGAATATTTTCTTATTTAGGAGAGTAAAGACCATTAAACTTGTGCCTGTTTGTTGTAATTTAAAATTTTAAGAAACTAAATAAAGAATAAGAGTTCATTTAAAAAAAATGAATAAAGAAGATGATTGTAGAGAAACCCAAATACAATGGAGATGAGAGTTTATAATCTTATATTAAAATATAAATTTTTTACGTTATATCTCCTTCTCAGTAACTGAGTGTCTCCTTGCGTTATCGGCTCCCTCAAGTTTTGAAGGGAGGTGGCTGCCTGCAGTCACTGAAAGAATGGACTTAGTAGTCTTATTTTATTATCTATAAAAGATAGCATATCTTCCTGCTATTCAAATCAAAACGATTAGGACAACCGCTTGGTTCGAGGCAGGTTAAAAAGCATAGGCCATTAGAGAAAATTTATTCTACGAAGAAATTAAGTATATGTTTTAAAAGACCCTTAAAAGGGGCTTTATGAGGATTTCAGAGGGGTGCCAATAGCTCCACTCGTGTGCCGAAACTCTAATAGGAAGTCCTAGTCTTTTCTATCAAAGTTAGCCCAAAGCAAGCCCAAGCCCACTAAACGAGAAACCCAAACTAATAAGAAAAAAAAAAAAAAAGAGAACAAAGCAAAAAAGCAAAAACCCTAAAGATCGCAAAAATCGGCGGCAAGTCCCTTATAAATTCCCTCCAAAGCCCTCTTGCTTTCGCCTCTTGGGTTAAATCTCGCTAAAACCCTAGCTTTCTCTCTCTTAACTCTTCTTCTCTCACTAACACACATATCCCGTCAGTCATCTTCGATGGAGTTTTGGGGTAAGCTTCACTCACGCACCTTCTCTTATTTTTATTTTAATCGTTTCTCTTGTTTTTTTTTCTAATTTTTTACTTTTAACTTGAATTTTGTTGTCTCTGTTTCTATTTTCGTGATTCTTGTCTTCTTGTTTATATTAAGTATGTGTTTTGCATATGTGTGCTGTTATTTTTGGATCCTTAGAATATCTCAAAAAGTTTTTTTTTTTTTTTTAGTTACAACTTTTACTAGACACGATAATGACGCATAACCTCTGCTCATTTTTTAGTTTGATTAGTTGCTTATAAGGGTGTTATGTTTCATTATTGTCATTAATTACGAACACTAAGCCTGTGCTATATAATAGGTTCTGGTTAAAGTTATCGAACTTATGATTTTGGTTTTGGTGGGTTTTTTCTGTCTGTTTATAGTCTTTGTTTTATTAATGTTTTTGTTTTGCTGCATTTTGTTTTTAACTGGATTGAAATTTTGTCTTTATGTTCTCAATAGAGATTGTCTTCAACTTTGTTCTTGTAGCTTGTGATTCCATACATTAATGCCTATTTGAAAATCTAACGTCGTGCCTCTATTTATTCAAGTTTTCCACTCCACTTAGCAATAGCATTATTTATTCCTTTGGCATATGCTTCTGTGATGATAATGCATATACTGACAATGGGTTGTCTTTTGTTTTTGTTGTTTTAGGTGTTGAAGTTAAGGCTGGACAGCCTCTTAAAGTGAAACCTACCTTTGACAATATCATCCATCTTTCACAGGTTTTAAAACTTTATAGTTGTGTTCATGTTGAGCTGAAAATATGCTTTAATGCGATTGAGAATTGCTTGTTTGTTTTGTGAGATATGTTAAACCCTGCTTCTTGTGCAGGCATCACTTGGTGAGTCCAAGAAGGAGAAAGGACACGATTCTGTGCCCCTCTTTGTGAAGTTTGGTGACAAGAAGATTGTCCTTGGGACACTTATCCCTGAAAATATCCCTCAATTATCTTTTGATCTAGTTTTCGAGAAAGAGTTTGAGCTTTCTCACAACTGGAAGAACGGGAGTGTCTATTTTTGTGGTTACCAGACCCCCTTGCCTGTGGATAGTTCAGGTGAGTCTTGTGACTACTAGAATGTTTGCTTTTTTCTTTATTGCTCAAGTTTTACTGAAATTGTTTATATTCACAGATGAATTTGATATGGAGGATTCTGATGAAGAAGAGCAAGAGGAGCTTCCTTCCATTACTGCTGCAGCAGAGAATGGTAAATGCTGTTTCTATGCTTTCTTGCACAGAATGATTTGTAGATGTATATGCTCTCTATGTTATCACTTGTATATGTGAATGTTTTGTCGATTGCTACTACCTAACTATTTTTTTTAAGGAAAAGCTGGGCAAAAAAAGGCTGAGAAAGCAAAGGCTGCTACTCCCAAGGCTAACCTGGCTGCTAAGCCTGCCAAGCCAATCAAGGATGTGAAACCCAAAGAAGATGATGATGATGAATCAGATGAATCAGATGACTCAGATGATGAGATGGTTGATGGAGATAATTCTGATGAGGTAGCTATCACTTTCCTGTTGTGATATGTCTTTTAATCAGTGCTGCTTGTTTTCAGAAAATTTAATTGCATTTTTTGTCTGTTGAGTAGATTTCTGGTGAGGATGATTCTGATGATGATGATGAGGATGATTCAGAAGATGATGAAGACTCGGATGAAGATGAGGAGACACCTAAGAAGGTAGATGCATGAACTATAGTTACATTTATGTGTCTTTCATCTTGAGATGTTGGTAATATAAGCTTGCTTTTGTCCTGACATAATTTTGTTATATTCTTTGTTAAAGCCTGAAGTATCCAAGAAGAGACCCACTGAATCTGCAACAAAAACTCCTGTTCCTGCAAAGAAGGCAAAAACTCCTATGTCTGGTAATTTTCTAGATACATGATTACATGTGGAGTATTATACTTGGTGATACATGATTACATGTGGAGTATTATACTTGGTGTTTCTTTTTGCAAATGGTTATTATTGTTTGTTGTTTATCGTTTGAAATGGATATTGAATGCTTCACTTGACATTATTATCGAATATGTTAATGGTTGTATTATGGGTTACGGTGACATTGGCATCTTCTATTTTTTGTTACACGACTCATAGATATCGTGTTTTTCATGTGATAGTCCAGTACTTCATAATTATTTGCATTTTTTAATTCTGTTGGATTATGATGGACTTTGACAATGATGGATGAAGGATATGACTTGTTTTTTTGTTTCATATACCAAACTCATAATTTTCCTTCATTTTTTTCTTTGTAGGATGTAATGTGCAGTGGCTATATTTTAGTTTGCTATTTTTCTCACTTTCCAGAAGAATACACTGAGATTCTCTATTACCGTACTGACAACCTTGATTTTTCTTGTATAGATGGTAAGAAGGGAGGTCATGTTGCTACCCCTCATCCGTCGAAGGGTGTGAAAACACCTAATGTGAAGACACAGACACAGACTCCGAAATCTGGGGGACAAGTCACTTGTTCATCTTGCAGCAAGTATGTTCCTTGACAGTGCTTGAAGCTTTGAATTGAAACTTATAAAACTGTTATTTCTGCTTGACTGACTTGCTGTATGCATTTGTTTGAACAGGACATTTAACTCCGAGAATGCTCTACAGTCTCATACGAAGGCTAAGCATTCTGCGAAATAGAGGCATTGATGTTATAACATGCTCTGCTGCCAGTTGCTGTGGCATGTTTATTTTTGTGAGCAAATACTGAGAGCTATGTGTTTTAATGTTTGTGTTAGGGTTTTGACAGAAAGTGAATGAGCTAGTATTGGGGAGCTTCCTACAATTGTCATGGATGTCTTACTTTTAGTGAATTTATATTTAAACTTGCTTTCTCTTGATTTCTAATGTTAAACGTGTGATGATGTCGATATATGCCTTTTTTGAATTGCCTTCCTGTGCTCTAGTTTTTATGTTACATTTTCATTCAAAAGGATGTGCGGTAGCAATTCACAAGGTCTTGGTAGATGTTTGGGATTGGATTGCCTAATCCCGAATTATCTTTGGGTTGCCAAATAAGCTTTTACTTACCTGATTTGGGCAGTTAATGTGGATCTAACATCCAGTTATTATTAGATAAGTGATTTCTAACATAATTTAGGAGTAAATTTTGAGTGATTTTCACAATAAACAATTGCCAACGTTCGTGTTATCAGTGAGCATTTTGGCAATATATTCACGTTCTGGAAAACTTGCATAATAAATCGTAGATTATGAATCAAAATCATTTTAGTATTTGATTAACGACGATAAGCGAAGTTGCGGAATTCTATGCAGGCACAAATATTTTGCATTAGCTCTTTAGATTTGGATCATGGTTGCTGTTTGGAATTCATAGACTCCAAAAAATCACCTTATTTGAGAACTCAATTATGATCAAATTATCAGGCATGGGCATGATTAAGGCTCAAATTGCAGTGAAAATTTTTACCGACCACAATAATGCAGATAATAAAATAGCACCGAAGGCAGATAATAATGAGAGAGACTTTCAACAATTTAACGGCATTTCTCACTAATGTTTTCCACAATCCAAAGATATTCATCAATTAGATGAGAAACAACAACATCCAAAGTTATTGCTACCGTAAGTTATAGCTTGAGAGATACAACCAAGACACTCGCAACACCAAGCAAGCTCGACAGTGATATCCAGATTGCAAAACTAATTAAGTGGGAAGGTACTCTCCCATTACGTGCAAGAAACCATCTTCTAACATCCGATTACTGCACCAGCAAACCTGTAAACAAATTTCATCATAAGCTGCAATTAAAGAAAGAAAAACAGCGTGTCCCTCAGACGCAGGGTACCTGAACCTGCAAAACTCATAATGTGTAAGAACAGTGCTAATTTTCATTTATAATTTAAAAAGGAAAAAAAAAAAGGTGAGTGTGAAGAAAACAAAACCCAATTCGGAAGCATGAAATTTTCAGCATTTGCTAGTCTGGATGTGCGGTGGTCAGAGTCCCTGACTGTAAAATTCATACAAAAACACATGCAAACACACACACACACTAAAGCACAACAGATTTTCCACACAAATTGCACTAGAAACGAATATCATAACTAGAAACGAATATCATAACTAGAAACCGAATCATGAAAAAAATAGACAGGCCAAAGTTCTGCATTCTATAAAATGTCCAATTGCTACTAATTCCCTTTCCATTAAAGATGAAGAAATCAATACCTACTAATTCTTGTATGACTATTTCAGAAAAATGAAAATAAAAATGATAACAGTAACAAATTGGTCAATCAACAGAATATTCAAACAGCTACCGAAATAATCTCAATCTATTCATTTAAAGTTTTCATGAACTTTGGTAAGAATAACCTAAGGAAGAAAGTAAAACCGGCAGCTTGCATAGAAAACTTGAGAAGGAAATGTAAAGTCTGTTCCAGTTATATTCCACCGACGTATAACAGTGGAAATCAATGCATTTTGCAAAGCCAACATGCAGTAAGCACACAATTCAAGCAGTTTTGAAGAAAGACCAAAAACACACACACACAGGCGCACACACACAATTGACATGCCATATCTAATTATTTGACCAGACAGTCGAAAATGGCCGTAAGCTATATTTATTACATGGGCAATCTCCACCAAAGTTTAAATTGATTTAAGAAGAAAAGCCAAACATCCTGACAATACAACAGACATGAGAGAGAAAACGAACCAGATACTAGAAAAAGGATCAGTGTTCATTGCCTCCTCGCTCCAGCTACTGCTTATAACTATGATATCCATTATCATTTCCCTTATGCCCATCATTGTTGATTCCCTTGTCATTGTTGCCACCATCAGCCTTTCCTTTATAAGCTTCTTCTTGCTGTTCCCTTTCCCTGTTCCACTGCTCAATTTTGGCACGTCTCTCCTCACTGCCTTCCCTGACAGGGCTGCGATTCCATCTTCCACCAGGGCTTCTACTTCTCCCTCTTCGGTGGCCAGGGCTTGTGCTCCTGTGCCTCCTGCTTCGACTTTCATAATACTTGTCCCTGTCATCGTACCTTCTACCATGCCCACTGTGAGAGCGGTCTTCATGGCTACGATGCCTATAGGGGCTTCTGCTTCTGCTTCTGCTCCGGCTATGTCTTCGTCTATATCTCCCAAATAGTTGGTGCCTCAAATTCCTAACAACAATGAAAATAAAATGGAGATTGAATACATGTATATATACATCATTCCACACCATTTTTCCTGCTAACATGAAAAAACCAATAAGAAATGTTTTCACTGTTACCTGCTAATCCTTTTTAGGTGCATAAAATTGCAGTACCCACCACGGTTGCATGTATTCTCCTCATACTGTCTACAGGTAGCTTCTCGGAAGTCCGTCACGGGAGAGAAGTCAACAATAATAGGACGCCCTATCATTATTGATGGTCATACCAAAGTAAGAATAATATAAAAGAACCAAGGCAACGCATTCGCCACATTAACAATCATTGACCAATTACAACATCATCGGTCAAACTAAAGGTGTAGTAGAATTTCTGACACAACACCAAGAACCTGAAAATATCAGAAGATGGAAGTCTTACCAGCATAAAATCTCCCACTTAAACTTTTAAGTGCTCTTGCAGCTTGTTCTTCCTCCCTAAACTGCACATAAACATTACCAACCTGCATAAAGATTTGATTAAATGTTACATACAAAATAAGAGGTTAGCGAGAAAATAGACCAAAAAGGGGGGAAGAAGAGAAGGTCACCATATGATCAGCTAGGTTGTCACAGACGTTCAAGCTCTCAATTTCACCATATTTGTTCAATTCCTCAAACAAATCTTCGTAAAATTCCTACCATTTCATTACATATCATGATTACAATTAAGAAGAGCAAAGCTCATAATTTATTTTTTGAAAAAAATAGTTATTTTCATGAAATCATTCCAAAAAGCTAACAAATAAATCAGTAAAAGCATCCGTCGAGAGAATCCAGGCAACGATATAACGAACTTAACTAAAATTTAAACACATATTTGCCTCCAGACAATTGCAAGCTGTAAATTTTAACTTAACGTTAATTAATTAAATTTCAAAATTCAATTACAGCGATAATACCTCAAAGTGTTCTTGGATCTTGCGCGGGTCAAGGGGGTTGCCCTGCGCGTCGACGCCAGGGGTGATCATATCGAGCCGCTGGTACATGTTCGAAAGCAAGAGCGTGGGGCTGACGCTGGGCTTCGTGTGGAGACGCGAGCATCGGTCGCCGTGTCTGCACGCGCCGATCTTGAAGTAAAACGGACAGTTTACTCTGTCTTTCTCGGTGCCGAAAATCGACGCCAAGTGCTCCGCCATCGCAGGTTTCGAAAACAATCTCCGAAGTCACAAATACGACAGCGTTTTTGGTGAGGAAAGCAGCAAGAAGAAGGGGAGTGGTTGGTTTGGCTTCTATGGGAGACTAAGAAAGTGCTTTAAGATTTGTGACGTTCTTTTAAGAGAAGCTGTTTAGAAGATCTTCTAGACGCTTCGTCTTCGGGGACAAAAAAATAATTTTCGTAAAAGAAATTGCTATTGTTGAGATCCCTAATCTTTTATATTATATCCTGTATTTCGGGGGGGAAAAAAAGAAGAATATGGGAGAGATGATAATAAATATTTGTATTGTTTGGAATTTCAGAAATTAATTATATGAAAGTTTATGCAAAAGAAACGGTGTGAATCCAATCATTAACTCATTTCATAAAAATTTAGAGTGGGAGGCCTGTGAAAAGGCAAAAATGGATTAGTTATTATATTATTAAATAGTAAAAATTTATAAAGTTTACGATTTAAAAACTAACATTAAAGATAACTTGATGGCCCGGTGGTTTGCCCGAGAGGTTTAAGGGGGAAGACTTAAGATCTTCTGCACATTAAGTGCGCGTGTGTTCGAACCCCGCAGCCACCAAATTTGTTTCCGTAGTTTAACTTTTAGAAGTAATAGTATTTTTAAAAAAAATAAAAATAATTATAATGAATATAATGATAAAAACTAATTTGCATATTAATAATTAAAATAAATATTTTCATTTTATTAATTTTATTTTTATCTCAATATATTAATAAATTTAAATTGACTGATGGTAATTTTATATTTTTATAATATACGTAAAGATAAATATGAAATTATATTATATATAAAATTATTCTTTAAATTTAAATTTTAAAAATTTACTTATTTTATAATTTTAAAAATCTACTGTATATAAGGTGATATTACTATAAATAATATTTATAAACTATATTTGACTTTTTAGATAGAACAGAAATTTCTCAAAATTAAGATAGGATAGATTAAATTATACGCAAAAGAGAAAAATCAGAAACAATAAAAATCCTACCCCAAATGGTATAAATTAAAATTAAGTCAACCATTAATTTATTATAAATAAAATAAAGTAATTGCGTTTGCCGGGAGTCGAACCCGGGTCTATTGCTTGGAAGGCAATTATCCTAACCGTTGGACTACAAACGCTGCCCATGGAAAGTTTATCACTATATAGAGGAAGAAAGAAAGAGAAATCTTCAAATACAATGTTTAACCAAAAATTAAAACTAGAACTTTTATTATGAATGGTTAATAAATGTTAGTTCCAAATAAAGGTCTACATATCATCTTTGTTCCTTCTCAAGACCCAAAAATAATTTCTCTTCAATTCTACAAACTATTTTTCAAAAACAAAAATCTACGCTACCAGTGCATCTGCTTCTTACTACTTTAATTTTTATTCATTTTTTTAATAACTAATAGTAAGAAATGTAATAATACCATCAAGATATATTATGTACACAGTTTTGTTGGACTAGATTTAAGAATATAAATAATATCACTTCTCAAATATATTTGATTTTTCTCAAAATTTTTCTTTTCAAATAACGTGGCATTCATACGTTTTTTATTTATCTTTTGAATGGAGTTTTGTTAAATTTTAATAACTTATAAAAATAATGAATGCTATGTTTATTTAAAATGAAAATCTAAATAAAGAATTTAATAAGCATAGAAATTTAGACATGGTTCAGAAAATCAGAAGCATGGGCCTTGGGTTCCCAACTCCGCCGATGCGTGGGGTAAAAGCTTGGCGAGCCTTACAGTGTCGTTTCTATAATAAAATCAGAATTTAACAAAATGCTAATTGCCAAAGAGGAAAGGATCAAAGGAATTGCACATTCAGTCAACATATTAATAACCCAATACAATTGAATTTGGACAGCAGTAATTTAAGAATTATAGTATTAAAGCGTTCAATAAATACTAACTGTTGTAGTTTTGAAGTTAAATTAATTTAATTTTACATAAATATGATGAAAAATCTATTATATTTTTATTAATTTTATCAAAATTATACTTACTACATAATAATAATTTTTATTTCATAATTATAATTTTTTTCATAATACTTTAATATTAAATCGGGCCTTAATTAACAAAAATAAAAATAATAATAATTTTAAGCGTTCAGTACAAAAAAATGTTAAAACTTCTCTCATATTTTTTTGTTTTTTTTTTAATTTGAACAATGTCATATCAGCTTTTATTTATTAGTTTTAATTGAATTTAATACCCCCTCAGCTCTTATCTCAACTCTTCGATTAAAGTAAATGAAGGGTTAGATATTAATATTTAAATTTAAGTCATTTTTTTTAAGTTAAGAGGAATTCTCTCTTAATTAGAAAATATCAAATGTCGAACAATTTTTACCTTTTTAAAAAAAAAGTTAGTCCTCTCACAGCCCAGCCTCCATTTTCAGAAGATGGAGGTTGCAATTAGCAAGCTATTTATTACCTCCACCATCCGTCTCTAGTAAAGTTTAAAACACATTGATGATCAAACACCCCTTGAAATTGGAAATAGGAATTTTTACGTCCTGGTCCCATAGCCATAATAATAAAGAGATATCACTTTAAGACTTTATCTTATTTCATTGTTCATTAATTTATACGCGAAGAAACGGTCGTTTGCTAATTTCATGAATATAGCCAACATCCTATTTTGCCATTTTGGCAAGACAACCAAAGCTAGCTTTCTTTCATCTTCAAACCAAAACCCTCATCTCATTCTCCTCTTCCCAATTCTTGTAAAAAGCAAGGTGCTGAATACATCAAAATCCCAAGTCAACAATATCTCTTCCAATGGCTACAATTTTGTTGGTACATAAACATACTTATCTATAAAACAACACAAATTGTGCTTCCTCGAGCCATCAGTATCTCTTCCAATGACTTTTATCCATAATAGTGTAGCTTAATTAGGAAAATATTTCTTTCTTTATTCCGTCTATTTAATCATATACATTTACATCACTATTGTATAAACCTTTGATATTAAGAGATATGAATACAAGAGAGTGAGACCTAGCTCCAGTAGTTAGTGGACAACCTTACTAAGACTTAGTTCTTAGGTTTGAGTCTCATATAGAGTGTGTATGTTTAATTATTAAATTAAAAAAAAATACATTGGTCCAAGTTGGAATCCAAAGATTTTATAATTTAATCAAGATTATTTATTTATCGTAATTTTACTGTATATAAACATATATAGGTCAAGTAAGCAAAACATCAAAAGCTCATTTTGGGGAATTTTTTTTTTTTTTTTTTGGCGTTTGAAATTTGAAGCATACTCACATGTAATTGCATTTAACTATACTGAAAACTATAAGGGCACTGCGTGTAATGGTTTTGACTGGAGCATTGTATGACCATCCATATGCATGTAAGTTTTTTTTTTTCCTATTAAACACACTGTCTGTATGGAATTAAGATCCTTTCTTAATCTAAACTTCTAATAAAAATTCACGCATTAATTGATTGTTAATAAATTTAAAAATATAAATAAGTTAAATCTTATTCGTATACTATTACTTCATGATACATCGCATAAGATCATTGAAAGTTTAGGAGTGCTTAGATAAAGAGAATATCTTAATCCCCAAATAATCAAGGGTTAGTTTTAGATCCAAAATTAAAATTTAGGATTTTTTTTAACCTTGGTTTTAATACAGGGTTGAAAAATTTTGGATAACCAATTTCATCACACCAGCATTGCCCCCCAACCCCCAAAACCTTGTGAAGTGGTTTTTTATTGTGTTATTATTATACGACGATTAGATCATTTATCCAAAAATATATATACATGTCACAACAACATTGTCCCCCCTAAACAAAAAAATCTTGTGAAATAGTCTTTTATTGTGTTATTATTATTATACGACAATTAGATCTTTTATCCAGAAAATATACGTGTAGAAATTTTTTTTTAAGTAAATTTTAGTGAAAATTGAAACAAAACATGATGCTTCCCTACATTGAGTGGGCAAATGGCAAAGTTTAGAATGAGAAATGAGTTGATAAGTATGTCTCTCTTATGGAATTGAATGTTGCGTTGCAACTACAGACTTTCAATCCCAATCTCTCCCTCTTACAACTTTGATAGGCTTGTTGACTATCATAACAAGTAACTTTCTTGAAAAAATTAACAGGGAGAGGAAACAAGTAACTTTCTTTTTCTTTTGTTAAGATTTCAAACTTCCCAATAAGGAAAATAAAGCTGGAGGGAGGGATTTTATTTGGAGAAGAAGAAGTAACCTTGCACTTGTCAATAAGTTTGGGGAAGAAAATGGTTTTCCTGAGAAATTTAGCAGTGTGCCAACCGCATCCTCATTCCACTACTCTTACTACTGTCGCACAGTCGCACAGCTTTGTTCTGATTAAAGCCCAATATAAGTGATAAGTGATCCAGGGCCTTAAGCCCACAACCCTTTAACATAAAAGTTCATCTGTTTATCTGCCGGGTGTGTGTGTATTTGGGAATGAAATCCTGTTAAATTTTAGTAAATCATAAAATCAGTTATTAAGCTATCGTATTTAATGAATGCTACGTTATTTTTTAAATGGAAAATTCTATAATCTTATTTACTAATATGCTATTTATTTATTTATTTTTAATAACAAAAAAAAAATATCTTCATCTTAGTGTAAACGTTATTATATTCTTATATCTTACCCAAGCTAACCCGATTAGATCTTGCAATAGCCAATTCAAGCTTGAGATCACCTAGCCCTCAATTTAAGATGTAATAATACTTAACATCATTGGCTTGCAATAGCCAATTCAAACTTGAGATCACCTAGCCCTCAATTTAAGATGTAATAATACTTAATATCATTGGCTCAGTGAACTCTTTTACTTATCAGAGAAGTTTTAAAATATATCAAAAATACTATTTATGTCAGTCATATAATAAGTAAATGATAGCGTAACATATTTGTATTTACTTTAAAAAATTACCATATAAATAGTAATTATATTAAATTGAATTAAACATATCATATATGTATTCATTGATTGTATTATCTCTTATGTATTTTAAAATTCCTCCACTACTTGAATATGATTTCCCTAAGTGCATGGTGTGAGTTCATTTCCGTTAAAATTAAATTAAAGTAGATTCAATCTATTATGGTAGCTCAATCATATGAGACCACATGTTTCAGAAGCATGGGGACTTTGGGTTCCCAGAATATGGGCAGTGAGAGAGAGAACCCGATGGATCAATGTCAGATTTGATGGGTCTTTAAGTAAGAACGAAAGCTAGAAAAAAGAAAAAGGAAAATACAACACAGAGGTATATAATTCCAAAATTAATTGGTTGCTCAAAAACAAAATCTGAGCAGACATCTCAACCAACAATTTATATTCCCTCAAATAATTATGTCTTCGTCTGTTTGTTTCTACAGGCATGACGGACACGCATGATATCAATAGTTGCTTTCAATATCTCTTTCACCGAATTATTATTTAATATCCGATTATTTTACAAATATTTAGAATTAAAAAATTATCAAGAACTCCAAAAAGAAAAAAGTTTAGACTTTATATAGCCCAACAAATGCGGGAGTAATCTGCCAAATCAGCCCTCCAATTATATATAAATGCTTCGTACAGCTTCAACGAAAATCTACAAAAAATATGAGCCGCCAGAAATTGATGCGGTTGAATTCCAAAGATTATGTAGTAAACATAAAAGTCGAACTATTCCAAATCAAAGCAAGACATTGTGCCTTTCAATACCCTTTTGTCATAATAATATGCATTTTGATCATTAGTATATCAGGAAAAGCACAAGAAAAAATTACAAAAAACTGTTAATGAATTAGAGTTTGCAAAATTATATTCATAATAATTGGCTAATATTCTCTGCACCATATTTATAATAATGAACTAGAGTTCACAAAATCAACTAGTTATTGTGCTTGAAAGTTTTGTTAATTTAATGCACTATTTGTACGTTAAAAATTTATAATATATTTATTATTTTTATTAAAATTATTATTTAAAAATAATATTTACTATATATTATTAATTTTATTTTATTATTATAATTTTTTTTACAGCACCTTAACAGGAAGCAAATCCTCCGTTACGTCACAGTTCATATATCTAACTAGAAAACAAACTGCATATACATATATTCCAAATCGATGTATTACTGTTTGTAAAATCTGGCCTGAAATTGCTCACTTGTTAAATGAGAGGAGCAAACAAAGCGCAGGCAAAAATTCCCCAGATTACGCTGCAAAAAATATATACTAAAGTTTTATACATTGTGACTTATTGTGTGTACTTGGTTCAAATGAACCCCACGTTACCGTTTGCATCACGTGGTTAAAGATACAAAACTAACACCAAAGCAATGGCCACGCACGACACATTGCATGTGCCTTTTGGCAGAAATTAATATGGCCGTGGCAGACTCTGCAAATTTAAGCGTGGACCAATTACCAGAAATAGCACCACTTTTGGGATATTTATATTGCAAGTTTGTAACATACTAACATTCAAGAATCAAGCAACCTCGCATGCTCACTATCTCTAAAAGTTTAAATGAAATACAAATGTTTAATTTGTATTTTTTATTGGTTAGTTAAGTAACCCTGAATGCGCAAACAAATCATATTAAAGGGAAAAAAAAAAACTAAAAAATTGTCATACAAGATTAGCTGTAACTTATCTGCCCGTCTTATCCTTTCAATGTACAAAGTCCATTTTTAATATGAAAATCATAATCCAATGTCAAGTTTTGTAGTAATATGAAATGGAAGTAGAAAAGAGATTTGGTTTACATAAATCAAGACTCATGGAAATTTTATTCATATGTACAATATATATATATATATTGAAATCTTTTAGGTCAATCAAGCATAAAAATCTTTCTATCATTATTGGAAAGGTGCATTTATGCAACCTACCAAGATTGGTTTCCAATTTATGCAACCTACCAAGATTGGTTTCCATGTTTTTTATTTATAACTTTTTTATTTTCTGCATTTTGATAGCAACAACTTGATAACTTGATTTATTGTTACAAGTCTTCAGAAAAATTGAAATGTGCATAAATGGAGAGGGCCAGGCCAGCACCACCAGTTGGTGGGTTCTCATGAACATCATTGCCATGGAAAGATTGATCATGGTTCATGCTTTGTGATAAACAAGGCCAGCCTGTCAGAGATGCACACAATGTATCTTTTATTGTTCTACTAGTGTGCATCCATCTTGATTTTGCCCAATTTACATCTTTAGGCTTTTATTTTTCAGTAGTCACTGCATACATGTGCCTTTGAGAACCAAAAGTAAGAGAGCACAAACAAAAGGTAGTTTATGCACGGTGGTTACTGACTTTCTTTTTAACTTATAATACAATCTACTGAAATTTAATCAAGAGTTTATTGAGTATGCTTCGAAAAATTTATACCCGATACAAATAAAATCTATCATACACTTACAAATAAATATTTTAAAAAGAACTATGAATAACAAATAGGAGATTAGGTATAAATTTTTACCAGCCGCCCAATGACCTGAGTGGCCGGTGATTTATGATATGAGCCCACTGTTTCTGCTACTTTCCTTTTTGTATCTAGCCAAGCTTGATTGGTAAGTTTCATAATCTATGGACATTTGCATTAAAATAAACTTAAAATTCTCTTGCCCTTCCCACAAATAACAATCAAGCAAAATAATTGTACCCTTTATAATATGTATTTATTTTTACTGTTTCCCCATTGGAGATTGTAATACATTGTTGCTTATGTCTCTCTTTCCCTTTCTCATTTGTTTAGAGTAATATAAAAAGTTTTAGACAGATAATGACACTTCTACTTGAAGGCACTATCATTAAGTGTAATCTTCTGGAAGTTAAAAAATCTCTAAAATAGAAGCATGCAATTACTTTGTAATGACAAAAAGTAGAACAAATAACACAAAAAGCGGCAAGCTAAGACTCCTGATTGGATGGAAATGGCAAAATGCCAAAGCATAGTTCATATCACAGCCTATAAATAATTGGGACAGAGCATGAAAAGTAAACATGAAGATGTTCCCTTCTGGCTAAAGTTAACATGAAATTGTAATAGAAAAGATCAAGAATGATGAGAGTTAATGCTTGTTTATAAGCATACACTAAATTTTCTTTAAAGGACAATGGTTATGATTCTGTTTTGCATAATGTAGCCAATTAAGGACAAAGTAATGAGCATATTCAATGAAAAGTCTAGAGTAGTTGAATGTCACATGAAAAATGAAACAATTGTCATTAAACTTGGAATAATGAAAATAGATTTCCAGTAAAAAGGATCTACAATGAATTTTCTTTTAACAGCTAGCAAATCCCTTCAATCTCATTCAATTTGTACTCATGAAGATAACATAATCTAGGACCAAAGAAGCACATAAAAATTGGATATTGATAAATTAAATTTGATTACAACTTCACCCTTTAATCCATAACTTATTGTCCTCAAAACTAAGAAAACTAAACAATGGGGAACCCAAGGGGACAAAGGAAAAAAAAATGCCACAGGAAAAAAGAACAAACTCACAATTACAAGCAATCTATTAAAATAAAATGACATTATCATCCCTCCTTGTTGCCTAAACCAAATGCTTTTTGTTTTTGTTTTTTTTTTTTTTCCCAAAGTGACAGCATTGCTTCTGTAACTTCTTGGTTTCACCTGAGTGATGACTTGTGTGCCAAGCTTGTTGAATGACCTATTTTTGTTTGAACCTGCTGGAAATGTAAGAATTGCAGCCTAATGTTGCTCACAGAACCTGACATATATATTTATATATTTGAATAAAAATGGCATGACAAACTCAGAGAGGCTTGTGCCGGTTATATCTATGTAACTTAGGGATGCTAGCATTAGACAATGGTGCCAATGTAGCCAAATCCTGCGATCAAGAAGGTAATCGTTTGGAGGAAGAGGTATATGAAGTAATTGTTCTTCCCGTGGACGAAATCATAGCATCCGCAGAAGAAGAGGAACACTCCAAATCCCAGCTCCAAAGTGTGAATTCTGTTAATGAAAATGCATTTGAACGGATAAAGTTAGATGCAGGTAGGTTGAAAAATCATTTAAGCCACTAAAAAAAGGGGGAAAAAGTCTAAATTAGAATAAAATATCATCTTTGGATCCACAATATAAATCCTTGTCTATGCAACTTTAATAATTATATGGATTAGGTAGGGGCAGGAAACTTGTCTACAAGCAACTGAAACCACAAAGAAATCTGAATCAGTTATAATCTCTGGCACTTTGTTGCTTCCAATATTTAATGCAAAGTTTAAAAGAATCTCAACAACTATGATAGAGGATGCATAACTACACCAATTCATTTTTTATTTAAAGGGCTTGTGGGATTTGGTTAAACCAGCAAATAGAATACAATAACATAAATAGTGAATATAAAAATGGAGTCTTACCTCTCTCCAAATTTGATTTTAGGTTTTTTGGGAGCTTTGGTATTTGTTTTGATCTTCGCTTCAGCTGCCTTATTCTTGAGAACATCTCCAAGTTTTTCGGTGACAACCCATTCATTGGCCCTTCCAGCTTCAAGCAGACCAATAAATGTGGCCTTGGTTCGATGCATAGACATCACATTCTCAAAAAGAATCCAATAAAACAATAGGTGAATAGACCTGAAGGTGTCATGACATGAGAAATTACTTGTTAATACACAATGATTGTATAATTGGAAGAAGATAATAAAGTTGAAATAACCATTTGATTGGCAAAACAGACCTTGGAGTTCCAACTGAGTTTAGAATGGTGATAATGGAAGGAATATAAACAGCTCCCCAGATTGGAACTGCAACTTCAGGAACCAAAATGGTTAGTGGAAGCACGACACAATAGAAGGAAAATGTGACCATATGGGCAATTATCTTCCGGACAAAGAAGAAACTGTAGATAACATAAACTTTCTTCCAGAATTTAACTTTCTGCAGCAGAATATCAAAACAGAACAGAATAACGTCAGAGGATTTGAAACTTTGTTCAAAACAATGACAAATCATACATTTACTTGTTGAACTGACTAACCTTATTTCTAACAATCTCCATCACCATTTTCCTGAATAGATTGGCAGGACCACATGACCATCGGTGCTGCTGGAATCGGAAAGCTTTGAAAGTACTAGGAAGTTCACTTTTCACCTGTTAATAAACATAATTGCAAAATTAAGTAACTAAGGTGGATAAAAATGAAATAAAGCTATGGCCAAATATACACATAATGTGTAACGTACATGTACATAAAGCTTTAAGCATACCTGGAGATCACCGAGGTACACAAATTTCCATCCCTTTAGACTAGCTCGAACAGCCAGGTCCATGTCCTCCACTGTAGTTCGATCCTTCCAGCCACCTGCCTCATTAATAGCAGCAATTCTCCATACACCAGCAGTTCCTGCATTTGGTTCATTGTAAAAAAATTGCAACATAGCTTCATTATCATCTATAAATAGTTTCATTTCTTATGTAAATTCAAGGGTTGCTGTTACAATGTCAAAGCAAGTGATATATTTGATTAGCAACTTCTTTGACAGTAAAAGTTGACCATAAAGTTGTTTGAACTTTGAAGTGCTGCAGCATTCATTACGAAATTTTAGGGCTTATTTTGTTTGTAACACAAGACATAAACCATGATTGTGATTATCCATTAATTATGATGTAGTTGAGCATGAACACATTGCATTGCCAGGATAATTAAACAGGTTTAAAATTGGCCAATGGAGTTTAATAATGATGGCACGCTGACTGCTTACCATTGAAGCCAAAGAAAGCATGAGTTGATGATCCCACTTCTTGCTCCACTTTAAAATGGTAATCCAATGACATCTCTTGCATTCTTGTCAACAAGCATTCATCTGCATTTACTGCGAATACCAACATCATCTTAATTAACATAAAATTTGAATCCAATTAATATAAAATGTTGTGCAAATTTGGCAAATATATGTACTAGAATGTGACAAAACAAAATACACACAGATATAAAGAGCCGTTTACTATTCTTGTCCTCACGTGACTCAAATAAAAATTTGCCACGTCAATGGGAGCACGAGAGAGTTTTATTATCAAATGTAACGGACATGATTTTATTTTCTTTCATATTTTATCCAGTAAACATAATAAGTGTCGGTAACCAGAGCGTGGTCCCCACGTTTCAGCATATGCTACTACAGAGCTACTACACTTATTTAACCCTTTTTCTTCAGTTGGGTCCCACATTGTTTTAGTCTTAAATGACAAGTCTACCCTTCAATTTTATGCTCCATAAAGTTACACATGCTTAATTGCACTCAACTATTGACATAAGATCCGTACAATCCGGGTGGCCGATAGCTTCCCATAACAAGAATCTTGTCCTTTAGCATGGAATGACAGAACTACCTCCATTTTATCTAACGCTTCGGTGAACAGAATTACCAACTTCGGAGCTAAATGTTAGGTCATTGACGTCGTTTCAACTAGCATATTAATAGCATTAGTGACCCTAAAATAAGAAAGCAAATACAATAAATAACAATTTACACTATCTATAGGTCCGAAATTTATTGGATTTTCTATTAGCAAAAAAAAAAAAGGGGGGAATTAGGACATTTATGTATAGGATTTAGTAGGCCATTAAATCCAAGATTTTGTCCAAATCTATAAATTCGAATAACTAATAGTAATTGATCACCTGATCACAATTTTTGTAGTGGGGTTTGCTAGGATAGTTGTTTCCCTAATCTAATCTTTTTAAATTTTTTATATTGAAGTGGGTTCGGGTGTGAGCTGTGATGTACGTACGGCCGAGATGATAGACAGGTGTCACAATCGAGATGGTCCAATGTGAGACAAGGGGCATAGTGGTACCCACTCCGTGATTGGTGGGTTTCCAATGGACCCCTTCTCACCTCATGCAGTTTTGCAACCGAATCCGCCGACGAAAACAGAGCCAATTACTATTACTAATTTACTATTTTACCAGTACTGACATTAACAAAAATGTATTTTTAATTTTAATACGAAAACGAAAACTAAGACAAAACACCACCGACACTTCTGAAATTTTGAGAGCTTCGGTCCAACATAACGAGGCCATTTAATTTGCCTAATTAGTAATTAGGGGCTTAATAATGATAAAATAAATATAAAAGATTTTATCACTTTGTGCCCAGAACGCATGCACAGTGTATCCAGAGAGTGTTTCTTAACGTGTATTTTGTAATAAGTGGTAACACATAATACACAATTTTAATTAAATTAAATTAAAATTGTAGCTTACCAAATCTCCAACGAGCTTGAACAAGGGCAATGTCAGAGTTTTGGACCAAGTAAGGAATGGCACGTCGGAGATAATCGGGTTCCGGCCGGAAATCGGCGTCGAAAATGGCCACGTATTCACAATGTTTAACGTAGCTTCTTTTGAGTCCTTCTTTGAGAGCACCGGCTTTGTATCCCGTGCGATTTTCTCTGATTTGGTACCTTATGTTAATGCCTTTGCTCGCCCATCTTTGGCACTCTTGCTCCACCAATTGCTACAAGCACAACACATAAAAATTGGACCAGAATGATGAAAAGTTGAATCTTTGTGCTGCTAAATGAAAATATGTACACATTATTGGTGGGGTGGGAACTATATACTACCTTGATGGCAGGGTCAGTTGAATCATCGAGGACTTGGATCACGAGACGATCGGAGGGCCAAGAAAGTCCACAAGCTGCTCCAATGGAGATTTTGTAAACCTGTTGCAAATAAAAAGGCAAAGAAACTTCCATTTAGATGCTGAAATGAAAAACGCAGGAAACACAAACAAGAGCAAATTAAACAGAGTGAGAATAATTGTGAGACCTCTTTTTCATTGAACATTGGAATTTGAATAAGAACAACAGGGAAATTAGAGCTGCCCAATTCAACATCATCTTGAATAGGTTGCCAATTGTAACGCTTCTCTGGTTTTTTCCAAAACAGCTTAACAAGAATTATAACAATACCCATGTAAACCCTTTCCATGAAGAGCATGAGTGACATGGCCAAGCAAATGTAAACACCAAGTTTAAGCATAGGGACTATCAATGGTGCTTTGATTAGCTCCCAAATCAAACCAATTTGGCCTGCAATATCATCTCTTGACACTTGGAATGACTCCGGTATCAAAAACTTTGGAGAAATTTGAGCCATTTTCTCTAACGGAGCAAAACAGGGGAGGTGATAACTGATAAGAGATTTTCAGCTAATGCTGGTTTAAAAACAAGCGACAAGAAGGAAAATTTTTCACAATGTGATTGAATTGGAACCAATCTTGCCTTTTACATGGAAACTTGAACACAATGGGTAAAAATTAAAACACAAATTAAAAGACTTTCTCTCTCTCTCTCTCTCTTTTTTTTTTTTCTACCCAAGGCAAGAACGGAAAGATCTTTACTTTCTGGTCTTTTAGCCAATGCTTGCTCTGCTTTTTTTTTTCCTACCAAAATGAAGCAGAGACAGAGCAGTATTGAGGCATAATGGAGAAAGAGAAAGAAGAGAGAAGAGAGAGTTGTGTTTCTTTATGAAAGAAAGAAAGAGAAATTGATGATACCCAAGGGAGAGAGAAAACAGAGGTCATTTTATAGTCAGTTTTGGTCCTTTTTTATTTTTACCAGTAAGAATTCCATTTTTTATTTTTTTGGGTACCCATTAAAAAAAATAAAAAATAAAAGCTCGTAAACTTTAACTTTGCTTCCACATTCAACTGTCCAAGTGTTTGTCGACGGCTCTGCTTACAGAAAGCACATCCCAGTGGAGAGTTACTGAAGTGACAAGTGATTCCATTTCAATGATTTGTCCAAAAAATTATGAGGTGGCAGGCTGTGGAGCTGTGATCGAGTAACGTGATCTGTGAAATTTTATGATTTGGGTGCTGTAATAAAAAAAAGTTAAAAATAAGTAAAAGAAGCCAAAACATGACTTTCACTTTCAGGGTTGTTCTATTAACCGCTTTGTACCTAAAAGCTAAAAAGTACACATGTAAAAGCAGCTCTAAGAGGATCAAAAGATAAAGAGTTCTCTTTGAATGTGAGGCAAGAATCGTGTTAGAAATTGTTACATAACTTACCTCACATACCTTTTAAGAAAGCAAAACCTCGTCAGTAATCTTCTCCCTTCTTTGTTCTTTTTTTTTTTAATTATATATATATATATATATATATATATATATATATATCTACACAAAAAAAATTATGATAGTGAAAATGTTTGTATTTAAAAAATTACGAATATAATTAAAAATTAAATAAAATACGCACTCTCATTCATAGTATTATTTTCTTTTAATTCTATCTATGTTAAAAAAATGTATACGTTTTTTCTATATAAAAACTTACATATATGTTATTTTGAATTATATACTGTGATGTATGTAGTATGCAACCTTAAAAATAGTTTTCATCTAATTTACATAAATACACGTACACTTTTATTATTTTTAAATATTTTAAATTGTTAGCATCACTTTTGTCTCGATCAATTTGCATTGCATCTGATCTTATGTAAAATTTTCAGATTTAAATGATCACTTAACAATCTTTTATACAAAATGTGATTGTAAATAAAATGGGCGTTGGATATCACGAGATTACTTGAACTTGCGTGTGTGTATATAACTATATAATTCTTTGTTGTGAAAGCAAACTAATTTTTTTTTTTTGTTCTTTTTTTTCTTAATGGCTATGAAAATGAAAGATTCTAAATCGATTAAGGATTTGTATTTTTTTTTTTATGAAGTCTTAACTTAGATTAATTTAAGATGTTTTAATATTTTGATTTATTTATTTTTGTATCTGAAGTCTTATTGTAAGACATTTTCATCTAAATGAAAAAAGTATAATTTCCTGACTTTCATCTGAATGATAAAATGTCTGAATGGAAAATTATTATTTTTCTCACAAATAACATCATTAAATATATTTATTTTCTACATAACTATTAGATGTTACATTAGAATTTTACTTTATCTTAAATTGTATTTGGTATTAAATACTTAACACACATTGAATTTAAATTTTAAAAAAATTATTTAATTATTAAATAATAATTTTTTATGTATAATTATTACGTTAAATTGTAAAAAAATAATGTTATCAAAATTATTTTTCATAAATTATATATCAAATGCTTACCTTATAAACATTTATAACATATAAAAACTATTGTACTAGAAAACATTGTAAATATATATTTATTTAAATTTAAAATATATATAACATTTTCAAGGTCATAAATATAAAAATATTAGAATTAAAATGGTTTGAGTTTATAAAAACAAACAACTTACCACTTATATTCAAAAGTCAAAGAATAAAAAACAAACATATTTTTCAAACATATGCATTCAGATTTCAGTAATATTCAGATCTATCTAAATTTCAAATAAAAAAATAAATACTACCGAAATTTACTAAGAAAGAGTTAGTTCGCAATGTGAGAATGTATAGTTGTAAACTACTGTAAAATGAAGAATTCAAAAAAAAAAAAAAAGTTCATGTTGTGTCAAGTGGTAGTTGGCTGGTTAAATTCACAATAAAATTTTATTTTTGTATTAATTATTCTTCTAAGCAAAGATAAGATGTAGATTTAAATATATTAAAGCCAAGATTGGCAAAAAAATATTCTTCATTATTAATTTTTTTTCATATTAAAGATTAAAGAAGCATTAATGAACCAAGCCAGGGATAAGATATTTCCATAATAAACATTTGTATCCAAATAAGGGGCATGCAATTTTAATGGATCCATAATTTACAGACTTTGCATAAATTCTTAATTAATAAGGTAAAAACAACTGCAAATTATGAATTCGTATTAACACACACAACTATGATTTTTTCTTTTTTTTGGGTCGAGAACGACTAGCTGGATGTATTAACAGACATGTCATTATACCAATTAATGTATTGTTGCATTTGAAGTTTAGTTGAAAATCTGTTTCAATAAAATATATATATATATATATAAACATTCTTGGTTCTCAAAATTAAGAGAAATTTTTCTCATTTTAAAGAAAAATCAGGACACTAAACTTTATAAAAAAAAGGAGATAATGAAGTATCTACTACTAGATCAAAAATAGTCAACAATATAAAACTACAATTGAGGCACTTAAAATTCTCACCATAGATGTTATGTGCAAAATGACCTTTCAATTTACAATCCGTCCATCATCATCGACCCTTATCAATGACCATAAATTTAGCTTTCTAAGACCCATTTTAAAAGTTGTTTAAAAAACCAAAAAATAAAACACCATTTTAAATGTTTTTTTTTTTTCGCTTTTATTCTATGCTTGTGACATGACATCGAACATAATCAACGGATGAAGGAGCTTTCAAGCCTTTGTCTGTATTGTATCCAATCACTCCGCAGGCAATGCCACTACACGAGGTGTTTAATAGTCATGAGCCTGATTACAAATTCTAGTTAAGAGATTTTAGAGTCCAAAAATTTGACTACTTTGTAGTACTTTTATTGTTTATCAAATGAAAAAATGACATGTGAAGTTTAATTAACTACAAAGTGTACGTATAAAAATGAGAAGAATCACTTTCTAATGAGAAATTATGGGGACTATGTGGCGTGTTTTAAGCCTTGAGCAGTGTGAGCCACACTTTGTCTCCTCTAAATTCTATTCATTTTTCTTCTACAAGAAATTAAATCACAAAAAGAACTTCATAGAGGGGATAGCTCTAATACTTCTAAAAACAAAAAAAAAAAAAAGTAAACAAATTTGTATTCCTATCATTAATGCAATTCTGAACGTTCTTTTGATGATATTTATTATATGAGTTATTGTTTTAAGTAATATCAAAGATACGGATAAAAATTTTTATTATTTTTATCAAAGAAAAAATAATAAAAAATTGTTCTTCTACGATTGCATAATTGGCATTAGCCCTGATTTTTTTTTTTCACTTTTACATTCACTTTTATATCCAACCAAAATTTTTGTGTCATCTTAGTTTTTATGATATATTTATGTTTTTTTATTATTTTTTAATACTAAGAGTTTAAATACTCTCCCTATTTTCTTTCTCCTACATGTTCTTGGTCTCTAACGATTTAATGACATGTGACATTAGTCAAATCCCTGGCTCAGATTTTCTTAATTTAATTACTTAATTACATTAAAACTGACCGTACTTATCGTAAAGAATATTTCAAATGTAAGAAAACCAAAATATAGTATGAGTATAGTAACCAATAACTATTTGGTTGAGTTAGTAGACACTATTTATTTTATTTTTAATGTTAATGGTTCCAGAATCACCAATATTGAAGGAGTATATTAAAAAAATACATAATAATAAATTATTTTCAAACAAAATATTTGAGCCACACAATTTAACTGACACCACATGTCACTTGATCGTTGATAATCAAGAATAGATAAAGAGAAGAAAATTAAGGAAATGATTCAGATCTAATATCAAGATGGTAACCGAAAAGTGTAAATGAAAAAGAATTGATCAAGAAATAGACGAGATTTTTTGTTCATTGGTTGTTTTAATTATATCATTACGACATCTCCATCATCTCCTACTAATTTTTTTTACCATCGTTGTTATTGTTACTCTTTTTTAAGATTGAGGCGTAGCTGTCAATTTTAATTCATTCCTAAAATGCAATCTGATGACAAAATGCAAGTGGCGTTATTACTTTAAGAACATGACTTGTAGAGTAAAGTACTAAATAAAAAATTTGATAAGCAATTAAATTTTACATGTTTTCTGATTATTCTTTGACAAACTGATGATGGCGTAACAATAAAAACCCATCCAAGCACGCATTACAATAAGAAATATTTCACTTGGTAAAAGTAATGGATACAGGCGTACAGCCCATTGGAATTGTTACTAAATCATGTGCACAGCTTTAATGACATGAATTTTGTTTTAAGGGTTTGGCTCGGTAATGTCTGCACGTGTCTTTAATGTGAAAGCTATTCTTTTTCCTTCTTATTAACTTACAATCGTGCCCATTCCTCGATTCCTTGATGTATGGCTCATGTCCGTCATTGTGCCCAATTTTGAGGTCATGATACATTTAATTCTAGCCTTAGCTCGATTTAACAGAGGAATTTTATAATATATCGAAAATATTAGGTCGGTTATATAATAAATAAATAATATTATATTATATATTAATTTAATTTAAAAAATTAACATACGAAAGATAGCCATATTAAATTCAATTACACATATCACAATTGTAATAAATTAATACCTTTAAAACAACATTACATTGTTAGAATTTATTAATTATTCAATCATCTAAATTGGATAACATCTGTTCAAATTTGATTGAAATATTCAACTTATTTAAAATTAAATTAAAGCATATTGCAAAATATTAACAGGTATTTTGAAATAGTGCTTTGGTTAATTGAGTACATATATATTGAGCTAGTTTAATAAACAAATAAAAGCTAACCTAACCAGACTAACACTTAACTTATATTCTTGGCATCGATACAGTCAAGAACTAACTCTATCACCATATGTAACAAAAGCTGCACATGCATGGTGTCCTACCATTTTCAGTTGTGGGTTGTGGAGCCCTAGAGCCTTTTATAATAATTCTCTTCTTTTCTTCTCTAGTCTCTTCCTCTTTGTTATTATTATCATTTTTCCCCCGCTTATGCGCATACTTTATAGAACACAATAATTAGAAAATTTTACTTCCCCCAGTAAATGATTCATGCTATATATGAGATAATTAATGAAGCTCATTTTACAGAAAATTTTTGAGCGAAAAATTAAAAGAAAAACAAACAGTAGTTGAGCTTTAACCTTTCACAGAATAAAACAAAGATAAATAATTGACACAAGATACAAAACCCTACTTAAAAAAATTAGATACTGGTGTGGTGAAGCTTCTATTCATGGCTGTTTTATTATATATAATATTTACCTGACATGTCACCCTTAACTTTCTTCTTCTGAACAAGTCAACAGAGACACTTGCTTCTCCACGGACACTGTATTTTTTAATTATCTAGGGTTATATTCTTGAACACTTTGGGTTCTTCTTATGATTTTGGATTTTGGTTACTTGTGTGATGTCTTAATTTCACTAACCATAATATAATGGGGGGAAAGAAATTCAATGGAGAAAGGAAAAGGGTTTGTGGTCAAAGTCAAAGGTAAAAGCAGCAACTTTTTTTTTTTTTTTAAATCATCGTAAAATCTTGCGAAAAAGAAGCACCAACACATTTTTGTCACATATCATGGAGTCATCATGCATGAAAAGTATGATCTAGAGAGGAGGCTTGGAGAACAAACTTTGCCGACGTTTATTAAATTAATTATATAATTTATTTATAAAAAATTAAATTAAATTAAAAAACGAGAGAGAAAAAATATCTCATAATAATTCATTCCTTACTAGTTGGAGTATGGGCCATTTGGTAGCAAAGTGTATGTGTAGAAATGTCTTCAAGTAATTGTTTGTAGAATAAAAACAAGAAATTATAGTGTATGTTCAAATAATTAATGCAGTTTTTTATGGGATAAAATATCTTCAAAATCATTTACTATATATAAATTTATCCATCTAATATCTGAATGATAAATCACTTCCCTTTTTATTCATGTGTTAAAAAAGTTTGAGTTCTTCGTATATATTAATTGGTTTAAAAATACATCTACTCATTGTGAGCAGAAATATATATTCAAAATATGTTTAATTAAAGTTTTGTAGATTTTTTTAATTTAAATTAAAAAAATCATTTACCATATACACCATTTCGATTACTATCCACCCATGTGGGAATTTGAGATGAATTATAGATTTCATTTATTTATTGAGCTATATATAAAGATTAATGAATTGGAAGTTTGTTTGTGGTCCAATAAAGTCTTGCAGTTGGTTGACCTGATTGATCATCACAAATGGGTTTATGCCATAAATTTCATGTCAGTTTTGAGATTGTTTAATTGTTGAAATCAATAACTTTGTCTATAATAATGACAATTATATTATTTGAAAATATATATTTATAAATTTACACAACAATTATTCGAGGAATGGTGGAGGTTTTTTTTTTTTTTTTCTTTTTAGTTCTTTATTTTTCAGAAGAATCTATAAATGAAAAAAAAAATGTTGGAAATCGGTTCTCTGACTTATAGATTTTACAAAAGTGTTAATGATCTAGTCAGTTTTTGTTCTACATTTTCTGCAATAATCCCCCGCTTGTAGCTCGTTTGACATTTCAAATGAAGATTATGTAAAAAATAAAAAAATAATAATAATAATTTGATGACTTTTCTGTGCATATTCCTCATTGCTTTTATTTATTTATTTACTTCCTATTTGGATTGCATTTTTTTTCCCCTTACATCATGAGTTCATAATATTCATGTGAAACCTAGATACAAGGCTTAAAAGGAAATTTTGTAAAGGTGGTTTGTCTTCTACTAGGAGCAAATTAAGGTCTAAGAATCTTTGATTGAGCTATGCTGAAATGATAAAACATTATGGTTTTGTTAATATCATTACTTGTTTATTAGGGGAATTTAGGGTAATGGGTGTTGTTAAAACATCATTGTACACAAACTAAAATAAATAACAAATTAAAAAGAAAATATTATTTATAATCTCAATTGCTTGGTGGGTGTTTGTGTACTTGGTGATGATTGGTGATGCCATGATGCTGCTGATGCAGATTCTCTTACACTTGTTCTTGTTTGATTTGATAGATTAATTATTGTAGGTTTAATCTTGGCATTATCTATGAGAAACGGTTTTATCACAAAATCCCTTTTTAATTTTGTTTGATCCTTTATACAAGACATCTATTCTTTATGTATTAGGAAAATGAGCGAAATAGAAATGCCACCCTCTTAATTAATATTCTATTGTATGATCTAATGTTAGACATAAATATACACACACTAGCATTTAATTAAGAGAAATCCATTAACACACTCAATTGAAAAACTCTAGATATAGAAGTGGACTTGATAACTAATAGGACTTTTAATTATATGTGCAGCTACTTGTGAGTATACATACTGAAAAATAAAAATGGCTTTGATATGTGAAATTTTTGTCAAAAGTGTGAATGTTAGCGTCAGTAAAATGCGAAATTCTTGACCTAATGCAATATAAAATGTGAAAGCCCGTACTGAATATGTATAGTTGATATTTGTAATGACATGCTTTCTATATAGTAGAATTAATATTCGATTCTATTGGTTGGGAAAGATATTCTTTATTAACACAAAAGAAAAAGAGGGAAAATAAATTACAGTGAAAAGAAAGATATGCCACATCTTTAGATACAATTGTTGAAAATATTGCTCTAAAAAACCCAACTACTCATCCTCTTTTGAAAATTCAAGCCATCTTTTTCTTTTTTGGCCCATGTTCGCTTTGTCTGCTACATATTAGTGTATATTCCTATAATTTTTCCATATTTTTCCCTGGTCCATTTTATTATTTGCATGATTGACTGTATAGTAATGGCTCAATTTCTTCGGAAAGTGTATAGTGCATAATATATTGCTGGCATGCTTCACATTCATTTAAAGAGCATGATATAGTGCATAACCATCGAATCCTAAATTTATGTTCTTAAATTCTGCTGCTGCTTTTGTTTTTGTACGACCACTTTTCTCATCTTCCCAATTTCATTTTCCCCTCACAGGGCTTGACCATCTACAGTTTCCAATGTTTTTGATTAACTTTACTTAAATACCAAGTAAAGTAGATGCTGACCTCCTCTTGTAATCTACTACAATAATCTATTATAAACAGCAAATACTGCTCGTACGATTTTGGCTCCTCCATGATTTATGCCAAGGGCACCATCATGGTGAAGTACGTTTTTCATATACCAATTAAATAAAGTTTATGTTTTTTTTTTTTTAATGTAGTTTATTAAATTGTCCTTTCCATTGAGAATTGATGGATTTAAACGGGGTTGCGATTACGGTATCGTATTAATGATTTGAGCACCATCAAAGAGTTTAGAATTTTTTTAATTTTTTTTTTTAATGATTTTCTTATCATCTAACAATGCACAAGTTGTGTGAGATACAGTCGAAGCTTTCCTTAAACAAAACTATGACTATGATTACTCTACAAATATCGTACCCTATAGTTTTAGAACCGTTAGATGATTAGTCATATGTTGTAAACTTTTAGTGTATGTTTAGTCGGGAAAAAATACGAAGAGGGAAGAAGAATGAAAATAAAGAGGGCAAGAGGAAATGAAGATTAAAAAAAAAAAAAATTTCAATTTTAATTTCATTATTTAATCTGTCATAAAATGATTTTTTTTTTTTTTTTGTCTTTTCTCAATTCCTCTCTTTTTTTTTGGAACCAAACATGCATGGGAACATGCACTGGCTATGAGAGTGGGTACCAGAGTCGGACCCTTTAAACAGACTGAATCAGATTTTGGGTTTTCTTAAACTAACAATGAAGTTCACCAGGCTTAGCACAAGTTGCATTTGCACCGACAAATTTCTTTAATAAAACACTTCATCATGATATTTTAATGAAAAAGACATGTCCCAAAACCCGAAAATCACATCGAAGTCATTGTATCAGATAAATATTAGATCATGTTCCTTTAAGCCGTGGATTGGAGGAGCAAAATTATCAAATCAGCCAAGAAAATACCCCACTTTGATCTTTGAAAGCGAAACTGGGTCTTCCACTAATAACTTAATAAGGTTTTTCCACCAACAAGATACCGTTGGCCACTAAAATAAATAAGCCCTCTGTTGGAAAAGGAAATGCGTGTATCATACATAATTCATAA
The DNA here is from genome assembly GCA_025617385.1 of Murraya koenigii. NCBI lineage: Eukaryota > Viridiplantae > Streptophyta > Magnoliopsida > Sapindales > Rutaceae > Murraya > Murraya koenigii. Next base: position 25,307,936 of record CM046816.1, read on the forward strand.
TCAAATAATAATTAATGGCTGCAACTACGTTGATAGTTTTCATTTATGCTTATTGACTCAAAACAAGTGCATAACACACTTAACCTTGCTGCCTCAGCTAAGTAAACTAAATGCCACTGCTATAATTGCAAGCCCATGAAAACCATGATACTGTAAATAATTGAAGCTTTTCCCCATGCTTGGACTCCAATATCTTTCCCACGGTCCCACAAAAGCTTTTACATCATCTAACCCAACTAAACAAAGTAAAGAAATAAACCTTTGCCTGTACTGTAAGATTCAGGATGTTACCAAGGTTTTTCTATTTTTACTTTTTAATGTTTTACTTCTTACCCTTTTCTTCTATAATGACTAATTCATATGCAAATAATGCTATCATGATGCTTGGAATGAAAGAAGCATGTTTTGGCACTTGTATGAAGAGATAAAAGATACAGCAACTCAATGAACTACATGTGATTTCGAAGCATCTTAAAGGCATAAACATCACAGGCACAGTAACATATATCGTAATAGTATACACAACATATCCTAATACACAATGTGTGAATAACAAGAAGATTAGGTAACTATAATCATATTTACAATGAACTATATGTGATTTCGAAGCATCCTAAGGGCATAAACATCACAGGCATAGTAACATATATCATAATAGTCTACACAACATATCCTAATAAACAAGACTAACCTGGAAATCTTTCTGCAGAAAACCCTCCCTGATGAACATGATAAATTGGGAGCTAAATCACCCAAGAATAATCTAAGACTAGCAACTATAGAACATGTATACAAGGGGCACATGCTTCATCACAATTTGTCATGGATGTTTACAATCTCCATTGTTTGATCAAGATGAATATTATCCCATGACTTTACTCCTGATGGATAGCCAAAATACACATGTCTTTGGCTAGATGGGGAACTTAAATTCACATTTCTCTGGTTATGAAGTCTGAGGTTGCTTCGAACAAAAATAAGATCTTCAGACCGTTCCACACCAGACTTGTTGGCTGCTTCTCGACATGGGAAATCATTATCTTGCCAGATTTCTTGACACATTGCAACACTTGAAACCTGACTCAGAACCTTTATGGCTAGTGTCTGCAAATGGGATATTTCAAAACCAAAGTTTTCCCACCATGCAACTGGTTCCATTTTGTCTCTAAAATCAACAGCATCTTCCTCTCCCAGGGATCCCTCTAGGCGCCAGTAAGAGCTGAGCTGCTCTCTAAGAATCCGCCTGGTTGCACTATCACACTCGTATCTTTCTAGAGTAGCTTTCCAACCCCGCATTACAGTTTTATCCTTGTTTTGACCTCTTCCAAAATATCTAGGGTTCAGTATATAACCAGCAGCATGAAGAGGAGAAAATAATGCATCCCATCTATTTTCTGTCAGAGCTTCCAACTGATTCAATGCAGTGGCATCAATTCCTTTGATTCTAACAGCCTCGAGTGCCTGAAACCGCCAATCGTATACAGCACCCATGACAGATTTATCAATATCAAATTTAGCCAGTAATCTCACAAAAGGCTCACATAACTGCAAGAACAAATGAGCCTTACCCCAAAAATCATCCCCTAAAATAGCAGATTCAACAATTCCATGGTCCCCTGGCACACTAAGCTTCCATTGCTTAAACTCTTCACTAACAACTGCCTCCTGAAGTGCTTGCTTTAGCTCAATAATCCTCTGGACAAAGCAGTATGAAGGTGCAATTTTTGCAGAAACTTGGTCAGAGCTGTCTTTTAGATTATGAGGTAAAAGACATGGATAGGCATGCTGGTAATACATTATGTGTTGCTCAATCCTCTTAGCACACAATACAGTAGATTCTATCCACTCCAGGCTAGCTATTTCTTCCATCAACATGTGAATTGATTGTGAAATACAAGGAGACAAAAATATATGAGGGAACTTGGACAAGACAAGGGATTCATAAGATTTGCAGGCGTGACCTAAATGTGAGATTATTTGAAGTACATTTTTGGGCCCAACTTCCAGAATTGCATCACTAAGAACAGTAATGAACAAATTCTCTGCCTCATCAGTATCATCTAAATCTAATGCTTTCAAGAAGACAAGTCCCCTTGGACTTGAGACAAATATACCAGTGGGGAAGCAGCCAAGTCTGCCATCTAAGCTACTGACACACAATATTGTACATCCTGTGTGAGGCCAGGACTCCCTAACTGAAGCCATGAATTTCTCAATCTTTCCTTTCTCTCTAATTAAAAATGAGCCGGACAGATTTTCTAGAGATGGGAGCTCATATCCATGGCCATAAGCAGCAATCGATCTCACCATTTCAAGAAAGTAAGGAGAGTTGACAACGTTGACATTCAGTCCAGCAGCATAGAAAAATCTAGCTACCATCTCATCAACATCTTCTTTGGATATGGCTTTTGCTAAATGGCTTGACTGGGATGCCCTAATGCGTTTACCGTGCTTTGCAATCCCAGAAGTCCTTTTCTTTTTCCGAGCAATGCGTTCCTCTTCAAGGATCTGGAATGTTTCTCTCATAGACCTGTCTATTGCTGGACAGCTTTTCACCCCAACACCTGAGAACCCAAGAAGGTGAGCTCTAACACGAGAATAAGATCCATTATATCGTAGATTGCAGTGGTTGCATTTCCACCTCTTAGTACCACTTCCCCGTTCAAACCCACCAAACACACTAACATGTTCCCATCCCCATTTATCAGATTCTGATGGCATGATCCAGATCCTGATTAGTACTTGAATTGAAAAAAAAAAAAAAGGGGCAAGAGACATCTGTTAATATCATTTCCACCAAAGAATGGTACTGTAATCAAGAAATGGACTATAGCAGAAGCATTTAGAGCTCTGTTAAAAGGGATGATACCCCTTCGAAATGAAATCACTTTTTCTGCAATGTAAAGCTACTACGCCGTACAGCAATTTCCCAAAAAGTATCCATCGATTTTGATACAAATAGAAGTAATGAATAGAGTTGGCAGATAAAATAATAAACTAATAATATAGAGAAGAAGAAAATCGTAAAGAGAGAAAAACATGGGGAGAATTAGAGAAAGAACAGTTAGCCACACATAATGCAATCAATGTATTACAGGCCTTTCCAACCCAATAAGCTTATATCTAGATTAAAAAAAACATATCAACATAAAAAGCAAAGAACTCTGTAACTCTTTCTGAAGCTAGACCACAGACATCACTTGCACCCAGCTTGAAGCATAAAACAGTAAAAGGAGCATGAACTAGAACTTTAGTGGTTATCTCCTAACCAATCTTCCAACTTCTCATAGGGTATCATAATTAGCTTCCTAATATCACAAGTGCAGTGACAAGTGAATTCCATTTGCTTAATTTTCTCAAGAAACACATGATTAATAGGGCAAATAAAGCAACTAGAACTCTGACACTTCTTAAGTTATATAAGCCATAGCATGTGTTGAGTCAAATATGATCTGACTCCGTAATTGGGCATTTATCTCTTTCCGATAACAGATTTAAAGGGTTTTCTGGTTTACTCTTCTTAAAATATACAAGAATAGGAAATTCTTTTCTTCCCAAAAAACAGAAGCAAACACAAAATTGCAATTACCATCATCCATCCGTTAATGCTAGGTGTCACCTTTTCTTTTCCAATGCTCATTTTTCTCTTCAAAAGTATCTTGAGAGTTGAATCAATCTCTTCTCTTTCGCATTTGCATTCAACAAATGTTTTTGTAGCATACAACCAAATCGTCACATAAAACACCCCATCATTTTTTACTCCAATCAACACATCAGTTAAACACAAAATCTACAATCTTTCTTTGCTCTCATGTTCTTTATACATAACACTTTTTTTCTTATGATTCGCTATAAACTTGACACTTCTTTCTTGTTCTAAAGGTAACATGTTGCTATATATAACCAAAAGGAAAAAAAAACCATTAAATTAAACTGATTAAAAGTTATTTCAAATATTAAAATTAACCTCCATGACTATCCACAGGTTAGCAAACCCCTGATTAATTTATCCCATGTTACTTTTAACATTATTTTTGTGATCAATCATCAGTACCCAGATTCTAATTCATTCTTCAAAATTAAAAACACGGTATAAATTCCACAAAATTCTCCAAATTTTATCACTTCTTAGAACCCTTTAATAATTGTCACATAATTTTAATTAATATTACCAGAAGTAACAAGACTAGCGAGTGGATAAATATTAACATGGGATTGTTTGAAAAAGATAAGGAGCTAAATGACATTAAGTGATTGAAATTATTTACCTTTATGCCGGGTTTTTGCCGAGGCTTTGAGATTGTGTCGTCGAAACCCGCGTTTCTTTTCAGTGTTATGTTAAAAGAAACTTGAAACTTCAGCGTACAGACTGTCTCGATTCGTTTTTTTTTTTTTTTTTTTCGGAGTTTCCGACTTTCCGTCTTTTTTATTAATGGCGTATTTGGTTGCGGCCTTTTGCCGTACCAATGTTACATTGCGTTTTGGGTTATATAATTTTACATACAATTACTGAAATAATGCAAATTTGTTTCATTCAAAAAAATATATGTGGGGTTCGAAGATGCATTTAAATTTCTCCGTTATCATTAAGTTAAAAAAAAAAAAATTGAGCTAGGGAGAACTTATTTTTATTTTCTCTCATTAATTATTTAGCTACAAGATTATGATAGCTTTTGTTTCTTGCCTCAAATCTAATTAAGTCTAAATTTATATAAAGTTTGAAAAGGTTTGAACACAAATATCTAAATGACATATTTATTTTTTTATTTGTTAATATTTAAATATAAATAATATTTTATTTATTTTATAAAAAAATTAAATATAATTGTTTAATATTTATGTCCTTGTAAGTCAAAAAGGAAAAAAAATTAAAGTTTTTTTTTATCTGAAATTTTAATTTGACTTAATTTAAGATGTTTTAATATATTGGTTTGTTTGTTTTTTTATCTGAAGTTTTATTGTAAGACATTTTCATCTCAATGAAAAAAGTAAAATTTTCTAACTTTTATCTAAATGATAAAATATTTGAATGAAAAATTATTATTTTTTATCACAAATAATCTTATTAAATGTATTTATTTTCTACGTACCTATTAGATACTATATTAGAATTTTACTTGACCTTAAATTTTATTTGGTGTTAAATACTTAACATACATTGAATTTGAATTTTAAACAAATTCTTTTATTATTAAATAATAATTTTTTTATGTATAAATATTATGTTAAATTATAAAAAAATAATGTTATCAAAATTATTTTTCATAAATTATATATCAAATACTTACATTATAAACATTTATAACATATGAAAATTATTGTATTGGAAAATATTGTAAATATATACTTATATAAACTTAAAAAATATATAATATTTTCAAGGCCATAAGTGTAAAAATATTAAAATTAAGATGTTTTAAGCTTATAAAAATAAGCAACTTACCATTTATATTTAGACGTCAAAGAATAAAAAACAAACATATTTTTTAGACATATGCATTCAGACCCATTCAGATTTCAATAATATTCAAACCCATTTAGATTTCAGATAAAAAAATAAAAACTACCTAAGTTTTATAGTTTAAGAAATAAGTATATTTAATAGAGATATTTTTTGGATTTACTTTCCATTCATAATTTTTTTTATTCATATAAAATTACAAAATTTTATTTTTTCTATTCAAATGTAAATATAAAAGTCATACATAAGTTATAAAAAAATTAAAAATATATAAAATTAATAAAATTTAACTTCAGACATTAGCAAACAAGCCCTAATTTGTTCATAACATGATATAGCCATGATTATATTTTTGGCACTCTATTATTTTTTATTTCTAAATGAGAAATTTAACTTTTTTAAAAAGTGATACGCGTTTCAATAATGGATAATGATTTTTTTCTAATTTTTTCTCTTCTAACTCTTTTTATTTTTCAATAATTAATCAAATGTGTAACGATTAAGTCAATTTTTTAAAAAATACACACACTTGACCAATCTTTAAAAATAAGGAGGGTTATGAAGAAAAAAAACTAAGAGAAGATCCTAATCCTTCAATAATAATCATTAATTAAAAGAGAAAATTTTATATAATTATATAATTTATGTTTACATCAAAACAAGAGATAATAATCTCTAATAAATAAATTATTACTAGAGCACAAACTTGGGACTGGCCAGTAATTGGAAATTAAGATTTACGAAAAGTTTTTCTTCAAATCTTGAAGGAATGGAGGAGCCATGATCCTGTATGCATGCTCCTTCTGAGGGATGGACAGAGTCCTAGAATACGAATTTTGAAACGTTATTACACGTGAAGGGAGTTAACTGGTTACAAAGTATCACTGTCTCAGCTAATCCAGCGCCGCAACATGATCTATCAGGGACACAGAAGCCTGGAATTTTTTTATCAAAAAACTAACAAATAAATGTTAGTAAAACTTGAGTTCGCCCATGTACTACATTTGCATAATCAAGATACATTATTTGTAATGTAAATGACGTGGCATCTGACATGTCAGGTATTAAAAGTTTCATAAGATTATCACATTATCACTTGAAATACGAACCATACATGTACAATGATGTACCTGATTTCACTGGATTGTTGATGAGATCAAGCAAAGGGTTGTAGACATCAACGTAGACAATCTTAGCTTGGGGAAGGGAGCTCTTAAGATTCTTTACCTCAGCCAACAGCTTGGAGTTAGTGTCACTGTGCTGCTTTGTTAGCATCATCTCCACAAAGCCTAATTGACCCCCATGTAGAGTTCTTAATATCGGTAGACAACCCAGTGGCAGTGTCCTCAAAACAGCAATTTTTCGTACTCCGACCCCATGCAAATCCTTCAAAGAAAATTTGCATAGCATAGGACTGAAAATATCAACTGCTTGACCCTAAATAACGGACTACAGTTGCAATGCAAGGCTGTTTAGTACAATGCTTTATCTTTGATTTGAAAAAATATAAAGAGAGGGTAAGTGAGGAAAAGATGAGAGGAGAAATAAATAAAGAAAAAAATATGAATTTTATGTCTAATCAAAAAATAAAAATAAAATTGATCTTTTTTTTTACACTTATTTTTTCTTTAATTCATTTTTTTTTTCATTTCTCTCATCTCCTACTATTTCTTCCAACTAAATATAGACTAATTTTCCGATTCTCTTAAATTTTTGTTCTTATTTAACTGACATAACGACATATATAATAAGTTGGGAGAGGAAGCAACGAAAACTCAGGGATTGTTTTTTCAACTTATAGTAGAGGGTAAAATACTGAATCCAATATATCGATGCAAGCAAAATGATATATAACAACATGATTAATCTTACCTTAATGAAAGCTGAAGTCCAGCTAACTAACATAGAAATGTAAGTAGAAATGTTATATTGGAAAGCTCTTGAAGGAGTGTCTAAATAGGTTAGTGCAATGTCATTATTTCCCGCTGACAATAGAAACAAGCTGTTGGATATGATCTTATCCCACAACCCCTTTAAGCTTTCCTGTGTACTCTTTGAAGTTTTGCAATTGATCAGACATCGATATAACTGACTGATCGTTATTTTTTTGGTAACAATCGGAAAATTGGAAAAAAAAAATTCAAAGTTTAGCACAAATGATACACATAAAAATTGAGATATTATGAAATTGTAAAGAAAGATACAAATAAATTGGAACTAAAGTTAAAAAGTAATAATAATATTGCACCGTTAAACTGGATGTTAAGTTATCCAATCCTGAGCCACCTGAAGCAAAACATACGCCGGTTGGGAGATCTTTATTTTGCAGATTTGGGTCTAGATACGCCGGCACTGTCTCTTTAACTCCTAAGCCTTCAGCTGTAGAGAAGACAGAAGAGATTAAACTATGTAAAATATTATTTGAGGCCTTCCTAGCTAGGCAGGTAGCAGTACGGGTGCCATGATTTAATTTGGTGGCAAGGGCTGTGACGAAAACAATAAACTTGTAGAGGCCAAAACATTACATTATGAATTTAAGGAGGCATAATATAAGATTTGCATTAAACGGGTTAAATTTCAATAAAACACAAAGTTCCCTTAGTGTTACTTTGGTCTCCAAGGCCTCGACAGAGTTCTGTCCCTATCCCTGGTTGCTTTTGAGTTTCTAGGAAATATACTTTTATCTCGGTTATTCAATGTCTTCTTGATTTGATGAAAATAGTTTGTTTACAGAGAGTTCATGGAAAGAATTCGTATAAAATTAGAGCTTTGAGGGCCTGTTCGGTGTTGTCTTATAACATCTGGTTTCATTTTTGTTTTTAAAATTCTAATATAACTCGTAATTCTAATATAACTCGTGTTTGGTGAGCAATTTCCAAAATATAAATAATAAAACATGTAAAACAGAGTCCACTTGATAATTATAATTTGAGAAAAAAAGTTAAACATATTTTCGGGGTTCTACAAAATAAGATATAAAATATTTTATAAAATAAATTCATACACATTTTCCAAGAAATAATTTTCTTCCTTCTCTCACCAGCTCTTTCTTCTTCATTTATCATTTAGTTCTCTCACTCGTAGACATTCTTCCTTATCTCTCATTCTTCCTCCTCTCTTATTCCACTATCAAAATCTTCAAGTAATTTTTTTAAAAGAAAATTTCACTATTTTTTTTCTCATCCGTAGCATTTTTTTGTTTTGGTTGATCTGACATTTTCTCTCATCTCTCAATACAGAAAATACTCCATTCCAGCACTTTCCAAATAATTTTTCTTCTTATTTTTCCTATTTTTCATGTATTATATATATATATATATATATATATATATATATATATATATATTTTTATTTTTTTTTTACCTACCGTTTGTGTTTTCTTTTAATACACTATTCCTAACATTTTTTTTAATTTTTTATTCTCTTGAAATTTCTTCTAAGTGGGAAAATTGGATCTGAATCTCAAGTTCAGCATATTATTGGAATATTTGTATTTTATTTTCTTAAGAGCGTGTGGGTAACTGTTGTGGTTTATTTGTGTTTGAAAGTATGTCTGGCCATATTGTGTTACACACCAAAGGAATAGTGTATGATCATGTTAAAAATGGTGACTAACAAGCATTAATTTAGACAATTACATGTGATGAGCTATTTGATTGAATCTGAAAAAGATTTAATATAGGGCAGTGTAAAATATTTTTTTATTAATATATATCTTAATTACAATGTAAAAATAATGGCAATGTAAAATTTTTTTATTAGTATTAATATCAAAACTTTATTATCATGTAATTTTTTATAAATATTTTGTTTAAATTATTTATGGTATGTTTGTGTATGTATTAGTTAAATAATTACTTTAAACTATAAGTGTGACTTAAATGTTTTGTAAAAATTAGTTTTGAAAATAATACTACCAAACACATATTTATTGTTTTTATTATTCTCAATTATGTCTACTAAACACATGTTACTGTTTAAAATATAGGATACAGAAAATGATACCAAAAGCAAAATTGAAATTCGAAATAAAACAAGTGCAAAATACTATTTTCATTCTTATTTTTATTTTCAGTTCAAAAACAATACTAAACATGCCAAATTTTTAGGATTAAGATTCTCTTATGATATGATTATCTTTTCTTTTTTAGCAGTACTAATGTGAGTGATTAATTATAACTATCACTAAAAGACCTATTGCATAATATCTTTAAAAGTTCAACAAACTCATATCAGGAGATGATTTTAATTCATATTCTACCCGTGAATTAGTTATTCTATAATTCTATACTCACACATATTGTAAAAAAATCAATAAGTTACCTTGAAAATTGATTAAATACTTTGACTCTTACAAACTAATGTCATATGAATTATGTATATAAAATCAATTGGAAAATACCAACGTCGTGTATCAATATCAATAGGTTAGCTTTTAATCACATACCTAATAAATCAGTGAGAACTTTGCCATTGCAAAATCTTCCTGTAGGTTTTCCACCAATGAAATCCATTCCATATGGAGGGAAATTACACTTTAGTACTGAAATCAGATTGCTGTTGTTGCCTCTATCAAGGATTGAATCTCCAAACGCTACAAGTGCTGGAATTTTTTCATTTTCTTGTAGCTCTCTAGATGCCACTATGCAACACATCCACAAAACCACTGTAGAAATTGGGAGCAAAATTTTGCAAGCAGCCAAAGATATGTTTTTAATTTATGTATATACATATATACACATACATGCACACATGTACATGATGTTGCATGGCCTCTAAAAGTCCGTTTCTTGCGTAAACGGTTGTTCAAACTTGTATTTAATTTTGGCTTCTTCTTGTTCTTGATTTTAATTATTTTTAACGTTCAAACTTTATACTTAATTCTTTCAGAAATTTATTTTGTTCCAACTAGGTAAAGCAAACTCAATCTCACAAAACTCAATTGAAAAAAAAATCATTAGTTTACGTTATTTCTTTTAATTGTCTTTCGATTTTTTTTTTGTTGGATAAGTTTTTTTTAAATTAACTCCTATAAATATTTTTATAGCGGCTCGAACTCTTACTCTCAAGATTGTGAGTGCAATGACTCTCCCACTAAGATATAAGCCAATTGATCTTTGGTTGGATAAATTACTTTTTCTTTATTACAAAGCTATTACACATCAGATTGTTATCGTTACTATCATATGATGGTTACAAAGTTTTAATCCATTATTTGTATAGATTAGTTAATGGTGATAATTGTTATGCGGATGTTTAAGAATTGAGATGATATTCAGGTTTCAATTAAGTCAACCATATAAATTGAAATTAAAATAAAAAAATTTAAATACTAAAAATAAGAAAAATACTTATTTTATATTATTAATAAGTTTTTTTTAACACTTTGATAATTTTTAAACATTGTTTTTTTACTTTAATAAATGTATATTTTATATTCCTAAGATTAAATGTCAAGCAAATGACTCAAGTACCCCTTTTTTTCCTTTAATTTTTTTTTAATGTTAGAGAAGTGGATATTATGAAAATGGGTAAGGGGATTAGTTGTATATATTGATTTCAATAATTAAAAAAAAAGGCAATTTCCTAATTTTCAAATGTCCAACAACAGCTATGTGAATCAAAATAGAATATCATATATTGCAGTAAAAGATTTCTTCAGGCATGTGTATTAGTAATAGTATCCGCAAGAACATAAAAATGGAAATTATTCTTATAATACTTATATCCTAAATCTTCTCTTGTAAGTGACATTGTAAATGCTAGAAATGAGAAGCAACAGAAGTGGATCCCTCCTTCCAAAAAATGTATTCAAAACCAATATTGATGGAGCTATTAGTATTAAAGATCAAATGACAGGTTTGGAAGCTACTATAAAAGATTCAAATGATAAGATGGTAGTTGTTGGTATCAGGAAGACCCAACTAAGGAGAAATGTTAGTTATGTAGAAGCTGAAGTCATAGAGTGGGGATTACAGGTGGCAAAAGAGGTATCTTCTTTGATCATTGAGACAGATTGCATGCCAAGAAGTGACTGATTTTTTGGATGATTTCATAAATCCAAAGCTAAAAAAAGACTTTTAGAATGTTAAAGTTCAATACAGTCCTAGATCTAGTAATGTTCATGCCCATTCCTTTGCTAAATTTTGCTTTAGGAAGAAATATATTTGTTATTCAGCTAGATTCAATACTAACGGCAGTTCTGAATACATTTAAAGTATTGAATGAAAGAAATGTTTACTTTCCTATAAAAAAGAAAAGAAAAGAAAAAGTGATTTGATATCATAAAAATATCATTTTATTGCTTAACATCATCTTATAGTTTTGAGGGATAATTTCATTAAATTAGTATTATTGTTAGTGATTATTTGAAAATGTATATAGAATATCCTCATTATTTGAACTTTTTCTGAATAAATTACAAGACAGTCATTGATGCTAATTTTTTGTCAACTAGATAATTAAATATGAGGATATAAAAAATAAGACCGAGAATTTACGTAGCATAGCACAAGGCCTACATCTACTAGTATGGAAAGAGCCACTTTCACTATTGAATATGAATTAGTACGATGCTCCTTTTTTATAGCTATTTACTCGTGTCTCTATATGTATTAATAGTTCTCTATTTATAACGCAATCTATATAGCATGAGTTCTTGATGACTTCTTGTCCTGATCATCCTTATCACTTAGAGTTCTATTTATGTGATACTTATCTTCCTAATATCAACACTTACCTCTTTCTTGTACTCACTTTGTGCATAAAGAACTTTTAGATTCTTCTTATGGGCTTTAGATAACGAGCTTAATTACTGGACCTTAGCTATTGGATTTAGTAATTGGGATTTTTTTTTAAACTAAACTCATCTCTCATTGTTGTGTTCTCTTGCTTATCATGATCTCTTAAGATAGCACTCCTCTAGTCATATTTATTTGACTTATTAAATACTATCATATTTAGTTATGCTTTTATGCAATTATGCTCTCCAGCCGTCATGCTTATTTGTCTTCATGCTCTCATATTCTCATACTACTCTCATGTAATTATATTTAATTAATTTATTAAGTTTCTTATTAAGTTAGTATATTCTCATGACCAGTCTCATACGCACATGTTCTCATGATCACATTTTTCTTTAAGACAATAATAATTAATAATTATTGAATAAAAAATTAAAATTAATTAACTTTTAATTAGATACGGTTGTCATTAATACACACGCAACATAAAATCTTTAAGTGCTCGTAAGAGCTGTTTTAAGGAGAGTTTTATTCTATTATTTGAGCTTAAAAATGAATGCCGTCGATGTGTAAGTACTAATGAGAATACCAAAAACCAATAAAAAATTGTTATGGTCATTATGGTCTACTTGCCCTAACAACAATTTCTTTGAAAAGAGTCGGCCATCACCATCACCATCGCCATCAAGAGAATGGACACTAAATTGGGCAACTTGTTATTAAATACATATACATGAAACCCATCTTAGCAATTCAAATCCATCTTATATTTTTCTTGTTTGATGTTTCTATTAAAAAGAGAGAGAGAAAGATCGAGAAAGGAAATAAAATAGAGGTAGAGAGATGGGAACAGTGAGTCCAAGTTCAGTAGCAGTTGATGGAGGAAAAGATATAGCAAAGATTCATCATCAAGATGAAGCTCACAGAGAACTTGATGCCGGTGCTCTCTTTGTTCTTAAATCGAAAGGTAATAACATTAATATATGAACCCTACATATGTAAAATCAATACTCTTTAATTGCTTATATAGATCTTTTTTCTTCATTTATGCACTATCAAAATGATCTCGTGTGTATGTGTTTGTGTTCTGTTCATGCATATTCGTCATCTTCTCTTTTTCCTCATTAAGCAATAATATACAACGAAAAAACTTTGACGTCAAAGTCTTTCTTTTGTTTTGATCACCGTATATCATTGTGTTTCAATCGTCATGTTCCCTATTTTTTGTACCCAATTTTTCCTAATTTTTAGGTACTGCAAAATTCTTTAAAGTTTGAAAATAATTAATACGTACAATGATTAAATGATACACAAGCATATCTGTCCTCACCAATAACCAATAATTCCAACCTTTATTTCAACTCTTTTGTCACATAGTCTTTCTCCACCACGAATGTTCTCTGTGTAATTTAAAAAATATAATTTTAAATTAGATATTTTAACCAAGCTGTCAAGTTCAAATCTGCTTTTCAAATGTACAAATATCACACCTAAAAATTGTATAATTACTTTAGAAAAAAATCTTTGGTACGCATTACATAAATCCTAACTTAGGTAATATATATATTTTGTGCGCGCGCGGGGATGTCTCCACTAAATTAAAATATGGACAGAATTAAAATATAAAAATAAATAAATTTAATATATTATTTTTATCTTTTAATATCTCACCGTTCATGTTCTTTTATCTTTTATAATTCTATGCACATATAATTTTTTGGTGCCGTCATCACACCTAACAGTCTACACTACTGTGTGAGCATATATATATATATATAGTGCGTGCGCGCCCAACTAATGTATGCAATTTTGTTAACTTATTTGTTTGGGACGTAAACATTGACTTTCCCGTGTGTTGAATATACTAGTTAAGTTGATTTTTTTGCTGATTAAACTGTAGAAATTCAAAGCATAATATAACATAAAGGGCAAAGAATCATAAAATAAAATAAAATATGAGTGGAGAAATTATTCGCAGTTGCGTGATCTTTTGAGTCCGTTGACCAATATTAAAATGGAGTAGAGACTGTATGGCTTTAAAAAGTATCTCAATATTCATTTTATTTCAAGCACCGAGGAATTATCTATTTATTGAATGATCATAAATTTCATAATTTGTATGTGACAGTATCATTCAATGGAGAGATACCATCTCACTTGGAATTGAAAATAGAAAAATCTGCCGCATCTCCCTCCCTATTTGTGCGATTATTCACTTTCCCCTCAATATTTAAGAAATACTCATATGCACCACCTTGAACAGAACTTTTATATCTTAAATATTATCGTTTTATTCGTACGTGTAGATTATATATATATATATATATATATATATATGTTTGTTAACTATAAATATTTTGCTAAAACTAATGTAGGATCATGGCTACACTGTGGGTATCACTTGACAAACTCAATAGTGTGTCCACCTCTCCTTAGCCTCCCATATGCTTTCACTTTTCTCGGCTGGGAAACCGGAATTTTGTGTCTGGTCATCGCAGCTCTGGTAACTTTCTATTCTTACAACTCAATCTCTCTTGTTCTTGAACACCATGCTCAGTCGGGTCGTCGCCATCTTCGCTTTAGAGACATGGCTCATGACATCTTGGGTAAGTTCTATATTGTAATTGCCAATTTCAATTTATTGAAGAGTAATGATTTAGTGGACGACATAACTGATATTATGGTTGATCAACGGCATCACTACCTACTAAACATTACTGTTTAATTAATTCGTAGTTTCAACTTCATCTCCAAAATGTTACATAATCGCATCACGTGTGCAATTATACTGCATAAGATGTGTGATATGATCAAACTGTCCTATCATGCATTGAATGTCAAAGTTGTACACCAGCAAAACACTTAAAAATGTCTATAGGGACAATATATATTAAGCGGATTAAATAGCTAGTGAAAAATCAAATTAACTAGAGATCCCATTCTCTATTGCAAAATTCAAATTTGCAAGCATTGTCATTTTCAGAGTACATGTAGCATAGCAAGTGTCTAACAAATTCAACTGGATGCACAGATGTGCTCTTCCCAATACTAAATGCCTATCACGAAATTAATGATTCTCTATGTATAGTTTCCATACACCATATGTTATAGAATACATTAAAGGTAATATAATTAATTTATATATAATATATGTATTTTAATTTAATATAGTTATCACTTACATGATGATTTTTTATAATAAATGCATATATATTATAACACAATTTACTTATTGTATAGTTGACATAATATTTCTAATGTATTTTAAAATTTCTTTTGTGTACGCTGTCAATTGTGTATGTGCCATTGGTAAAATTGTACCAATTTTAGGAATAATGGAACATTAATTGATTGCCGGTTTGAAAATAAAAGGCTGGACTAGACCAATCAATTTTTTGGGTAATATGTATCATGGTGGTGGCCAAGTGGATCAATGTTGTTGCCTGGAGGGACATGGGATAGGATTAAAAAATAAAAAATACTCAATTTGAGGTTTGAAAATATTTCTACGATCAAATATTTGTTAGAAGAGTTTTATTGTCTTAATAATTATACTTGACTCTAATTTAGATTAGACAGGGTCCAATGTAATCATTGAATAACTTTTAATTGAAATTTAGCGCAATTCTTTAAAAATTTTAAATTGTCGTCACCATAGCGGCAGTGTTTACTTTGCATATTCTTTTTTAATTTCTTCATTTTGACTCGGTGAATCAAAATTTTGATTCCACCACCGATTATGTATATGTGAACCTTTGTCGTATGAATTTGATAAAATGGATTTGCAGGGCCAAATTGGGGCCGATATTATGTGGGTCCAATCCAGTTCATGGTTTGCTATGGTGCTGTTGTCGGAGGCATTCTTCTAGGAGGACAATGCATGAAGGTTCGGTTAAATTATACAAATTTCACATAGAATTTTGTTATGTTACAGAAAACAAAATAACTTGCTACAAACGATCTTTTGGCAAACAAGTTACATGTATAATGTTTGAGGTTTATTTAAATCGAGATTTTAATTAAAATCTGTGTTTTTTGGCAGGCTATTTACTTGCTCTCACACCCGGATGGTACTATGAAGTTGTATGAATTTGTGATCATATTCGGATGTCTAATTTTGATCTTAGCTCAAATCCCATCGTTTCACTCACTGAGACACATTAACTTGATAGCTTTGGCTCTTTGCCTGACATATAGTGCTTGTGCCACGGCCGGCTCCATTTACGTTGGTAATAATTATGCTAAATCACAAACAAATTGAATCATTTAGATAATTCAAATTGTAAACTTACAATTGGTTTATTTTTTCCTCAGGAAATTCTTCAAAGGGGCCAAACAAAGACTATTCGATTGCTGGTGACAACGAAAGTCGTGTTTTTGGGATCTTCAATGCCATTGGTATCATTGCCACAACATTTGGCAATGGTATCATTCCTGAAATTCAGGTTTGAACTAGTAAGCTTTCCGACGTTTGTGGACGCAATGCAACTTACGCATAAAATTACCCTTGCTGCAGGCAACAATTGCACCACCAGTCAAGGGGAAGATGTTCAAGGGACTATGTTTTTGTTACGCAGTACTTGGTGTAACTTTCTTCAGTGTTGCAATTTCTGGGTATTGGGCATTTGGCAACCAATCTGAAGGCCTCATTCTTGGCAACTTTTTGGATGATGGAAAGCCTTTGGTACCAAAATGGTTTATTTTCATGACCAATTTTCTGGTCATTTTACAACAATCAGCTATTGCTGCGGTAAGAATTAATCAATGAACATTTGTGTGTTTAACATCTTTGAAGGGAAAATGATCAAAACCCACCTGTTTGTTTCTTACAGGTTTACTTGCAGCCAACAAATGAAGTGCTTGAAAAAACCTTTGCGGATCCAAGGAGTAAAGAATTTTCTCTCCGAAATGTGATTCCCAGGATCATTTCTCGGTCGCTATCTGTAGTCATCGCGACAATTATAGCAGCAATGCTTCCATTCTTTGGAGACATAAATTCAGTTCTTGGAGCTTTTGGTTTCATTCCACTTGACTTCATCTTGCCTGTGGTTTTCTTCAACTTGACATTCAAACCATCGAAATCGAGCCCCATATTTTGGTTGAATGTCAGCATTGCAGTTGTTTTCTCAGCAATGGGAGTCATATCAGCTATTGCAGCAGTGAGACAAATAGGCCTCGATGCCAAAAATTATCGGTTGTTTGCTAATGTGTGATCATTGATCAGGTCAAGCTGGCCATTGGCTCACGTTAATACATATGAGCCAACCATTCTACATATACTTATGTGTACCTAGATAACAGTTCTGAGATAGTGAGATTCCTCAATATATAGTAACTGCAAGCCCATCAAGTCACAAAGGGCAGCAGCAATTCAAAATCATCTCAATTAAAACAATGCATCAACTTACTACAGTGAATTATTTAAAATGAAATAACAAAAAACATAATATACTTTTACATCAAGCAAATGTCATAAAAACAACAAGAGAATCTTTTTATTAGCAACAACAGCACAGGGTAAAATCCATTGTCAAAGTCTGAAGGATCCATAACTAAAAGCTTCATGGAGAAGCAGAATTCCAATTTTCGTTTTGAGCAGCATCAGTATCAAAAGATGTGTTTTGATCATAACTGGGTTGCCAAACCTGCAAGGCATAATTCTCATCAAAACTTTGTCGAGAAGCAGGAGTACTCGGGTTTTCTTTTAGAGCAACGAAACTGAGGGGCTCTGCTGCTATAGGGGCTTCTTGTTCTAAGGGTGCAGTTTCTGGAGCAGTAAATTTCTCATTGTGGTCAGCTGCAACTTCAGGCTTATTTCTCACTGAAACTCTCGCAAGTGCTGATGATGAGCTCTTTCGCTTAAGGTAATCCGAGATTACATTTTGCTTGAAAGTAGCAATAATAAGCTGACAAATTATTAGAGAACATTTAAAAATTGAAACATAGCACTTCCAAGCACAAACAGGAGTCTGTATTTACTACAAACACACTGAAACAGGATACCTTCCAACCACAAACATAACATCTATCTTCTAAAATACTTCTCTTGAAGTCCATACTGGCATGTTCACCTGTTGTGATCTAATATACTTCTGTTGAAGTCCATATTTGGTACTAAGGTGTTATAGCTTAAAAGCCGTTACTGTCGTGAAATTAAAGTACTTTTAACTCTCGGACCACAACAGCAGATATTTACCGAATGCTTTAAACTATAGCCACTAGACAGCAATACTAACCCGAGCCTAAATTCAAGGAATGTTATTAGTTCCAAGTGTTACAGGAACAAAAAGAGAAGAAAGGCTATACCTGGATACGGGACTCTGCAATTATAGAACCCGCAACAGCACCACCAAAAATTTGCCCATCAGCTGCAGCCAACTTAATGCTGGACTGGCCCATCACTTTTAGTTTGTTACCCACTTTATCATATCTATATGATCCAGATAGAGTTACAATTTCAAAGCCTCCCTGTTTCAAGGAAAGACAGGCCGAGTAACTGAATGCAGGCTTAACAACAGAATCAATTTTAAGATTTGACTGGTTAATTTACAACATTTTCAAAATATGAGCAAAAAACATTTATTGGGCTTGGTACATCTTAAGCTAAATTTATTTAGAAAATCGGTGTGGACTAATTATATTATTATGTGTGGCCTAGTGGTGGAATAAGAAAAGAAATCCTCTTTTGAGTTAGAATTTCAGTGAATGCCCAAAAACAAACTTGTAGGGTCACTAGTAAGCAGTGGCAGAATCAAGATTTTAGTTTGACAATGGGGACCACAATGATGAAACAACAAACGTGAAGGGATCACAACAAAAATAATATCAACCTGAGAGGGTCAAAGCATAAAATTTAGATGGACATATCATCAATAAATTTGTCAAATTGCAAGCTTTTCATGTCTCCTTGCATAATCATGAATAATTTAACTAATTGATGGGTGAAAAATGGTACCTCATCAACCCATTTAGGATTGGAAGAGCCAGATAGGCGTAGGAAGACTTTAGAAACCGTGCCGGTAGCAGCAAGAACGCAGACAGCTCTTTTAGGAATTGTGGCAAATGATATAATCGTACGAGCCAAATCCTGAAATTAAAACAAATTCATGCAAAAAGAGTACAAATTGATTAAATAGACTAAGAAAAACTCTATCTCAACATTCAATTAATACCTCCCCTGGGTTTATGAACAAAGCATAAGGGCAAAAGTCTCCTCCAGCTGATGCCGCAAAGATTCCACCTTCACAAAATGATCAATGTTTTAGACTTGCATATGAGAAAAGAAAGAAATACAAATACTACATTATAGTTAATTTTAGCATTAAGTACTAGCACAAAGTAAAAGAGATTTATAAATAATCAAACAACGTCATAGAACATGACATATTAGATCAAAAATAGAAACCCAAGCACGTATGTATAAAAATGAGAGTCAAATTATTACAGTGTAATTAGTGAGAATGTAGTGAATATAATGTTACTGAATCCTACTATATAATCATTATAAAAATTTTTCTACATTATATATAATGTTATTCTATATATATATATATATATATATATATAGTTATTCTCTGGCGAGGGTTAGAGTGAGAATGTATATTAAAATAAAAAATATATATAGATTTCCATAAATTAGATATTATGTTTTTGGTCTATTAGTAATATCCTCACTTGTTAAAATAAAAAATATCCTCACTAAAAAATTATTATTATTATTTCAATAATATTATCAAATTCAATAATATTACCATATTATTACATAGTTGGAAAAAATAATTTGTATTGATGTGCCACTTAAAATTATGTAATTGTCAAATGCTAGGTTCTAGTGACTTAACTATATATTAATTAATCATGAATCATTAATAGTTATTTAATCTTTCAAAAACGTTCAATAAATGACTTATTAAATACTACATCAAGGAAGTCATAATAAAATTTATTAAAATAATATTTAATTATATGCTATATTATTCTAATGATATTTTATTTAATAAATAATAAAATCGTTACTCTAGATAAAAATTCTTATGGCGAGGTGCAAGTGGTTCCATGGTGGGATCCATCAAATTAAAAAAAAAAAAATTCTGGAACCGATCACCTCTATCATTTGGCAGATTCTATTAAGGTCAGATTCAACACCTCAACACTAGATTTATTATCTTTGTTCGATAACTTGTGTTTGAATTTGGTCTCATTAGAATGTTTGTTGCCGAATCTACAAATAAGGTCTTATACAGAGGAGATAGACCAAAACCGGCAGCCTTGAGAACTCATTGCATTAAATAGCGACGATTAGAGCTATATACATTACCAATGGTAGCCAAACGCTGGAGTTTTCCGGAACCTTTTGGTCGTCCTCTAGGACGTTTCTTTGAAGAATTATGGTCTGCATGATCATTGGCTTCATGTTTTCTGGGTCTGCCTCTCTTTCTTTTCGTCACTATAGTTTCACTATCAGTAGCGGATGATCCTCCGACATTCTCTGAAACTGTCACCTCATCAGAAACCTCTCGGCTTACCGGAGACTTTTGAGAAGCTGTGCTGATTTTCTCTTCCATGTGAGGTGATGAAGAGAAGAGAGCAAGAGAGGAGTTGTTTGTTTCTTGAGAAAGTTGCAAAGAAGAAGTATTGAACTCCGAGAACTCTTACATGCAAAAGGTGACAGAAAGGATATTTTCGTTGATGCTCATGCAACTCGCCTTTTTTGTTCTTTTCGGACATATCGCCATATCTATCACTAATTTGAGTAATTATAATTGAAAATTAATCTTTTATTTTTGCAACAATAATACGTGCACAAAAGGCAACACAAACAATTGCACCCCAATATTACTAGAAAATAAAAATAAAATTAATTATAGGACAAAAAAATTCACTACAAGATGAGAATTTTTTTTTGTCTTTTATGTACCAGATTTTGTACTATTTTCGATGCATACATCATTATTCTTAATTTTTTAGAATTTAAGTAATCTTGATATCATTTGGTAATAAAATTTTATTATGAGAGTGATAAACATGTTTTATGGAAATTTTTAAGAGTTTTAAAATTTATATTTGTTGAACTAAATATGAAATTCTTATAATGAATGTTCATGCTTTTCACATTGTTATTGTTTTTTATACAAGGTTTAACAAAATTAAGCTCGAAATATGAAAAATAATAATAATCTTTGTTGTAAATAATTATTGTGACAATTGTGTAATTTGATTTTTCAAAACTAGTCTCGTCTGTCATTGATTAATTACAGAAAGTCACTTAACTGTGGGCAACTCAGAGCCACATAAAAAAATATTATTGTGACAATTGTGCAATTTAATATTTCATAATTAATCTCGTCTGTCATTAGTTAATTACAGAAAGTCACTTAACTGCAAACAACTCAAGACTGTATAAAGATAAAGATAAAGATAAAACTTAAAATGGTAATATCAAAAGACGAAAGAGATTCTCGTTGTAAAAGAGGCCCACAAGATCTATGTTCGTGCGATCTATATCTGGTCTAGACATTATACTATTTAGAGGATCTTTCTTTAGTACAAGAGGAGTCAGAGATTCAACCCAATTTAATCTCTGTTTTCTATAATAAGCTAGAAATCATATAAATACCCCTTTTTTTCATCGATCTAGGATAGTTTATTAAAAATTAAGAAAAACATACATCATAACATTTTCTAAAATTTAATAAAAATGTTTCAATAAATTCCTAAAACTTAACTTTAAAGTATATGATTTATTTATTCACCAAGAGATACTAATATGCTAATACAAATACAAATCAAAAGTTCTTTGGAATTAAAAGATCATTCACATTCATTATAAAGAAATAGGCATTTTATTATGCTATATTAATTGAACTGAAAGTGAATAATGGTCTAACTTAATAAATGTCATTTATCATAATTTGAGCAAGCTTTAATGAAATTATTTGACCATCTGATTACTAAGTTTCTACGTACTACTTGACCCCATCTTGCCAGTGGTTTTCTTCAACTTGACATTCAAACCATCAAAATCGAGCCCCATATTTTGGTTGAATGTCAGCATTGCAGTTGTTTTCCCAGTAATGTGTCACGGGCCGCTCAAATTCACTACTAAAGATAGTCAATTTACGCACATGGGTTCACCTAGTACAGGTACACCCAATGGCGGGATATACTTAAAAGTGGGTTGCACTCAGAAATGAATCACCCCACACAACTAGCTAGCCGTGGTGCGCTCAGAACGGATGCACTTAGCAATTGGGCTGTCATAAGGTGTGTGCACTTAGCAAGGTTTGCCCGTTATCTAGAAGATTCTACCATCCTCCAAATCTAGAAACCACCATGCTTATCCTTATCAATATATTATCTTTATCCATATCTTTATCCTTATCCTTATCTAGATAGTTATTTGTACAAATTGAATTGTATAACTTGTGTGGATAACTCTAGACCTAGAAGAACCACACTATAAATAGGGGTAAACACCCACCATTCTAGGCATCTCCAAAATCTCCAAAAAAATCTCCAAGTCTCCAATACGCCAAACACCCACACACACACGTATCACACAAATATGTGTAAAGCTCTCTTGTAACCTCCCTTGTGAATAATAAAATCACATATTAGTCATATTGCTTTTTTTTCTCTCTAGCATTCTTGCAAACCTTTTTGCTTAGCTAGCTTGAGAAGTTTATTAGGTTTACTTAGCAACTTTGTGCTAAAAGTTGTCTAAGTGCTGCACGGGTTGCTGCACATTCACTCATTCCGTGACAAGTGGTATCAGAGCCAAGGTTTCGCACCCACGCAACCTAACTCACGTTTAAAGCTATGGCCAATCTTCCTAGCACGACTCAAGAAGGCGTTGTTGGTGTGGAAGCTCTACCGGAGCCTACTTGTGGCCGTGAGGAGGATCACACACAACCTAAGACCCGCGGAAAATCCAAGGCTCATTCCGTAGATGCCTTGGAACCTCGCGTTACCGCACTCGAAACATCAACGTCCATGGCCCAGGACACCCTCGACAATTTGGAGATCAGGGTGGATGGTCTTGAGGCGAATATGCTGATTTTATAGTAGCCACCAAAGCCCTCATGCAAGATCAAAACAACACCCTTCTAGGAGAGTTTCGAGCATTCCACGAAGAGTTGGTAAAACTCCGCAGCACCCACGTTCCTACGAGGCGCCGCACAATTATGGTGGCGGCGAAAGCATAGTGACATGGGCAAGGGAATTTGCATCATCAATACATGGGCAGATTTTCAATAAGAACTTTGGAAGCACTTTGCCCCAAGCAATGCCGAGAAAGAATTAAGAGCGAGCCTTCGTCGACTTAAGCAAACGGGTAGTATTCGTAACTACATCAATGAGTTCATTACCCTTATGCTAGAAATCACTGATATGTCCGACAAGGACTCCCTCTTCTACTTCCAAGACGGCCTTAAAGATTGGGCTAAAGCGGAGTTGGATAGGCGTGGCGTACAATCTCTTGATGATGCATTGCCATTGTGAAATCACTCGCCGACTACTCCACCCAAGCCAAAGACAAGAGGCCAAACCAAGGTAAAGGTGAGGGAGAGGCTCGTAAGGACAAAGGCCACAACCGCAAGGAGTAGGGGCAGAAAAAGCCTCATAGCGGCAAAAGCAGGCAAGGTAAGATGAACGAAAAGAAAGATGCAACTAAGCCTCGCAACGTATGCTTCATTTGCAACTGTCCGCATTGGGTACGCGACTATCCGAAGAAGAAGTCGCTTAATGCCCTCGCTGCACAGCTCAAGGACCAAAATTCTTCCACGGGAGAGAAACCCCAACCCAGCATGGGTACCCTCCAGCGCCTCGTTGCAATCGAGAGACAGCTGCAGCCACATGCGAAGAAAGGGCTCTTGCACGTGAGTGCAAACATCAACGGTAAAACTGTGCGTCCGTTACTAGATACCGGAGCCACGCACAACTTCATTACAGAAGATAAGGGTAAGCGCCTAGGCCTCAAGACAACGAAATAATGAGGCATAATCAAGGCGGTAAACTTTCCAAAAGTACCCCAAGCCAAGTCCCGTCACAAATACAAGCCGTCCTCGATAAGTTCAAGGACGTCATGCCTCTAAAGCTTCCAAAGAAGCTCTCACCTAATTGTATAGCGCCACCTGAACTTGAAGAGTTGCGGAGACAACTCACTGGTTTATTGGATGCCGAATATATCCGCCCAAGTCAACAAGACAAGACGGATCAGTAATTTTCAGTGAGGTTGTTGGAACCCCTACCTCTAGCCTCAAGACCATGGGAAAGCATATCTATGGATTTCATCTTAGCCCTACCAAGGTTCGAAGGTTGCGGAAGCATTATGGTCATCGTCGATCGTTACAGCAAATATGCAACCTTTATTGCTGCACTATCCAATTGTAAAGCGGATGAAGTTGCCTGAATCTTCGTCAAGCATATTGTAAAGCTATGGGGAATACCGAAGAGCATCGTAAGTGATCGAAACTCACGATTCAAAGGTCGCTTTTGGACCCAGCTCTTCAAGATGTTGGGAATCGATCTTAAGTTCTCATCAAGCTTCCACCCCCAAATGGATGGGTAGAGCACATCAATAGCTTACTCGAGATGTATCTTCAGCGAAGTGAGGCTATGGGCAAAAGTCCCTTCGAGGTCATCATGGGGTTTTAGCCCATGACACCCAATGTCATAGCCTCAACTTATGGAGGGAAAAGCCCAGCAGCTCACAAGCTCGCCTGCAAGTGGCACGAGGAAGCAGACATCACGTGAGCATATCTCATTAAAGCAGCACGCAAAATGAAAAAATGGGCTGACATGAAGAGACGCCACGTCGAATACAAAGAAGGCGACCAAGTATTGATCAAGCTCCTACCCTAACAATTCAAGACACTACGACAAGTGCACAAGGGGTTAGTAAAGAGATATGAAAGATCTTTCAAAGTAGTGCGACATATGGATAACGTCTCATATCAACTCCAACTTCCACTAAGGCTCAAGATTCATTCGGTCTTCCACGTAATTCTACTCAAACCATATCACGGAGATACGGAAGATCCAAGCCACGAAGAATCGAAGAGAGCCCCAATAGCCGTTATCACCTCGTAAGACAAGGATGTGAAGTACATCATTACCAATTGAGTGACTCGGAGAAGGGGCATACCTGCATACAACGAGTACTTGGTCAAGTGGAGGAATATCCCCGAAAGTGAAGTAACGTGGGAATGCGAAGAAGATTTATGGCAATTCACGGACCACATTCAAAAATAAAAGCGTGAAGACGCGATGAGGGCGTCGCGAACATAGGTGGGGAGGATTGTCATAGGCCGCTCAAGTTCATCACCAAAGATAGCCAATTTACGCACACGAGTTCACTTAGTACGGATACACCCAATGGCGAGATGTACTTAGAAGTGGGTTGTGCTCAGAAATGGACCACCCCATACAACTAGCCAGCCGTGATGCGCTCAGTATGGATGCACTTAGCAATTGGGCTGTCATAAGGCGTGTGCATTTAGCAAGTCCGACTCGTTATCTAGAAGATTCTACCATCCTCCAAATCTAGAAACCATACTTATCCTTATCACTATATTATCCTTATCCCTATCTTTATCTTTATCCTTATCTAGATAGTTACTTGTACAAATTGAATTGTATAACTTGTATGGATAACTCTAGAACTATGAGAACCACACTATAAATAGGAGTAAGCACTCACTATTCTAGGCATCTCCAAAATCTCTGAAAAATCTACAAGTCTCCAATACGCCAAACACCCCCACACACACATATCACACAAATATATGTAAAACTCTCTTGTAACCTCCCTTGTGAATAATAAAATCACATATTTTCTATATTGCTCTTTTCTTCTCTCTAGCATTCTTGCAAATCTCTTTGCTTAGATAGCTTGAGAAATTGATTACGCTTACTTAGCAATTTTGTGCTAGAAGTTGTCTAAGTGCCGCACGGATTGCTGCGCATTCACTCATCCCATGACAAATAAGAGTCATAACAACTATTGCAGCAATGAGACAAATAGGCCTCGATGCCAAAAATTATCGGTTGTTTGCTAATGTATGATCATTGATCAGGCCAAGTTGGCCATTGGCTCACGTTAATACATTATGAGCCAACCATTCTTCATTTACTTATGTGTACCTAAATAACAGTTCTGAGATAGTGAGATTTCCTCAATATATGGCAGCAGAACCCATCAAGTCACAAAGGGCAGTAGCAATTCAAGATCATCTCAATTAAAACAATGGATCAGCTTACAGCAGTCTGAATTATTTAAAATGAAATAATAAGAAACATAATATACTTTTACATCACCAATGGGCTTATAACCTAGTGGGAGAGCCATTGTAATTACAATGTTGAGAGCAAATGTTCGAGCCCTTACAAGGGTTAAAAAAAATAATAATATACTTTTACATCAAGTAAATGTCACAAAAACAACATGAGCATCCTTTTTATTAGCAACAACAGCAAATATTAAAATCCACTGTCAAAGTCTCAAAGATTTATAACTAAACAGTTCATGGAGAAACAGGATTCCAATTTTCATTTTTAGCAGCATCAGTACCAAAAGATGTGTTTTGATCATAACTGGGTTGCCAAACCTACAAGGCATAATTCTCATCAAAACTTTGTGGAGAAGCAAGAGCACTCGGGTTTTCTTTTAGATCAAGGAAACTGAGGGGCTCTGCTGCTATAGGGGATTGTTGTTCTAAGGGTGTAGTTTCTGGAGCAGAAAGTCCTCCTTGTGGTCAGCTGCAACTTTAGGCTTATTTCTCACTGAAACTCTCGCAAGTGCTGATGATGAGCGCTTTCGTTTACGAAAATCCGAGATTACATTTTGCTCGAAAGTAGTAATAACAAGCTGACAAAGTATTAGAGACAAATAAAAAATTGAAACAAGCACTTCCAATCACAAACAGAAGTCTGTATTTCCTACAAAAACATTGAAAAAGATATCTTCCAATCACAAACATAACACCTATCTTCTAATATATTTCTCTCGAAGTCTATACTGGCATGTTCACTAGTTGTGATCTATATTAAAGCTCCGTTTGGTCCTAAGGTGCTATTGTTTAAAAGCCGCCACTGTTGTGAAATAAAAGTACTTTTAACTCCCGGACCCCAACTGTAGATATTTACCGAATGCTTTAAACTACAGCCACTGGACAGCAATACTAAACCGAGCATAAAGGTTGAATATTTTATTTGTTCCAAGTGTTACAGGAACAAAAAGACAAGAATGGTCGCACCTAGGTACGGGACTCTGCAATTATAGAAACCGCAACAGCACCACCAAAATTTTTCCCATCAGCTGTAGCCAACTTAATGCTTGACTGGCCCATCACTTTTAGTCTGCTGCCCGCTTTTGTTGGGATTATGTGCTCTTTAAAGCATATTGATTTTCTGATTAATAAAATATTTCAAGTATTTATTCATATATTTTGAATTGCATTGATATTTTGAGTAAAGTCCATTTAATCATATTATATGTATTTATGCGATCACCATGTGGATTGGCAGAAGACATAAATACAAGTTATCTTATGATTAAATAAATAAAGTTCGCAGTTGATAAATAAAGTTGGGCACTTTATTTAGGTATAGACTGTAATAAATTCATTGAGTGATTTGTCTTAATCATGTATGAATTTATTGATGTAGTATGGCTGCATTGAACTGGATCACATATGAGATTTAATTAACCTAATAATAACTGTCAGACTTATTAAATCTTATAGTCATTGATTTACTGTAATCCTAATCTTGAGTTAGTTATGATTTCATGATTGTAGTTGTTATTTCATTTGAGTTACCAATGGACATGACATACACATGTAGTCTAGATTACCCGGTATCTTGGACATGATCATAGAATTCTCTGGCCAGAGTGTCTCAACATCAATAAGTATGTTGAAAATGATCATTAGAGAAAACCAGTAAGTATCAATGAACAAGATGTAATTAAATTGATTGGACAGTTGAGATATCAATTTAAATTAACGATGTGGTACAAAGGATTTTGCAGTAAAGAAATCAATGTGGCTTGGGCGAATTATATTCGAGCATACAATTATGGAAGTCAGTTCCAATCTTATAGTGGAGTAGAATTGGAATTAAATAATTATATTTGTTTAATTATAAATTTAATTATTGTAGCCACTATGGTATGTTCCCAAATGATCCCCGGGTTAGCTCATTTAATTAACAACACTATCACTGGACCCCAAAGCAAGAAAAACTGACATATTAGATGAAAATCATAATTATAATATTTATTAAGGCCTAGTATGTTATATTCAAGTGTAAATTGGGGCTTGTAATATTTTACAAGGTAGTCTCCTAGTTAGTTACACATTCCTTCCACTTTTAAGTAAATGAAGAGATAGTTAAAAGACAAATTCTATTTTAAATAGAAATCCTAATCCTAACATACTAGGGTTTTTCATAAGATATTATAAAAGGGGCATTATTCTCTTAAAGAGTGAGAGAAGAGAACCCCATGGATTATAAGAAAAATAAAGAAGGCATCTAAGAGGAGCCAGTTGTAATTGGGGAGTGGTGAAACAGACGCCACACGTCCAGTGTTGATCAAACTTGAGTCATAGCCTGGAAGATCGTTTGGAGGCGGATCTACAACTCTCAATTGTTCATCTTCTCAAAACATCAAGGTATGAATTTCTAGATTACTTAATTCTTATATATTATATGAAATCGGTCCTAAAAGGTTTTAATTGAAAATTTGAAAACCTAATTTTATTTCTCTTCAGCTTTATCATAGCTATATGATCCAGATAGAGTTACAATTTCAAAGCCTCCCTGTTTCAAAGAAAGACAAGCCTAGTAACTGAACGCAAGCTTAATAACATAATCCATTTTAAGATTGACCGGTTAATTTACAACATTTTAAAAATATGATCAAATTAACACATTTATTGGGCTTGGTATATCTTAAGCTAAATTTATTTAGAAAATGGGTATGGACTTATTATTATTATGTGTGGCCTTGTGGTGGGATAAGAAAAGAAATCCTCTTTTGAGTTAGAATTTCAGTTAATGCCCATAAACAAGCTTCTAGGGTCATTAGTAAGCGATGGCAGAATCAAGATTTTAGTTTGACGATAGTAAGGATGGCAATGGGAAGGAGAGGGGAGGAGATCGACATCCCTGTAGTCATTCCTGATATTTTGCATAGTTTTCATCCCCTCTCCATTCCTATCAAAATTGCTTAAGGGGATCTTCATTTCTTTTCCGAATGATAACAGGGGATTTCCGAATAAATTTTTGAATAATTGATATGTTTTTAATTTCTAAATTTGATTTAATAATATTAAAATAAAAGTGAAGTTTAATAATATATTTTACATTAACATTAATTCATTACAAAAGTCTACAAAATACAAATCATCAGTATAATTATCATCATCAATCTTCATTATCTTATAATAACAAGAAAAAAATTACTTTCATATTAATAATAAAATAAATAAATGGATATAGATACTGAAATTAATATTTTTAATAAACAAATTTTGTTTTATTTAATAAAAATTTTAAACAAAAACTTTAAGTTAAATCCTTTTAAATAAGACATGATCAAATGGTTATTCAAAACTATAACTATTAACTAGGCCTGAAAGTTTCATAATATTTGTATAAATATTTTGATATTTAATATTTTATAATTCAAAACTTTTTATTTATGCATGAATAATTCTAAAAAAATAAATTAAAGATTAAAATTAAAATGGAGAATTGCAGAATTGGAGAGCGGATGAGGATTCTAAATTGTCCTCATCTCTTCCACAAAAAATAATTTAGATGAAAAATCGTATGCGTCCTCTTCTTGAATAAGAAATTAAATATAAAATCACCTACGTACCCTGCAAATAGGGAAAATTCCCGAGGGGCCTGTCTCTGTGGGGATTTCTGCCTTTATTTTGACGATAGGGACCATAATGATGGAACAACAAACTTGAGAGATCATAACAAAAATAATATAAACCTGAGAGGGTCAAAGCTTAAAATTTAGATAGACATATAATCAATAAAATTGTCAAATTCTTAGCTTTTCATGTCTCCCTGCACAACCATGAATAACTTAACTAGTTGATGGGTGAAATTTTGGTACCTCTTCAGTGATCAGCCCATATACGATTGGAAGAACCAGATAGGCGTATGAAAACTTTAGAAACCGTGCCAGTAGCAGCAAGAATGCAGACAGCTCTTTTAGGAATTGTGGCAAATGATATAATCATACGAGCCAAATCCTGAAATTAAAACAAATTCATGCAAAATGAGTACAAATTGATTACATAGACTAAAAAAAACTCTATCTTAACATTACAAGCAATTAATACCTCTCCTGGGTTTATGAACAAAGCATAAGGGCGAAAGTCTCCAGCTGATGCCGCAAAGATTCCACCTTCACAAAATGATCAATGTTTTAGACTTGCATATGAGAAAAGAAAGAAATGCAAATACTACATTATAAATAATTTTAGCATTAAGTACTAGCACAAAGTAAAAGAAATTAATAAATAATCAAACATCGTCGTAGAACATATCATATTAGATCAAAAGTAGAAACCCATGCATGTATGAATAAAAATGCGAGTCAAATTATTACAGTATAATTAGTGAGTCGGTGGTGAATATAATGTTACTGAATCCTATGATGTAATCATGTTAAAAGTTTTTCTACCTTATATATAATGTTTCTCTCTCTCTCTCTCTCTATCTATATATATATATATATATATATATATATATATATAATTTTTTAGTGAGGGTTATAGTGATGATGTACATTAAAATATAAAAAAATATATAATTTTCAATACATTAGAATTGTGTTTTTTTCTGTTAATAATATTTTCACTTTATTAAAATAGAGGTGTGCTTACTATAAAATAATAATAATGATATAATAATAATATATCATCATCATCATCATTATTATTATTATTATTATTATTATTATTATTATTATTATTATTATTATCATCATCATCATCATCATCATCATCATCATTATTATCACATCATCAAATTAATAATATTGCCATATTATTATATAATTGAAAAAAATAATTTGTATTATTATAGATGTGCCACTTAAAATTATGTAATTGTCAAATGCTAGGTTCTAGTGACTTAACTATATATTCATTAATCATTAATAATAGTTTAATCTTACAAAGACGTTCGGTAAATGACGTATTAAATACTAGGTCAAGGAAGTAGAATAAAATTTATTATAATAATATTTAATTATATGCTATATTATTCTAATGATATTTTATTTAATAAATAACAAAAGCATTACTTCAGAAAAAAAAAAAAAAAAAAAAAGCGCAAGTGGGTTTTATACTGGAACCCACTAAATTAGTAAAAATTATGGAACCTATCTCGTCTATCATTGACAGTTCACCACCTCAACACTAGATTTATTGTCTTTGTTCGATAACTTGTGTTTGAATTTGGTCTCATTAGAATGTTTGTTGCCGAATCTACAAATAAGATCTTATGCAGAGGAGATAGACCAAAACCGGCAGCCTTGAGAACTCATTGCATTAAATAGCGACGATTAGAGCTATATACATTACCAATGGTAGCCAAGCGCTGGAGTTTCCCGGAACCTTTTGGTCGTCCTCTAGGACGTTTCTTTGAAGAATTATGGTCTGCATGATCATTGGCTTCATGTTTTCTGGGTCTGCCTCTCTTTCTTTTCGTCACTATAGTTTCACTATCAGTAGCGGATGATCCTCCGACATTCTCTGAAACTGTCACCTCATCAGAAACCTCTCGGCTTACCGGAGACTTTTGAGAAGCTGTGCTGATTTTCTCTTCCATGTGAGGTGATGAAGAGAAGAGAGCAAGAGAGGAGTTGTTTGTTTCTTGAGAAAGTTGCAAAGAAGAAGTATAGAACTCCGAGAACTCTTATATGCAAAAGGTGACAGAAAGGACATTTTGGTTGATGCTCATGCAACTCGCTTTTTTTGTTCTTTTCGCACATATTGTCATATCTATCACTAATTTAAAAAATTATAATTTTTTTTTTTTGTTACTGATATACAGTAGTGCAAGGATTACATTTAGATTATTAGTGACATTATATCAGACTTTATATCAATGATTATAAAATTAATATTACTAGAAATAAAAATAAAATTAATTGTAGGAAAAAAAAATCACTACAAGGTGAGAATTTATGTCCTTTGTACTAGATTTTGTACTATTTTCGATACATACATCATTGTTCTTAATTTTTTAGAATTGAAGTGATCTTGATTTTATTTGGTAATAAAATTTTATTACTAGAGTGATAAACCTTTTTTATGGAAATTTTTAAGAGTTTTTAAAATTTATATTTGTTGAACTAAATATGAAATTCTTATAACGAATGTTCATGCTCTTCACATAGATATTGTTTTTTATAAAAGATTTAACTAAATTAAGTTGGAAATATGAAAATAATAATAATAATAATAATAATACATATTAAGTGGTAAATATGAAAAATAATAACAACACGTATTGAGTGGGAAATATGAAAAATAATAATAATCTTTGTTGTAAATAATTATTGTGATAATTGTGTAATTTGATATTTCATAAGTAATTTCGTCTGTCAACGGTTAATTATATAAAGTCACTTAACTGTAAACAACTCAGAACCGCATAAAAATAATAATTATTGTGACAATTGTGCAATTTGATATTTCATAATTAATCTTATCTGTCACTTGTTAGTTATATAAAGTTATTTAATTGTGAGCAAATCAGGACTACATAAAGATAATAAAGACGAAACTTAAAATGGCAATATCAAGAAATGAAAAAGATTCTCATTGTAAAGGGAGCCCACAAGGGTTCTACTCGTGCAGTTTATACGCAGTCTGGGCATTAGAGTATTTAGAGGATCTTTCTTTAGTATGAGAGGAGTCAGAGATTCGACCCAATTTAATCCCTATTTTCTATAACAAGTCAGAGATCAAATAAATATCCCCTTCTTTTTCATCGATTTGGGACAGTTTATAAAAATAAAAATTATTGTGACAATTGTGCAATTTAATATTTCATAATTAATCCCGTTTGTCACTGATTAATTATAAAAAGTCATTTAACTATGAGCAACTCATGACTGCATAAAGATAATAAAGATAAAGCTTAAAATGGTAACGTCAAGAAATGAAAAAGATTCCTGCTGTAAAAGGGCTCTACTCATGCGCTTTATATCTTGCCTGGGCATTAGAGCATTTAGAAGACTTTTCCTTAGTACGAGAGGAGTTGGAGACTCGACCCTATTTAATCTATATTTTCTATAACAAGTCAAAGATTAAATAAATAAAATACCTCCTTCTTTTTCATGGATCTGGGATAGTTTATCGTAACATACTCTAAATTTTAATAAAAATGTTTTATTAAATTCCTGGAACTTAATTTTAAAATATGTGATTTATGTATTGAGCAAGAGATACTAATATGTTAATATAAATATAAATCAAAACTTCTTTGCAATTGAAAGATCGTTCACATTCATTATAATGAAATAGGAATTCTATTATGCTATATTAATTGTAACTTTCTTTTTAATTTCTACAAGGAGTGGTTTATCATGGTGAGTTGATATGCTTATTGAACTGAAAGTGAATAATGGGCTAACTTAATAATTGTCATTTATCATCATTCGAGTAAGCTTTAACGAGTTTATTTGACCATATAATTACTAAGTCAGTTTCTACATACCTCTCCTAAAAATGAAACAAAGAAGACAATACTCTTATCTCACAATATGAGAGTGAGAGAGTTTTAGAGAGACCTTATTAACAAGGATGCCCGAATCAATTCGGACAATAAGCTTTGCTTTTATATGAATTGGCCAAACCTACAAGTCATATCTTAAACTGTTTATGGAGAAGCAGCACGGCTAAAATCTTCATTTTCAACAGCAACAGTATCAGAAGATATCTTTTATTTTATCAGAACCAGGGGTTCGAGTTTTCTCTATTTCAAAAATGAGAGGTTCTACTTCCATGTTGGCTTAATCTAAGGGTGCAGTTTCTGTGAATGCTTTCTTTTAAAGAAATCAGATATTACATTTTGCTTGAAAGTTGCAAAAATAAGTTGACAAATTAATCATAAGAGACCAATCACTATCTATCACTTATCTATTTAGACGATGAATTTTTAACTTTAAAATTATTATTTTATCATCAAATAGATGAATACCAGATCAACTGAGTTTTAATGGTAGGATCCCTGACATTACTCATAATTTATCAGACAACAAACAGTCACAAAGTTAACATTACAAAATGGTATCAGCAGCTATGATCCTTCAACAGTCTCACTTTCATCGGAAACCTCTCGGCTAACCAAAAGCAGGAGTTGTTTGTAGACTAAGTATATATTTTCTCATCCACGAGAAAGACCATTTGGTTGCTGCTCATGCAACAGAAGGATTCTTTTTTATTGTTCTTTTCATACATATTGCCATCTATTACTACTGACTTAATAATTATAATTGAGTATAAATCTTTTATTGTGTTAGACTATAAAATAATCTTGATTTTATTTGGTAATAAATTAATTTTCTATACTATCCAAGTAACCATAAGATTATTTTTATGGAGATTTTTAAGAGTTTTAAAATTTATATTTCTAGACCTTAATATTGAATTTATATATTTAATGTCCATGGTCTTGGTAGTTATTATTGATTTTGGTTTGGTACAAGGTTTAACAAAACTTAGTGACAATTTTGGTAAAAGTAACAAGAATCTTTGTTGTAAATAATTAATGTGTCATCTATATGCAATATGAAATTTCATAAGTAATATCGCCTGGTACCAATTAATTATAGGAACTTAGTTAATTGTAAGCAACTCAACAGTATATTAAAACAATATAAAAAAAAAGCTTACAATGCGTAATCAAAAAGATTCTCGCAAGGACAGAAGAGCTTAACCCGTGGGACCCGCTTTTATCCTATTCTATACAACAAGAAGGGGTTGCAATGCGTAATCAAAATTTTGACTCAATAGGGGCAAAAATGAATAAATTGTAAACTTAAGGAGGCCAAAGTAAAAACAAATTGCAGACTTAATTTCTCATAATTAATATCATTTTATCACTAGCTAATTATAAAAAAAAAAATCATTTAACTATAAACATCTGAAGATTACATAAAAACAATAAAGATAAGCTTAAAATAGTAATATCTAAACTGAAAAATATTGTCACAGGAAAAAGGACCCACAAGGGCTCTGCTATTCGGGTCGGGTAATTATGATTTTGATTTAAGGACCAGAATGAAGAAATTACAAACCTAAACAGGCTAGATTCAAAATTATATAATAATATGGTAAAATTTACATTTTTGAAAAAAAGGCTAAATTTAATAAAGACCTTTGTCTTTCTTGAAATTCTTTTTCAACCTACAAACTAGAGTCTCCTCAGCCTCTACTAAGGGTGGTCAAACCCAACCCAACCCAACCTAATAAACCCAATTTAAGCTAAACCAACTCAATTTATTCTTAACGGGTTGAATGAGTTATTATGGGTTAATTGGGTCAATCTTTTTAATTTAATTAATAATTAGGTTGTGTTAAGTTAATTACAATGAACGCATCTAACCTCACTTAACTCACGTAAACAATAATATTTATTTATTTTAGAATTAGTAAACATTCTACTTGAGTTTATGACTATTAATTGACGTGGTAGCATATAATTGTTTGGTAAATTTATTATCTTATAAGTTTAATTTTGAAAGTAAGTTGGTTTTAGTTTCTCTTTTATACATAATTATAAATTACTTTTATTTTATTATAGAATATGATACCAATTAATTATTTAAAAAGCCATAATTTAGAATTCAGAAAAGTGATGTGGGAAACTAAAAACAAAATTTAGAAGTTGATTGTCAAAATTTTCTTAATTTTAAGTTAGTTTATTTTTTAACTTTTTTTATAGAATACTAGACCGTGAATAAAATTTTTATGTTATAAAATATTAATATTTAATTTTAATAAATTCATTTTAAGTTTCATATATTTTTCGTTATTTAATTTTTAATTTTGATTTAATCTCTAAATGTTCAACTCGATCAACCCAACCCCAATGATTTAAAGATTTGGTTGAATTGGATTAAACATACTTATCAGGTTGGGTTGAGTTAAATTAAGTTAATTTTATCTCAATATATTCAATAATAAGTCGGATTAAGTTTTTACAAACCCTACTCAACCCAACTCATACTCACCCCTAGCCTCTACATAGATCTGCCCTATGCGACAATTTTTCAAGCTGAGGATGGAGAGCGAATTTTCACCCGATCCATCCCCATTTCTCCGTTTTATTTTTCTTATTTAAAGAAAAAGTCATATTCACTTTACAAATTTTTATATCATTTTGAACTCAAAACAGAATAATGAACTTTCAAATCAAACTAGTATTTATTTTCCTAATCGTATATTCAAGTGAAGTGAAAAATATGAAGGAAAAATAAATGAGTTTACCTATTAACAATTCGAGGAATCCCTAGCCCGTTTCCTTTTAGAATCTTCGGAGAGACGGAGATTTCATTAATCCGTAAACAAATATGGATCCATCCATATTCAAGATGACTCAATCTTTTCAACTGCATGAATTAAGTAATAATAACTGGATATGACAAACTAATTGGCATAAAATCTTTAAACAATGCCTGTGTTTAGAATTTGATATGGAATTTGGTGAATAGTTAGGATGTGTGATCAGCTTTGCTGGAAAGCTAGTGAACTTTAAGCATATACATCGGTCAGACTTTAAAAATAATCATGATAAACAGAACATTTTTTCATTACATTTGATTTGGTTATACTTATGCAATGGATCGCGAATCACTCTTTTAACAACTAGAACTGGTGCACTCTCTCTAAGCATCAATCAATTGTAAGAATCTGATTTTTCGGATAAAATAGAATAAAATCTGAAGAACAGAGTCAGATTAATGAAGTTGTAGAAGTTGTAAATTCATCATTCCATTTCATCTAAATGTCCAAATAGATTTTTCCAGTGAGAATTGGCTTCCTCCGGTGTCCGAAAAGTCCAAATATGGGGTTTTGCCTTCTCGCGAGTTTCCAGAATTTCCTGCAGTTCATTACTTTCAGCGGACAGTAGGAAAATAGCCAAAAATGTAATTTAAAGTCATAATTTGAGGGAACAATAGCTAATCCTGTTACTAGTAAAAGAGAGAAAAGAAATGAGCTCTTCTGAAGAGAGTTTTATGAATGGCAGTTACAATGTCATTGTGTAAGTTCAATCAGGATTTACATGTTCCCATTTTCCCATTCTAAAACAAGGCTGTGTTAGAAAAGAGCCACGCACACGCATAAAATGAAGAACTTTCTCTCTCTTTGCATGCATTAAATAGATCTTGTGTATCAACGAACCAAACAACAAAATGATCAACAGTAGTCAAGAATCAATATCAAGCACAAACTTCCCAACAACAAAACAATGCTTATATATACAGTACTAACTCTTCTTTTGGGGGGCAAAAAGACCAGTCAGTATAAAAAGAACAACAACAATTGTAGTCCAATAGAAATTTTCACCAGCAATAAACAAAAAGATTGTACGTTTTAAATCTTCAATGATAGTATCCACAACAATGGTTAGGATCAACAATAATGGTTAGGATCTAGTGATTGAAAATTGATACTACCAATCAAGTCTTCAAAAGGAAAATGTTCCAACAATAAGTGAGTTAATATCATCAATCTCTAGAGGATTCCAAACATTTCATTAGAAACACAAGCATATTGATGTGCATTATGATTGGATTGGGATGTTTTTAAAGAAGCTGCTCCTTGAACAACTCCCATACTAAATGAACGAATCAGATGTAACGATCAAATCTCTGGACATTGAGTGACAGAAGAGGGGTGGAGAAACCTCCTTAATGCTTGCAGAAAGAAAGTGAATTCATGTAGCCCATATGAGAGTTGAGAAGAGGAGACCTATAGACTCTAAATGCAAACCTGTCCGATTAATCAAGCTATAAAAGTTGTAAGAGCACACAGTGAATAAAACTTTGGGTTAATATCAGAAACTTCATACACTAAACCACGCATTCAGTCACCAGATGGACACATAAGCTCATATCACCAAGGACCTATGACTACAAATAGCAAGAAAACACCATTTTGTTGAAGCAAATGCCAGATATACGTCGATTTTGACATCAATACCTACCTCATAGCATGGACAAGCATAAAAGTGTCTCTCAGTAGGATAGTCATGTGAATTAGCTGCTACCCATGATAGCATTATTTATCATGCCGTAAAAATGGTTATAATGTGCCATGCTAGTTCGTTCTAGTATCCCCCATTACCTTGACATAAGGCTTAAAAAATTCTCAATTCAACAACAAAATTACAACCAAGCAAACAATGTAACAGTTCCAATGAACGCATTAAATCAAAAGATTGAACAAGTAATGGTATATATATATATATATATATATATATATATATATAAATAGAAGACGAACCTCAACTTGGGAGGAGGGTTTGGTCTTGAGCGTTAAGCAGTCAACAAGAGCGCTCCATTTAGAAGTACAGTTATCAAGAACTCCAAGCCGATAATACTGCTGCATCTGATGCACCGGAGCTGCACACCCATTATCTAATTAACGAATTAATTAAAACCCATTTTTAGCAATGATGTGAAATTAACAAGAAAAAAGAAGAAGGGAAAGCTGAAACAGACAGTAGCAGAACCAGAGGGCGTCGAAACAAGTGGAGCAGGACAAGCGTCGCCGCGGAGCAGACGATTCTTTCACTGATGTATCAATTGAAGTCATTGGAAAATCTTGATAAAACCAAAAAGAATTAAAGGAGAGAACAAATTTTTGTGAACTTTTTACAAATACGGGCGGCCTTTGCAGCTTAAATCGGAGTGATTTAATGAAATTTAGAAAGAATAAAATAAATAGACCACATTATTTTTCTTTAATATTATAACTAGAAAATTCTGTGAAATAATTAAAATTACGATATTGATGTTATGATAAATATAAATTTAATTAATTATATATAAATTTAATAAATAACAAGTAAAATTAATTAATATAATAGTAATAAATTAATTTTTAAAAAATTACAAACAAAATAAATATTTAAAAAATAACATAAATTTTATAAATTAACATTAAATTTTAATTTAAAAATAATTTATTCATTTAATTTAACTAAACAAAAACAAAATCATTCAAAAACAATTGAAATAAATTTTATTAAATTAATTCAATTATAAATTTTACATTTATACTCAGACATTTATATATTGTTATAAAAAAATAAAATAAAATAAACCACATTATTATTACTATAAAGAAAATAAAATTAAATAAACCATATCATTTTGGTTCAGGTTGACCAATTCAGTCTCGCATAGACCTAAAATAATTGTTTTCAGCTGCTCTTGTATTTCCGGATAAATCTCACACAAATTTCCAATCGCAAATTAACAGCTAATTTTTCAAATTACCTTCAAGTGACCTGGACATCAACTTTTCTTTTCCCTAGAATCAATTGTACAAAAACAATAATCTTTTTTATCTTTTATTTTTTCCCCTTTTTTGGGTCTAAGAGTATTCAAAATTATTGTGTTTATACTGCATAATATGCATAAAAGAATTTTATGCTTGAATTGATAAATGCAGACTAGGTTTTTGGTTAGGGGAGAGACCGGATGATTTGACATAAATTATGAGTACAAGAAAGAATAACAATAAAATTACTCTTCCTCTTAACAACACCCCCTCCTTCCCCGAACATATACAATAGTTATTTACAAAATTTACCACTTCTTCCTTCCACTGAATCGCCCAAAAATCGCTTCCCTTTCAACAGCCCCACTTACATCATAATATAGTATCACTCGGAGCTTCAAACATGTCCTCCATGAGAACTAAAATTTGTTGTCGCGAGTTTGTTCTTTTTTCTCAAGCTCCAATGGCACATTCAAAATCCCCTGATCTAGAGATATCTATTACCCATGACAAACAACCGAGAAAAAAAAAAAATTAATCCTCCTTTTCCTAAGTAAAAAGCATCTTTAGTTCCTCAATACGTGCAGTTCTAACTTCTTGATCAGTCAGTGCACCAGCTATCAATCTCTGCTTGCGTGCTTGCACTGCTTCCATTCTTTCTTCAACCGTTCCCTATCGTCCAGAATATTTAAACAAGCATAAAAATTGCATCATCAAACTTTTCAAAGAATTGGACAAATGCTATGGTTGTGTTGCAGCCAAGAATTTAATCTTAGTCTAAGCGTACCCATTAAGAAAATGATTATCCCTTTTTTTTTTTGGTAAAGGGAAGCAGCTACATTCCTACTCAAAAATTTTATATATTAACAATAGTATCATTAAATTTTTTTTGCATAGTCAAAAACAAAATGTACCTTGACAATGAACCGTTTAATCATCACCTTCTTTGTTTGTCCAATGCGATGAATACGCATAACAGCTTGCTCCTCCACAGCCGGATTCCACCATGGATCCTACAACAGATGCAAATGTTGATACACCAAAATTATATACCCAGGTCATTAAATCAGAAACATGTCAAGCATGGAAATAGGACAGAAAGGGAAGGGGAGTGGGGGGTGTGGGGGAATCATGAGTTTCTTCTTTGGCTCCTCTATAAACATACCACTAAGACAGTATAGGCACTCAGTCCTCAAGCAATATATACTTTTAGATACAAGAAGTTAATATTTCAAACAAGTTCTCAACTAAATTTCTTGAAATAAAACAGCTTTATTTCCAATTTTCCACTAAAAAAAAAAAACTCAAACTTGTCTAAGCAGAACTCCCTCCTCCAATGATTTCAAATACAAAAGCAAATCTAAGTTTATATTGCTTGAGGATTGAATGACTAGTCAGAAACTAAGGATCTGTCATCAAGCCAAAATTCTACCACGGCAAACAGAGCTCGAAACTACAGTTCCCTGATTGTCAGGCAAAAATAGTCCAGATTAGAAAATGGTAATTGTAATGTGGCACTCACCAAGACAAAAGCATTGGAAGCTGCTGTTAGGTTAATTCCAACACCACCAGCCTTTAATGACATAAGCAATACCTAAAGTCCCAAGCACCAAGATCAAATGATTAATTCAATCCATCAACCAAACTAAAAAAATCTTTCACAAAAGAAGAGTCACTAACCATGATGTTGTTATCTTCTGAAAATTGTTTTAGTACTTTTTCTCGTTGTTGCTGATTTAGAGTTCCATCCAGGCGAAGAAATGGAATGTTATTCCTGAACAGAAAATGATAATTGCATTGATAATAAAAGAATATTAATAATCAAATAAAAACATTAAAATTTTTATATTCGGCTAAGGCAAAACGAAAACAAACACATAGAACTATAAAAGATAGAACGCATGCTAAAAAGCACCTATCCCACACTGAAGTGCACTCAATTCACGAAAGTCAAAGAATCATGTTACAATGAGAGTGGCCAGGGGGACTCAAATTAAGCTATCAAAATGTTGTTTCTCTTGTTTTGGCCCTTAAGAGTTGCTTTATACTTGTCCACCTCAGTCAACAAGTATACAAAAGAAATTAAAAGCATTCCATTGTGAAACGACCAAAGCTTCCCAT
Organism: Murraya koenigii; assembly: GCA_025617385.1. Lineage (NCBI taxonomy): Eukaryota > Viridiplantae > Streptophyta > Magnoliopsida > Sapindales > Rutaceae > Murraya > Murraya koenigii. The sequence continues at coordinate 25,349,809 of CM046816.1, forward strand.
TAAGTGGAAATGAAGAAGAAAATGCTTTGCACAAGCATCTTTAGTATGACTAACAAATTAAGTGTGTTATATATTTAATTCTGATGATTCTTTAGATCCTACATAGCTAGATTGGCCTCTAAATGATGAAACTGGAAAAGCCGCCCCTAGATGTACTACAAGTCAGTACAATATTTTCATAATGTACCCACAAAAAGTATACACAAATTTTTAAGGCTTTACACAGAAGAATTATCATACTATGCTAACAAATATTCTCCTCCAAAATTAAGTCACTAAATATATTTACCGAGAAAGAGGGATTTGCAAGATGTCCAAAAAGGCCGTCCACTGACTAAATAAAATGCTCTTGGAATCTGATTGGCGTAGATTTTCGAGTTCTTTCAAGAGAACAGCAATTTTAGTAGATTCCACCCAGTTCTTCTCAACATCAACTTGGAACCGACTACCAGTCGGCGCCGTAATAAGATCTTGCCTACTGATGATCTTCCTAAAATAAGGTGAAAACATAATATCCGAGTTTGTATGACCATTAAGTTTCATTGTAAAAAAAAAAAAAATCCAAAAATAACAAAATGCAAGTTTTAATATGAAAATGAGGAAAATAGGAGGAGAAAATTACAACACTAAAATAATTGCAAATACCTGCAAACAGGGCATAAACCAGAAGTAGGAGTTTTCCAACTTCCCAACAGGCATTCTCTGCATAAGCGGTGAGCACATGGTGTCAATACTGCATCTTCAAATGCTTCAAGACATATCGGACACTCTCCCTGTTCTCCTTTTTGTAACTCCTCCACAACCTCTTGTACGTAAGCCCGTGAGGGCAAATCTTTGTCTTCCCCTTCCACAGCGCTAGAGCCGCCTTTCAGGAAACGTTTGGCTAGCTTATTTAGATCTGAGTAATCTTGAGTATCACCTCGACTGGATGCATTAAAGCCATTCATCATTAATCAGTTTGTGGTTGGTCACTTTTAATTAAGATTGTAGAGAACTATATTATAGTACCCTAGTCTTTGAAATTTGACAATCAGAAAAAGAAAAGAAAAAAGAATTCATTTTCAATACCTAATCAATTAACAACTCTCAAATAAGTAGCTCAAGCAACTATCCACTTTTGCATAAAACACCCCATCATTAGCCACCATAAAGAAACAAGGGGCTGATTTAATTTACTTGAAAAATGAAAAAGAAACAAAATACAGTCATAAGAACAAAGGATAAAAACCAAGGTCCATACCTCATTACAAGGAATGGATGATCACAGCATTGGCGAAGACGCAAAAGTAACTCCAATATAGAGGCATAATTATGAAGAACCCGTCCTTGTTCAACAAATTGGTCAAATTTCACCTGAAAAGATCCCATCAAAATGTTACGCATAAAATAAATTGAGAAGATAAATCAAAATTTAAAAGAACAGATAAACTTCAATCCTGAAACAAAAAATACCTTGGATCTTTTAAAGAGGGCCTCGTAGAAGTCTTTCTCAGCTTCTGTGAGCTCACAGTAAATCACCTGCACGTCAGCCGGAGGGAGAACTAGAATTGGCCTGTGACAAATAAAATGTTAGGCTCACAATATGCAAAAAGCTGAGATAGGATTACTAATGGTATACTTAGCTGGCACTCTCACCTGCCTTGTTTATCAGTGCTAGATTTCGTTCTCCTTAACATGATCGGCTTCAAAATAGACTGAACTAACTTTAAACCTCTCTCATCACCTTCCTCATATGGTTTTTGAATAAGTTTATTCCACCTATTCATAATGAACCATAAATCGGACATATCTTAATCATGGTACATCAATTCAATCAAAAATAGGCATATAAAAGTAAAATCTGCAAAACCACAGGACCTATAAGTGGAATAAAAATGTATCCAATACTCAAAGGACCTGTTTAAATATTTAAAATGTAAACAAATATTGATTAAAAAAAAAAGTTTCAGCCTATGTGATCAGTAGTTCACAGTGGCAGATGAATAGGCGTCGCATGCAATATGGTTCTCAACACCAATCACTTAATCTGCTTTTAGGAAATATGTATGTATGAAGTACATACACACCACTATGAGAGGGATGGGAGGAGGGCAAGAATTCTTAATTGTTGTCCAGAAATGCAAGATATCAACTGTGCTCAGATGATTAGAGATTCCCCAAAAGCTGGCATCAACTCAAAATTGACCTAGAGATACTTCATTTAAAACCCCCCATAAACTTAGTCTTTTGATATCAGTTTCCTTTCCTATCGGTAGGATAGTTTTAGCTCTCCAGCCTACAGAAAAGAATTAGCTCCATAACCTCAAAAGATTTGAACGACAGCACCAAGAGCAATAATTGATTACAGTCCATACATAAGCATAAAAAATTTCTAGAATCAATGACACCGTGAAATCAAGGAAATGATATCAACTGAATATCAAATCTCCTAGGAAATTAAACTTTATTGTTTTTAGCCAAAAAAGAAAAATCATCCTACAATATTTTTAAAAAATGAGCAAAAGCAACTACAAAGTTTATGCAAGCAAATATTGTAAACCTAATACTTGTACTGTACATGTTCCACAAAAAGAAGCAAAACTGACCATGCCCAGTTTCCCCACGGTTCCACCCTTAAAAACCGAAGAAGACTGTAAATGTCCTCCAAGTTATTCTGTCAAAAGATATATTACATATCAGTAAATAAACAAGAGCACGTGGTCAAAGATCTAATACCACATGAAAATAACAACATAGGTTTCCTTAATATGAAAGCACTCTGCCAACATAGAGATGACTTGCAGAAGTGAAAAGACTCAACTTATTATCAAAAACAAAGCAAGGACTTAGTGACAAACTAGATAGTCCAAACTCCAAAAGACTCAAGTTAAATGGTGAACTTGCATGCAGAAACCACAAGCACAAGGGCATGTCAAATTATCAGCACCACATAAAAAGTGAAAGAATAAAAATGAAGGAAGCGCAAACATAAAAATATGATAATGCTATCACTAGATGAACAGGAATGTTCATCTATAAGGAGCCAAGTTTCATGAGGCCAGTCCTTGAAGCAGAAAACAACTGTCCCTTAAGATTTTTTCAATATTTTATCAGAGCAAACCCATTCTGAAAAAAAAAAAAAAAAAAAAGGAGCTAGAATAAAAGAGGCTGATTATGCAACCAATCTCAAAGGCATTACAGAGCACAACAAAATAAGGTAAATGAACGTTAAGTGAAAATAACAGCATGCTTCAAACATCAAAATGTACCTAAAATATTTAGAGATCAGCAAATCATCAAAAAATTAAAGTCAGAGATATAATCTACAATATAGAAGAGATCCATGGACTAATCAAGTAAACCGGCTTTGTGTTTAAGCAAAATAAGATGAAATTTCCTTCAGGAATAGCTTCTCCTGACAGATTAAAAAATACTAGTCAAACGGCCCAAGCCATCTCCCTTAAACAGGAGGGTCAAGCAGAGCATTCAATCAGCAGCTTGACAAGGTGATGGTCTGAAAACTCTGGTTTTAGAAGAGTGATGAAGAGAGGGACAAGAACTGTTATGCAATAATAAACAAATTGCTCCAGATATGCAGAAAAAACTAAAACTTGTTAATTCCGTCTCTTCAGAAAAGACTTGCCACTGCAGCAAATTGCCATTTTGTTTGTTAGCTATCTGACTTAGGTTTTAACAAGAGAAAAGAAACCCAAATAAGAGAAAAAAATTATTTAAAAGAAAAAGGTTCAATAAATTTTTCAAGTCAAAAGTGAGACTACATACCTGGATAGGAGTGCCTGTAAGACACCAGCGGCAATCAGCAACAAGAGCAGCAGCAGCAATGGAAACTTGGCTTTTAGATGATTTTATGGTATGCGCCTCATCAAGAACAACTCTTAACCACCGAACTGAATAAAGACCACCGTAGTCTTCAGAATTCTATAAAGTGAACAAGTAATGATAAATAATTCCTTGGTAAAACAACAAAATGACGTCAGAAAGTTCCAACAATGTAAAATCAAGAGTTTTTCGAACTACCTCTGATGAGAAATCTGAGGATAGTATTCCATACGTAGTAATTACAACATCACTCTGAGCTAAAACATTCACATCCCTTTGTCTAGTTTGTCCATAATGAACATGAACAGATAGAGACCCAGCTGGTGCATGAGTTTCAATCTCAGCCTGATAACAAACAGAAACGTACAGACTGAATATCAGAAATATAGAAATTCCATAAAGAACAGAAAGAAAAATTTTTATGCGCATTAAGTTACCCACTTTCAGAACGTGTGTAACCTAAATGGCAAAGCAATTACCTTCCACTGGCCCAGAAGAGTCATAGGACATATGATCAAAGTGCCACCATTTATAAGTGTATTAGTTTGCTTTATCAATTTATCAATGCTCAGAGATTTTGGTTCTTTCTTCATGAGATTTGGCGATTGGTCTGAAATATCATAGCCTTCAATATTCCCATCAGAAGGCTGACTTGATGACTGACTACCTGACAGTCCACCTCTTTGTGAGTGAGTGAGTAGGAGTGCTATGGTCATGACAGTCTTTCCAAGCCCCATTGCATCTGCCAGAATCTTCAAATGCATAATCAAGTCAGTACATAGTAAGCAGATGTCAATAACAGGTTGGTATTTAATTTTCAGTTAAAAATGGAGCATTTAAGGGCATACTCCTCCTCTGGCCATTTCGAGAGTGCTTGGGAATTCTATTGTAGCATCGCCAGAAAACGCATTTAAATAAACTACAAGCTCCCTCCTAGAATCACGAACACCCAATAAAAATATAATCACATAATAAATATATAATATCAAAATAAGTAAAAGGATAATTCACCATACTCGTCTAATAGGCGGTATGCCTCCCAACATGGGTGAAGGGTTGTTGCCCCTCATCCATGCATCGCCCCTTCTCCAACTGGACCATCCAATGAAGGGCCTGCTTTTGGTAGGGACGAAGTTCGCACTTAAGAGTACTAGGAGGGTCCATTTCCTGAAACATAACAATTTCACAAGTAATTAAACCTGCCATAAGCATTTTCAATTCCACACTATTACGACATTTTCAGACATCATAATACCTCTAACTCTAAGCTGTATCCAACGCCAACAATATTATCAACATCAGAATCTGAAATGGATTCCACATTGTCAACATCATTTACTTTTGCAGCCTGAAACTTAGACTTGGTGGCATGTAACAACGAGGAATGAATACCAGAACCATCCTGTCAACGAGAAATCAGGATCCAATCTCCATTTTGAGAAAACACAATTGAAGGGCAAGAATGGTTCGTATATACCTTTGAATCCAAGGATCGTTTCCTTGTGTACAGATTATTAGGAGTAAATTCTGCCTAAAGACAAACAAACAATGCTGAATAAAAGGTTTGCTAGAAAGTTTTCAGAAAAGACAACGACTACGTAAAAACCTTTATTTCACCAGAAAGAACCCGACTGCATTACAAATCAATAATCTAATATTTAGCTGTAGGCAACTGCATAATCAAATCAAAGAAACAGACTCCCAATAGGAAAGTTCGGAAATCAAAATTACAAATTATGACCTTCTTGAAAGGAGTTATGCCAAGCAACCGGAACAAATTTGGGAGAGGATGACAAAGACTAGCTGAATCCTCGGCTGAATTGCCGCTTGCCTTAAGTGAGGTCATGTGGTGCTTACGAAACATAGAACTATTGATATACACTCTGAGAAAAGAAATAGAAACACAATTATATAAGTAAACAGTGCAAAAAATATATCAAACACTCAAGTAAATGCACAGCCACTTCATTTAACCTATGAAAAATGCTGATAACAGAAAATAAATTATCATTTGCATAAATTCTTCAAATTCAATACCTTATCGACAAAACAATGGTATCCATAATGCCCAGAACTTCAGGAGCAGACTTGCAACACCCCAGAATTTTAACCTTCTTGTCCCACACCAATGGTAATAAACACCGAGACCACTCATGAGGTATTCGACCAATCTGTCACAATCCCAAAAGATCGTTACCCAATAAATAACCAAACAAAACATCATTTTTTTTTTCCAAATTACATCAAACTCCACAGACAGCCCATTTGGAAACCAAACATTTTAAAAAATTACTTCATTTTCACATCAAAATACGAAAAGTTAACTAAGCATTTTGTTCAAATAGCATGAAAATGTCATACACATTCCAACTTCAAGGCAAATTCTTATCTTGGTTCACACTTTATTCACTTACTTCTCCAGAATTCTTGGTCGAAAATCTCACAATCTCCGAACATGGCACCACTGCTTGCCTCGCCCTCCCAAAACTCTTACTTGGCAACTTAGAACTCACACTATTAAAACTCTTCAACGGGAATGTGAATGTTACTTCATCCCCAGTCTTCAATTTTCTCCCCTTACTCGTGGACATTGCCGCCACGTCACCCCACCCCAGGAACCACCATTTGCTCCCTTCACCATGGGACCCAATCTCAGTCAAACCTTCATCAACGGCCTCAGCTAATGTAACATTTTCGCTAGAAGAACAGCTCTCGTTTTCCTTACTGATTATCAGCTTCGGCCTTGCCGCCGATGGCTTAATCTCTGGGGTTTTGAAATAGGGAGTGTCGAAGATGATGTTGATGGCGCCGGTGGGGTCGTGATTGGCCATGTGTAGGGCCCTGATTATATCCATGTCGGCGAAGTCCGGGCCCACGATTGATCGGACGGTGGACAATACTTCGTCGGTAACCTTGGTCCCCATTTGATTAACAATAACAAAACCCTAACCCTAATTTTGAGATTCAGTGTGCGCATTTAATTGAAACGGTGCGTTTTGGGTATGCGGAAACTGTAATCTGTAAATGTGTGATAAGAGAGAAAGAGTTCCGACGAAAGTGTTGAGCCCGGTGCTACGGAGCGCGGCGGTGCATGTTAGCGGGCGGTGGTTTCTTGAAAACGAGCGAACGGACTTTGAAAATGGCAAAGGCGCTGTGCAAAATAATTAAACAATAATAAGCGGGAGGGAGTGAGAGACTATAATAGTGGAGCGTCTCTTTCCCGCCTTTCTTTTACTTTTCCTTTTATCTTTCAAAAACGGCTAAAAAAGTGGACGTGGAATGTGTAAAAATGTCAAAAAGAGTGTGGCGCCCAACTTTGATATTAGTTGATTTGAAGTATTAAAGTATGGTATCCGCGTACTCTCTCAACCCTGTACGAATTATAAGCGGATTTGATATCACAAATTAAATTTCATTTTGGATTGAAGGATGAATTTAGTATATACTAAATATTCATTGGATATTAATATAGATATCGCCAATTTATATTTTTTAAATTTTAATTCTAAAAATAAAAAATTAAAAATAATTAAAATCACTTAATCGTATTAGATAAATATTAATAATCATAAATGAAACAAAGATCTTAACTTTTAGACTTTATATTAAATAAGAATATAAAATAAAAATTATTGCTAATTGAGCGATGCTATAGTATAGTGATATTGTTATTTTTATATATTAATTTTTAATTTTTTTCTTTTTTCTTAATTAAAAGTATTTTTGAGTTTTGATGGATTTGTGTATTTTATATTTAAATTTGAGAATTTATATTTAATTGATATTAAAATTTTAATTTTTTATTTATATTAATTAAATTTAGAATTAAGTATTTTAAGCCACCCACAAATTTACTTTAACTAATAGGCTGCGATTATAATTCCTACTTTCTAAGGCTATTGTCGATGAATTTTTATCGATTTTTATAACCGTCTTATGGTTTTTTTTTTTTATGTTCTTTTGTTAAATTTTCTCTACTTTTTAAATTTATAGTAAGGGGAAAATTTCTTTTCGGTGAAAATTTTCGTCTTGTTCTTTTTTTTCCTTTAGTCTTCTATTATTTTTTCCATAGATTTTATTTGTTAGAGCTTTTATCCACCCTAACACGTGGTGATCGTTTTCCCTCCATAAATTTATATATATCGTAGGATAATTCGTCCGAATCTATGGTGTTTTAAATTTTTAGATTGTTATGTTTTGACAGTGAGTGTTTTTCTTGCTGGCAAAGGTCAGATCCACAAAATGATAGTGTTTGGATTTGTTATTGCAGTAAATTTGTTATTATATAATTAGAGAGCTAAAGTGAATCGAAATTCTTTTAAGAAAACTCTTAAAGGAGTTCAATCATGAGATTTAAATTTTATGTTAAATGTTAAAATTTAAAGTAAGTTAAATATTTAAGATATCTTTTTATTGAAATAAATTTTTTTTTAAATGTTTTAATTTATTCACTTTCAATTCTAAAAACTTTAATTCGTTATGTATGATGAAGACTTATATTTCGTGATCATATTTTCTATTGTACTATAATATTATATATTGTACAAAATTATTTTGTATTGTGATACACTATAATGTCATGTATTATACGATACTATCATATATTTTATTATCATATATTGTACTGCACTATAAAATATATATTATACAAAATTGTTTTATATTGTATTACACATATATGAATATTTTAATATTTTTAACATGATCAATAGTCTAATAACAATAAAAATTAATTAATAGGTCAAGAGCTATAACCAAAGTCAAATAAGGTTTATTTCATAATTTCACTTAAGAGAAGTCAAAGGTTTTGTTTTAGCTTTTGTTGGTTTATTTTATGAAAGGGTAGAGTTATTCATGTCCTAAAATCTACTTTAAACACTCATTTATATTGCACACTCAATTAATAATTTTAAATTTTTTAAATTTTAATAATGCATTTATTTTTTAGATCGGGAAATCAAAATTATTCACAGCGTTTACTTTGTTAAATAAAAGTAGAAATTAAAATCAGAATTGTGGAGTTCACCCCAATTTATAAATGAGAAATGAAATATTAATTCTTCGGAGTTTCTATTCTACCCCCAATAAATTTTATAATCCCCAAAATGTCGTCAATCAAGTTTTGTCATTTTGGCATTTTAGTCATTACAAAATTATAAAAATACCTATAGTTTTGTATTATTTACAAATAAGTCATTTGATAATAATAATAATAATAATTTATAGGTTCATCAATACCTGGAAATTATTATTATTATTATTATTATTATTATTATTATTATAAAAAAATGATTATTTTAATTATTGTGATTGTCATTAATTTCATTATAATTATTACAATTTATTTAATTTTATTATTTTAATTATTATTATAATCAAAGTTTATTAAGTTAATTATTCAAATTGTTATTATTATTGTCATTGATGTCAATATTGTTAATATTTACATTATTATAATTTATTATTATTGATGCCATCTTCATTGTTACTATTATAATTAATAAAATATATTAACTTAATTATTTTAATTATTATTAATTAATTGTCTTTTTTATTAACATTATTGTTATTAAAATATACTATTAATAATAATAATATTATCATAAATTAGAATTTTATTATTATTGTTGTTGTTGTTGTTATTAATGATAAAAGTATTATAACAAATTAATATATTAATGTTAATAATAATTACAACAACTAATTAATAAACCTTTTAGTAATTTGAAATAATATAACTCCTTCTGATTCTAAGGTAAAATAAATATATCAATGATAAAACAGCTTATTTCGATTTTAATTCATATAGTGTAAGAAAACAATTTATTTTAATACTTTATTCTAATTTCAGTCTATTCTGATTTCAGCTCATTTGATTATCGTTTAATAAGTGCAACATAATTATCTTGTTTCCTCTTACACCCAATAAAATATTCATCATCACAAACAAAATATCTAATCTTCTTATATTTTTAGAAACTTTTGTTTTTCTTTCATAAAAAGTTTTTGAATTGAAAAAAAAAAAAAAGAAGAAGAAGAAGGGGCAAGCAAGCAAGCAATATAGGCTAAAACAGACTACTAATTTAATAAGCGAAGTTCAGGTGAACAAGACATGTAGCAAAGTAATGCATCACCTCTTCTTCTCTCCACCTCCACTAGCCTTCATCTTGCAGAGGACATTAGACATCTCCTTACGCTTCATCTTGCACTCTTGCGAGGGTTGAGCTTTGCAAGCTTCGGTGCCCTCTTGTCCTTGTCGACTTTAAGAAGCTTGGCGATCCTTTTCTCATAGGGTGCAAAGCCAGCAACTTCCCTAATCGCGTTCCTCTCAAAAGTGGACCCTTTTGCGATCTGCTGGGCGCGGTGGCAGTTCCTTCTTGGTCACAACGTGACCCTTGTTTAATCCAACAAATAGACCAATATTTGGCTGTTTAAGAGCCACCACCTCCACGGAAACTGAGATGCTGCGGATATCTTGATTCAATTCTTCATTCTTGATGTGGTTTATAGTAGATAAAATATGATTATTTGTTAGATAAAAATTTATTAAAATATATTTTATTAAATTATCATTATTAATAATATATATTAAGATTAATTTAGTAATATAAAAAAATTGAGTGTTTAAAATAAATTTTAGGGTAGAAATAGCACCACTATATATAAAACCAGGTTATCGTTAATTCTAAACTGGCGAATGAATCGAGAAGTCCAGCTCTAGCCTAAATGGGCCTGTATTTGTAATGCCTTCCCTAGACCGTTAATAGAACAAAGCCTCGAAAGAAATTAATTTTTTGAGAGTTTTTGTTTTGGTTTTGAAACAATAATACAATACAGAAAAAGAATAATTTAAGATTGAAACTATTACTTGAGATCCTTATTGCGTTTTCTTATAAGTAAATGGAAAAATATATTAAATTCAAACAAAATCACAACGAGAATGACATATTTTATGCCATAAAAGGTTACAATAAATCAGTCGAAGATACAAACAATAATAGACCAAGAAGAGTATATTTTTCACAAATAAGCAAAACAAAAGGCTACAAATGCCTTATATTCAATAAAATGGACTCTCTGACTAAAAAATGGAGGCATAAGATAATAAACATAGCAAACACAAGGGATAAATCACTAATGGGTAATAAGATAACTGAAAGAGTGCGGGTCGATTTGTATCAATAATGTACTTCCCATAGAAACTAACGTGGTAAGAAAGCGACAATTTTTAAGCCAAAGATTGATTATCTAGTTTTCTTTAATTATTCTCAAAATTTAGCTCGAATGTTTATTAATTTTAAAATAAATAAATATTATTATTTATAAGAGTTGAGTTTGATTGAATAATCTAATATAATTATTAATTAAATTTAAAAAATCAACCCAATTAAATTACATATAATTCACTCAATATATCAAAATTAAATTATATTGGATTAGGATAAATTTATTTGATTAGTTTGAGTTTGTCCATTTCTACTAATAGATAACAAAATATTTGAAAGAGTGTGTGTCGATCTATATCAATAATATTCGTCCTATATAAATTATCGTGGTAAGAACATGACAACTTAAGTTCGATTGATTATTTATTTTTCATTGATTAAATCTAAAATAATGGTCTCTTACGCTTGTTGAATAGTGATGGTTAGGTGATACGCGCCTCTGACAATGTTGAGGGTATTAATTTAAGTCTTACTGGACTTAATATTTAATGTGCCTCGCATAAATATGAATAAAAGTAGGCAAATATATATTATCATCCTCGATATATTAGTAGATTGTATATTATAGTTTCTCCAAAATTTACAATGAGGCATGTTTCACAAATTAAAAAATCCAAAATTTTATTATGAAAATATTATATACATAATAAATCGGTAATTTATCATGTTATAATTGAATGAAAAAAGGGTTAAATTATTGCCTAAAAAATAAAAAGTGGAATAACTTTGCACATACACATTTGTTTTCAACAACGATCTAACCTAACCTAATTTCGAATCAATCTAATTCAATCACACCAAAACACCAAACCAACAGATTCCCAAATCTACCCTCGATAATTTGTACTAATCTATATAAACCATAACATGTTACAAATAAAAATAAAAAGTGGGTCCATTTATTCATCACAAAAATGGTAAAATAAAAATAAAATGAAGAGAAAATAAAGTAAACTCGTAACATACATAGCTAGATTGTCAAAAAGTTTTATCTGGAGAAAATAATTTTAGTTTATAATTAATTTCATGATCCAACGGTCGCACGGTCACACCAGTAACTCATGTACCATTTCAAAATGAGTAAGCACAAGTTGCTAAATATATTATCAAAATTTAGCTTACGTGAATGAAATTGGCGGGTGCTTGCTAACAAAAGTGAATAATTTTCCCGCCATTTTGTTTATATAATTTGTTCCCTTTAGCTTATGTGAATGAATAAATATATCCAAAATTTGCCTTACGTAAGTTTCAACGACAGAGCAGCTTAGAAGCGTCACCCGGATCGGTAATGCACACTGAGTTGTCTCGCTATACACTGAGTTGGTGTTTGGCTTCAAATATTATTAATTTTATTTTAATAATGTTGTTTAAGTCGTTTCCATAATACATGGTTGACCCGCGAGAGAGGGTAAATCTTGCACAAGTGGACTTCTGTGAAATCAGTTTTGACCAAACGGTGTGGGCCCTACAATCCAATCGGATGTCATTATATATTATTTATCGAAGCTTTTATACGAGTTTGATTGGATTTATGATTTTTGGTTAATCAAAGGAAACGGAAAAAAAAAAAACTTGTGGTATGCCACCTCTCACTTCATATTTAGGCTATGTTTGTTATAATTTATTAAATAAAATTTATAAGAATATAATTTATATTAGTAAAAATTTTGACAATAAATTATTAAATATTTAGTTATCAATTAAAAAAATTCCTTTGAACAATTATATTACCTAATCTTGTAAAATTAAAAGTATTTTTGTGTAATTAAATTACGAAAAAGAATATATAAAAAAATTTATTTCATAATTATATAAATTATAACAAAATACATTCAAGCTATCAATTAATAAAAAAAATAGTTCAACAATTTATCCAATGTTCAAAATTAAAGACACATTAATAATATATTCTTTCAAACAAATAATAATATTCAAATTAAAATATTAATCAAATGGTGACAATAATTTATATTGTGTAGGGTTTGTATATAGTAAGTAAATTAAAGTGACGATAATCTCATTTAAAATAAAAAATAAAAAAGAAGTGAAATAGCAACAATAATTTTTTTTTGTGTGTAGATTTTGTATATAAATAAGGTATTATATAATTAATGAAATGTTCTTAAGATATATCATTATTTTACTTGACCCAATAAAAATAAACTATCATGAAGTCACATAGGTTTAAATTATCAAAAAAATTGTTTTTCTAATTTTTAAAAATCAATTTGGTACATAATTTAGAAAATAATGATTTATTTTTTAACGTTTGCACATAGTATTTGTAAATTATTGCTATCTACAGTGAAGTTTGGGCAAGTTCAGTGATACGTCAGTGCCCTCAATTCCCAAATGCATTTGTTTGAATTTTCATGGAAAAGTTTTCCTGTGGAATAATAATATTTTTCTCCGCAATTATACTAGAGATATTAAATTTTTAGCTAAGCTCAGTAAATTTTTTAGATGTATTATGAATATATGTATTTTGATAAACCTCGATTAGTATGTATATCACCTACAAAAAATAATTTAGGAAGCATAATTTAGATAAAGTAATTTTTGATAATAAATATCTCATTTAACTTAGCCATAAGTTATAGTTTTTAAATATTTTTACAAGTAAATGTGATTATATTTATTCATTTGTATTATTAAATAAAAATTAATTTTTTATAAGTAATAAACATTAAATTAGACGAGAAGAAAGGACGAAAGAGAATAATAAACTAAAAAAAGTCACATAATCTATTATTTGTTTTTTTTTTTAATGTATATCCACTAATACGTATATCATGAGAATATTTCCACTGGATTGTCACCTTTTTTTTTAATTTTAATAATATATACATAACCGCTTCCGCGTCACATAATTTTTAAAAACTAATTTCGGATTCGACTCGAACGATTCGAAATCCTAACTCAAAGATTCCGAGTTTCCAACTCAGTGAGTGACAACCGTACGACTAGTACATTTTTAACTCGTTACATATGAAGTTATGGAGAGAGAGAGAGAGAGAGAGAGAGAGAGGCTTTCCTTTTTAGGGCTTCTACCCTTCTCTCCCTACGAAACACACAACACCAAAAAAATCAGAATTTGAAAAAAAAAAAAAATTGATGGCAGTTTTTAAACCCTAACAAGGTACTCTCTTTTCCTCAAACTTTTAAAAATAAAAAATAAAATAAAACTTCAATTCTATCTACTTATAAAAAACCATTCAATCGATTACTTTATCTCTCCATTTTTAAAAAATAATAGGTTTTTTTCCAATATTTTTTGTCTAATTAACAGTTAGTACGATTCATTATTGATTTTTTATCGCGTGATTTTTTTGTTTTTGTATAGGATCTGTACGAAGTCTAGATCTCTTAGTTAATTGAAACGAAGCATTTGTTAAAAATTGAGCAACTTATACGATTTTGTGGAACCCTGGAGTTGTTTATGAATTGGTGAATCTAGGGTTCTGATTTGATTTGATCAGATTTGGTTCGTTATCGATCTAATAGATGGAGGATAAGGTGAAAAGGCCAAGGGGTAGGCCGAGGAAAAGAAAGAGACCGGAGGATGGGGATGTTACCGACAGTGTTGGGGGTAAGAAGCGGGATGTTGTTGTTGAGTCGAAACCAATTGCATTAGTTGGTAGATATGTGTTGAAAGAATTTGAGAGTGGGATATTTTTAGGAAAAATTGTGTATTATGCAAGCGGATTGTATAGGGTGGATTATGAGGATGGTGATTGTGAGGATTTGGACAGTAGTGAGCTTCGTCAGTTCCTTTTAAATGAGAATGATTTTGATGCTGATTTAACTTGGAGGAGGAAGAATCTGGATGATTGGCTGGTGAAAAGGAGTGTGAAGAATGAGAAGAGTAGTTTAGAGAAGAAAGATGGGGATGCAAAGAGTGAGGTGGATCGGGTAGAGGCGTCCACATTGAGTGAGGTGAGCGGTGGCTTGACGATTGAGGATGGTGGTGAACAAGTTGAAGGTGATATGGACTCATCTAGTGATTCATGTGAGCATGTGCGGGAGACAGATGCAGGATTGGAGGCTGAAACCCCACTTCTTCCACCTCCACAATTGCCTCCATCTTCGGGGACTATAGGCATGCCAGAGGAATATGTTTCACATCTTTTTTCTGTCTATGGGTTCTTGAGGTCATTCGGCATACACCTATTTTTAAGCCCGATTGGATTGGATGATTTTGTTGGGTCTCTGAATTGTTGTGTTCCGAACACATTGCTGGATGCCATTCACGTAGCTTTGATGCGTGTCTTGAGGCATCATCTTGAAACACTCTCTTCGAATGGCTCAGAGCTAGCATCAAATTGCCTGAGGTAAAGTTTTAATTGTCTTTGTTAGTGCATTATGGTGTGTAGTATCAGTGCAATACTAGACATGATGTTTTTCATTTGTATCTGTAGTTCATCGTATTCTACTGGTGGTTGCTGCAAGAATACATGAAAATAGTTGGATTTAGAACCATTTTGTCTTTGGAAACAAGGCTGTAAATCTTACTCGATATAGTTTAATATGACTATTTGATTAATTGGATTGTGTTGTGTTTTCATTTTAAGTATGTAAGTAATTTTTTGGCGTGAACTATATCCTCCTATTCATATCTATTGCGTATGCATGTATGCAGATGCCTTTATTTTTTAATTTTCAATAACATTGCAGAATCATGTTATTTTCTTGTATGCAGGTGCATCGATTGGAGCTTGCTTGATACACTAACTTGGCCCGTTTATGTAGTCCAGTATCTAACGTCAATGGGATACATAAAGGGAACCCAGTGGACAGGATTTTATGATGAGGTTTCTGAGAGAGAGTATTATTCCTTATCTGCAGGAAGGAAGCTGATGATTTTGCAAATTCTGTGTGATGATGTGTTAGATTCTGCTGAGCTGAGAGCTGAAATTGACTCACGTGAAGAATCAGAAGTTGGATTAGATCCTGATGTGGCAAGCAGTGGTTCTGAAATTGCACCTAGAAGGGTCCATCCTAGATTTTCCAAAATTTCAGATTACAAGAACAGGGAGGCTGTGGAATTCAACGCTGAAAATAATCAAATGAAGACTTATTGTAAAGGAAAACCTTTGGGTTGTAAAGGTACTGAGATAGATGCTCCAGGTGTTGATGTGGATGGGAATGGTGATGAATGCCGCATTTGTGGCATGGATGGGACCTTGCTTTGTTGTGATGGGTGCCCATCAGCATATCACACAAGATGTATAGGTGTCTCCAAAATGTATGTACCAGAAGGGTCATGGTATTGTCTGGAATGTGCAATCAATAAAGCGGGTCCAATTGTCACAATTGGAACTTCACTTAGAGGAGCAGAATTATTTGGGATCGATTCTTATGAGCAAGTGTTCCTGGGTACATGCAATCACTTACTGGTGTATGTTTCCAGAGCTTTATATATCTTACTTTTTTCGTTAACTACATTTTTTATTTTAACTTTTGGCCATCCTTCTTCTGGTCTTTGCTCTGTAAAACTTGTGGTACTGAATTTTTAGTTTGTTACTGTTTGCCTTTTGACCTGAAAAATTATCTTAAACTTTGTCTTTATGCATTATTATTGTCTCTTGGTTTTATTTTCTGGAGGATGCATAACTGTTTTGACTATTTTGAAATTGATTATTTCAGGCTCAGTGCCTCCAATAACACCGAACAATATATCAGATACTACAATCCAATTGACATTCCCAAGGTATTACAAGCACTTTTATCATCTGTGCAACACGTATCGTTGTACTCTGGGATTTCCAAGGCAATTCTACACTATTGGGACATTCCAGAAAGTATTGTCTCCTTTACAGGAATGGAAACCCATGCAACAAAACCAAAGGCAGATGAAAAGCTTTGTAGTCAATCACATGCTCTTCCCGCCAATGAAAGCCATAGAATTAGAGATATGGTTGAGGCTGAGAATGCAAGTAGTAACAATGGAAGTAATGTGGATAATGTGGCTGTTTCAAGTCTACACACCTCTATGAATACAATGTCCCAAACTGATATTCCTATTGCTCAGAGCAATGATATAACTGTAACAGAAAAATTACAGGATTTTCTTTTATTGAATGGGAAGCTACCTGGACATATCAAAATGGAGTCTGCCATGTCTACTGGTTCCAGTTAGTCAGCAAGCTGATCCATCTGATGTAACCTACCAAAGCTTGATTGACAGATCAAGTGCAATAGACTTTATGACTTGCACGTCACAAATCAGCAATGATGGTAATAGTGGGCATGCAAGTTCCTGTTTATCAGCAAATATCTCGTTTCTGAGCAAGGAACAAAATCATGGAGGTCTTTTAGGAGTTGGAACAAACTATGCCAATAAGTGTGCATTTATGGGCTCTGTTTTCAAACCTCAGGCATTTATAAATCAATATATGCATGGAGAATTTGCTGTGGCTGCAGCTGCAAAATTGGCCGTTCTTTCATCTGAGGAAAGCCAGGTTTCAGAGATGCATAAATCAGGCAATAGCAAAAAAGCTATGTCTGGTAGCATTTCACTCCAAGCAAAAGCATTTTCATTAACAGCCTCGCGATTTTTCTGGCCCTGTTCTGAAAGGAAGCTTTGGGAGGTTCCAAGGGAGAGGTGTAGCTGGTGTTATTCATGTAAATCCCCACCTTCAAATAGGAGAGGATGCATGTTGAATTCAGCAATGACAGTTGCCACTAAAAGTGCTATGAAAATTCTTAATGGCCTTCTTGCCCCAAAGACTGGGGAGGGGAATCTCCCTACAATTGTGACATATATTATGTACATGGAGGAGAGTTTATGTGGTCTTATAAGTGGCCCCTTTAGGAGTGTAAGTTATAGAAAAAAATGGCGTAAACAAGTTGCAGAGGCTTGTACTTTGAATTCGATAAAAGCCCTCTTGCTAGAAGTGAGTTTTTCCCCCCCTCCAGAACTGTCTTGGCATGTTCATTATCACGCATATATTTGTTCCAATTTGTTTATTTATTTTATTATGATTTGAATTTCCTGGATTTTATAGAAGTAGGTTTTGATTATTGAGATTGATAGGACATTTCTTTTTCACATGATGCGGCATATGTTTGATTCTTGATTGTTGTGGATATGCCATGAATTTCTTGTATCTTAGTAACTGATTCTATCTTCTAGATGCATTTAAAATGAAATAGGTATGCATTGCACTGAAAATATTTAATTATTTATGGTCTTACGCATGTACTATCTGTGACTGCTGCTTTTCCATACTCTTGAATGTTCTCTAATGTTTTGTCATATCAAATTCATTAGCTATTTTTTTTATAATATGGTGAGAGAGTGATATTTTTTGATTGCTCATGAATAAGCTTGTTGAGTGTCGTAAGGCCATAAGACATTTTTCTGGTCATTTCTAAGTTCTTAATTTCATTCCTTCTTTGGGTCGAGTTTTAATTAAATGGATCAGTGAATCTTCCTGTTTTCACACTACTTCCCACCATCTCAGACCAAACTTTTGATAAACCTTGTTTTGTTTCCTTCCTCCAGAAAATATCAGGAACTTGCTGCTGTGTGGGCACAATTGTGTCTGCTTCATTATTTGAGCTAAATTGTGTAGGACTTGATGAGCTATTAAACACCTTGGAGATTGTCCAGGCTTCAGCTGTGCCCATAGTTTTCTATGCTCTATATATGTAATTATGACCATTTCCTTAGGATGCATGCAGTCTTTTATGTTCTGTTTGTGAATTTATTACTTAATTATTACCTAGTTTATGCATATGCTTTTGTTATGTTGTTGGTTGCGAGTCTTGTGACCTTATGGTCTTCATTTTCAGCTTGAGGAAAACATCTGCCATATTGCTCTTTCTGGAGACTGGGTGAAGTCGATGGATGATTGGTTGGGTGACTCTTCTGTGATACAAAGTGCTTCATGCAATTTCGTAACTACACAGAAACGTGGAATAAGTGGGAAGCGGGGTAGGAAGCATTCTGTTGTTTCTGAAGTTACAGCTGATGAATGCAGTGACCAAAGTTTCAGCTGGTGGCAAGGAGGGAAGTCAACAAAGCTAATATCCAAGAAAGCAATTTTGCCTCACATAATCATTAGAAATGCAGCTCGCCGAGGTAACATCTATGGTGTATACTTGCTGTTATAATTTTGACTTTCTTAAGAGTTAAAGTTAGTTGAAAGGGATAAAAACTGCTCATGATTTATGGCTAATTAGGTGGTGTGAGAAAGATCTCTGGTGTTAATTACACTGCTGAGATACCTAAAAGAAGCAGGCAATTGGTTTGGAGAGCTGCTGTTGAAAGGAGTAAGACTGCCTCACAGTTTGCTCTTCAGGTTTGTCTAAATATATTTTACTACTTGAATTATATTATATTATCTTTGTTCTTACACTTTTTAGCATATTTTCTTTTTGTTCTGATAATATAATGGGTTTCTGGTTTTATGATTTCTCAAATTATTTTGAAATTTTTGCATCAGGTTAGATATGTAGACCTTCATGTTAGATGGAGTGAGCTTGTTCGTCCTGAGCAAAATCTCCAGGATGGAAAGGGTCCAGAGACGGAAGCTTTTGCTTTTAGAAATGCAATTATTTGTGATAAGACAATTGTTGAAAACAAGATTAGATATGGAGTTGCTTTTGGAATTCATAGGCATCTTCCTTCGCGTGTTATGAAGAATATCATTGATATAGAGCTAAGTCAAGATGGCAAGGAGAAGTACTGGTTTCCTGAAACGTGCATTCCTTTATTTTTGATTAAAGAGTATGAAGAAAGTGTGGACAAGGTGATTGCGCCATCATCTAAAAAGCCCTCAAATGAGTTGTCTGAGTTCCAGAAAAAGCAGTTAAAAGCTTCCCGACAGGATTTATTTTCGTATCTTGTGTGTAAAAGGGATAAGATTGAGAAGTGTGCATGTGCATCGTGTCAACTTGATGTTTTACTTGGGTAATTACTTTTTATATTCTACATTATTTTAGTTTTGGGTTTTTGCACCTACTTGCCTCAACTAATCAGTCTTTTCTTGTGGTGTGATCTTCAGGAATGCCGTCAAGTGTGGTGACTGCCAAGGTATGCTAATCACCAACCTATCAGTTTTTTGTTTTAGAGATGTCTTAGGATTCCCAGTTGTTAACCTCTGGTTTTGTGTTAACATCTATGTCAAAATTTTCACAGATAATATAATTTTTTTGTGGATCCTGGAGTTTGGCCTCCCATTCCTCATGTTATCTGATAATTACTACCCCTTTCTTTTATAGCTGCTTTATTGACAGCTTAAGTTTCCTTCATTGTGCTCTTTCAAAGATAACTTGCAGATGACATATGCCTACCTCCTTTAATTGATATTATACCCCTTATTTAACTGACTGTCTTAAGAGTACCTCCTTGCTTTCATTCAGTGTTTTGTCTACAAAAAGTGAAACTTGCAAACCATTAAAAATTGAAAAAAAAAAATTGTGAAAGGAAAACTTTTAAATGCATTATAGATGCTGATGTATGTTTTAGATGCTGAATTTTGGACCTCAAAGAAAAATAGAGGGAAAGAAGAAACCTAATGGAGAAACTCCTACTTGCTAAACAAAATGCCATATATTTCTTACAATCTTGCTCTTTTTCTCTTTTAATTGAAAGTGCACTATTGCCCTTTGGAAAAACTTAAAAAAGTGATCAACCTGGATAGAATTCAGCTTTTGGTTGGAAAAACTGAGGGGACCTCAAAGATGCATGGATCAAAAACCAAACTTTACCGATCCGATAAAAAATTAGATTTGATGAATTTCCTGCCAAAATTTGAACCCCAAGAAGAATGAGAGGAAGAAAAAGGGAAGCAGAATTAGTTTTGGAACTTATTTTCCAGGAGTATTTTTCAATGCTCTCTTACTGCTCATGTCAGATGAGGTACCTTGAGCAATTGGGCCATCAGCAATTGTCTGAGTCAAAAGTTTTTGACTGCTTGGCAGTTGTGAAAACATTGAAGTCAGTTAAATATATAGTGATCCTTTCTCTCTCTCTCTGTTTTATTTTTTTTTTTCACAATTTTTTAAAAAGAAATCTGTTCCTGTAAGTAAAGATATCATGGTGTCCCTTTAAATTTGGGAATGTTTCGGGGACTATAATTATAAATTCTGGAACTTTCAATTGGTCTAATTGAGGTCCACTATTTTCTAGTTAACTCATCTTGTAACTGATATGTGGTTAGCATGGTAAATTTCACTTATTTTCTTTGGGAATGATTGAAACAATTGTTAGTCTATGCACATGCAAATGGAATAGTACTGCAAATAAGTAATAATTGTGTTTAGATGTTCTGAAGATATAAAGTAGTTCTTAGTTAAATGTTTAGCCCACCAATAAGGTTATTACAATTGGCTATAATTGTAATTTCTAGGTAGATGACTTTAAAATGGCAGTAGGTAAAGTCTGTTATGTCATCAGAGATTAGGATGCTCGCTGTGCTATATTTGCTATTGCAGAATTGAATAATGTTGAAGTTTTTGTTCTGTACTTTGGCAAGGTTATTGTCATGAGGGTTGTACATCAAGTTCAATGCATATGAACAGTGGAGTTGAGCCCCGGATTGTCTGCAATCGATGTTACCGTCCAAGGGCTTTAGCTCCAAGTGAAATTCGTAGCGAATCTCCAACCAGTCCACTGCCCTCGCATCGGCAAGAATATCATACTGCTGTAAAAGTTAGTAAAGGAACACGACCTAAAGGTTTTAATCAAGCATTGGCATCTGTTAGAACTCAGGAGAGTTCTGAGAGCAGACAAACAGTTTCTGATTCTAGTACAGTGACAAAAACTCGAAATAGAACATTGTCTTGGGGAATCATATGGAGGAAAAAGAACATTGAAGATACAGGTGCTGATTTCAGGCACGCAAATGTGCTCCCAAGGGGCAGTTCAGTTATGCATTTGGAGCCTGTTTGTGATCTGTGTAAACAGCCATATAATTCTAGTCTGATGTATATTCACTGTGAAACTTGCCAAAGTAAGCCACTTTGGATAGTTTTTGCTATTACATTTTACCTGAAGATATCAAATTTTTATTGTATATATCTTAATGACACAATGGATCTCTGGTAATTTGCAGGGTGGTTTCATGCTGATGCTGTTGAACTTGAGGAGTCAAAACTTTCTGATGTAGTAGGCTTCAAGTGTTGCAGATGTCGTAGGATAGGAGGACCTGAGTGTCCCTACATGGACCCGGAACTGAAGGAGCAAAAGCGCAAGAAGGAGCAAAAGCGCAGGATGCAAAGGTTGAGGGCTCCTAAACAGGGGCAGGGATCTATGAGGGTAGATTCTGATGATGGTACTATTTCTGAATCGAAGGAGTTTAAACTCTCTATGTATCCAATGGAGGAAATGTTTGTGCCAGAAGATGATCCTCTTCTTTTCTCTCTTTCAACAGTGGAGCTTATCACAGAACCCAATTCAGAAGTGGATTCTGGCTGGAATAGTTCTGCGCCAGGGCCGCAAAAACTTCCAGTCAGAAGGCAGATGAAGTGTGAAGGGGATGTAGGTGGTGGGTCTGTTGGAAATAATGTTCCTAATGTCGATTTATCCATGAGTTTTGATGCAAATAATGTCTTGAACCCTAAAGAGGAGGTTTCAGTTCCTTGTGTTGAATGGGATGCTTCTGGCAATGGCCTTGAAGGTGAGATGCTGTTTGACTATGACGGTCTTAACTACGAGGATATGGAGTTCGAACCCCAAACCTACTTTTCTTTTTCAGAGTTGCTGGCATCTGATGATGGTGGGCAGTTGGATGGGATTGATGCTTCTGGGGTTATGTTTGGAAACCAGGAAGATCTTTCTAGTTCAATTCAACAAGATGGAGCCTCTCAACAATGTAGGTTGGGTACATCTAAGGATCCAAGCGATTATAAGGTTTCGACAGTTAATAAAATGCAGTGTCAAATGTGCCCAGATATTGAGTCAGCTCCTGATCTCTCATGTCAAATTTGTGGCCTTCTAATTCATAGTCGATGTTCGCCTTGGCCTTGGATTGAGTCTTCATACACGGAAGGAAGTTGGAAATGTGGCAGTTGCCGAGACTGGCGGTAAACCTGCCATGCCTCAAGGAGTAAAGGTTAGATGATTGTGCCGTTTTGATTTGAGGGGGTGTATTGTTGAATGGGGATTTTATTTAGGGACACTTTTGACAAACTTTGTGGATGAAATGGCATGTAGAGATTGGTTACATCACTGAGAGTAAAGTAAGTTCAGGGTCTGCTGATTTAAATTCTTTTTTTGGTTGCCGGTGAAGGTGGCGAAATTCTGCAAAATGCTAAGTGTAAAGGCGGAGTGGTTCCTGCAGATTAGAAATTGGCTGCTGCTGTCAGTGGCCAATTTTGGTTACATGGTTGCCTCCTGTGAAGTTCCCTTTTGAGCAACTGGAGTGTGATTCAAGGAATTCATTCAACAGAAGTGGAGAATTGGGGAAATTGATTATGGCGGCACCTGAACCGTAGAATTGATTCGCTGGTTTAGATTATTTGCAGCGATCTAGAAAGATAAGCAATTTTTTTTGGTTGTGCTTATCTCGTTGCATTGCTTGTACAAATTAGATTTCTGTTAGCATATTTTACTTGAGATTAGCAAAAGCTTAAAAGAGGAATCCTTTGTTCTTTTTCATCTTTCCGTCGTTCATATGAAAAAAACCCAAAAAGCACAAAAAAATTGTATCTTAACCCAGTAAGGTATTACTGAATTTCACGAATTAGTTGTGAAAGAAATCCCATGCGGGTAAATCACATAAATGCTCTATTATTTTCATCTATTAAAATGATTGATTGGCAAACAAATACAAACTGGATACAAACTGTCTTAATTCACAACTGGATCTACTTCATGCAATATCTTACAAACTGTGTATATATATTAGTACCATAGAAACCAATCCCAGTGAAACTGGAAAGAGAGAGGAAAAAGAATGGAAAGAAATGGAAAAACCTCTATCCCAGAAGACATAAAAAGCTCACCCAGGCACAGTAAAATTGTGGAGAAAAGAATCTCAAAATCCCGACCAACCCTCGCTCAAACACTATGCCGATCACAAATTACGTCAATTCCGCCAGCCCCCTCATCATGATTTTCCTTATCCACCTCTTAACCGGAAGGACAGACGGGAAGGTCGGCTGTATAAATCAGGTTTACAAGTGTATATTGAACAAATCTTCACAGGTACTCACTGCCAATTTGTCACAGCAGACCTGCAAGCATTGCTCCAGGATCATTTGATGGTGCCGCTGGTGAAACTGGTTGGGCAACTGAAGGCGCCGGTGGCGCTGGGGCAGGTGGACGGGGAGCAGTGGGAATGCTAACTAATTGTTCCTTGATGAACTCCTTTAACCTGCAAATCAAATGGTCTGAGCAGTCTGGCAAGTTGTTGAAACTCAAATATAACTAAAGACTAGGCCTATGAGGCTAAATTTCATACTCAAATGTTAGTGTAGGGTCTCCAGAAGCAACCGTCATTCGCAGCTGCGTTCTATCTGCTGGATCTGTTTCAATTCTAGTCTGAATGTCACAGAAGAAACATCTGTCAAACAGTGTTATTTCATTTCACTAATACAAAGCATTATCTGCATCTAAAATTTAACAATTCTTAAGGGTATTATTACCATAACAATGATAATAATAATTATTTTTTTGTTAAAATTTTCCTCCCCATGCAAGTTACAAAACCATGTGATGCTCATATGGACTTAAGCTAGATTCATCTTTAAAAGACAATGGCCACCGAAGAAGCATGATCTCAATACTAAAGTAAAATGAGAACACATAACAAAAACTGACTCCCAAACACTAGTGGTACTTGTAGAGCACAAGGATTACAGGCATTTGAACTGTAATTCGGAATGAACGAGTAAACTTTAACAAAGGAGTAAAGGTTGCTTCCAGGTGTTATTCATAACATGCCCATCCTGAAATCATATAATTAGCCCAGACAAATAGCTAGAAGCAGATAATTCTTCCTTACCAAGCAAAGCATGGCTCGTGTACTTTCTGAATAAAATGTTGTGCTTGCAACCAAATTATTAGGATTTGGGTCCTAAAACACAAAATCAAACTATGAACAAAATTTATATAATTGACAGAGAAAGGTAAGAGTGAAAGGATGAAGCACTTACAAGCCCTGGACAGACCATCAAATGGAAACTGTTAAATAAATTAGCCATTTCAAGTAGAGGCATTGGTCGTACACCTCTGACCTGCAAAAAAAAATATGGGCGTTTGAATGAGAAAAATATATAGAGCTTGCCATTTGATGTAACTTTGCCATCAAGGCAGATTATGGTCAATAAGCCCAATTTCTTTTCACCTCAATTGCATTTTGGTGCTCACGAATAAATAGCATAACATTTATTTGCAACAAAATTAATCCTAGACTGACAACTGCAAGAGGATCTAGCAAGCAGTTTAGTAAAATATAAAATTCACTTCAGAAACAAAAATACTTATTTTTGTTATTATCAACAAAACCATCATTGAGTGCAATGAAAAACAGAAAACAAAGAAAATGTAGCATTTTTATTTATAACAGATACATTGTGTGAAAAGGAAAGGCTGGATGTACAAACCACTTCTTGAAGCTTTAAAGGTGGGCCTGAAAGTGATCTCCATTGTGGGAAAAACTCTTCAGCAGACACAGTTATAGGCTGAAGAAACTTATTCAGGACTGCAGGAAGGCGAAGTTTGACATTTACCTATAGAAGGGAAAAACATTACCGTACAAGGCCCAAGCACAAGGGAAACAAGTAAAACATGAATTTATTTTTAGCACATACCATATCGGTATTAAACTTGTAGGAGAAGTCAAGAACAGCTACATCCCTGCTTGGTCGGAGATTCATGACTTCAAGTGGGCATTGCACCTATACAAGCAAAGAGGACAATATCAAAAAAAAAAAAAAAAAGAACAGACTGAGAGTGACAAGTTTATCCATGAAGATGACAAAACAATATAACTAGCGTATTCACCTGTGCTCGAGGAGGAATAGTTTCAGGTACTAATGAGAGCTCCAACTTTAAATGGGAAGGAGGTAAAATTAGAGCTTGAACAGAAACAAGTGGAGAGGTATTCTTGTTTCCTAAGAATAGCACTAGACGTCCATGATGGCCTCGCCACTCAGCTTTAATACCAATCTGGGACAACATTTAACAAAACAATCATGTCATGCCTTGTGTAAGAAACTGTAAGGCCATCTCAAAGAATGTGAGGGGGATATCGTCAAAATAACCATAAACTTAAATAGATGATGGCCGTTAGGATAGTGAGGAAAATTTTCATAGAAAAAAAAAAATCAAACCTGAATATAAGGATCCTCATAGAGCACACCGCTGTCCTTTAAGCATAAAGCATGAAATCTTTCAGCAATATTTCCTATTGGCTGCAAAAATAGATGAGATGTTAAGATGTTGACAGAATGGCATGATTTCAGTATGAAGAGAATGTGCAAGAGTGTTATGTTGCAAGAAAAGTGAAAAGCTTTCTGGAAAAGAAAATTATAACAAAAAAAAAAATGAAAAATGAAAGAAAAGAAACATCTATATTAGGACTTCATAAAATCTCTTATAATGTATAAGGCAGAATAGCCCAAGGCAATCTTATCCTCTGGGGTCTATTTATGCTACTTATGCCTCTGTACTACACCTAGCCAGGGCATATAGCATTAACATCTGCCCAAGCTAGGAGGAACCAGGGGGGAACCCATCCAGCAATGCAGGCTCTAGAGATATATTGCCAATCACTCCCATGTTCAAACGAGCAAACCAAAGTTTACAACAGCATATATACACCATAATAACAACAGGGAATAAATACAAACCTCAACAGCATTTGTCTGCGCTGTAACAGGTACTATGGCTGCTGCGTCCACAGCTGCAACCCCTTCCAATTCAGATACCACATTTTGCTCAGATTCACCAGCAACAGGAGGAGGACCTTCGATAGCAAGTGGGCCCAAAAGATCACCAAGAAGATCAGGTGAAGGAGAAAGAGATGGCGGTTGAGGTTGAGGTTGAGGATCTACTTTGGTCAAAGTCCCATTCGGCTGGGCCAACCCTGGATCAGTTGAATTATGATCCTATAAAGGTAAAAGCACATCAGTATCCAATTACAGCTAAAATTCTGATGTATTGAATCCCAAGGCAAAATTCATATGGGAGATATACTTATGAACTAGATCTCACGAAGAGATAGGCACTAACCACACTACTGCTCATGCTGGGAACTTTTACAAGACCAAGCTGGTTGACTGGCGGTGTTCCATTAGCAGGGCTCTGGTCAGCTACAACCAATGCAGTTGATGTCTGCTGCTGCTGGGCTCGCAACTTGATGGCACTTTGCTCTGCAGTATCAACTTCAACATCTTCGGCTTTTTTGATCAACGAAGACTAAATGGTAAATAGTAGCAGTTAGTGTCAAAAGATTCTGGATGAAAAACTTCAATCAAACTTTTTGATGAGCTAGTCCTGCATATAACTACTAGAGGAGGTGACTGATCTGAACACATTGTAAATTTAAATACACATACTTGGCGCTCAGGGAATTTAGGCATTTCAGCCAAGATATCCATCAAAGCTGCCCCTTTCCTACTCAATGCAAAGTACTCAACAGCTCGTTGTTGAATCTCAACTTCAATGCAACTCTCATATCTAAAACAATACAGAACTGTGTTAGGTAAATTCACATCATTTGTAGACAATTATGTTAAAAGTAGCAAAATCCAAAATCCAATGGTAACTCTCACTTATTGAATATTGCCCAGATCTGATTTTGTAATTCTGGATCTGCAGGTTGTGTGTGCATTAAGATCTTGGCATATGTTGAAAGAAGAATAGCAACAGTGGACATCCTGCAAATGCAATATGCATTTTAATGGAGAAACAAAAGCTTCTTATGTATGAATGAAGAATATGAAGGGCTCTTACGAAACAGTTGGAAGCTTCTCATGTATGATGCTGAATATCTCCTTTGGACTACAGCCAGGTCGTCTGGCCAAAAGGTGGCTGTACTCTCCAAGAAGATAAGCACTAACCTATGGCAATGGCAAAATAAGTCACAACATAAATGAAAAACTTTAAAGATTTAATGACACGCTAAATTGAATAAAAAATATTCAGAATATTCTAAAGCTTCAATTTCAATTAATGTTTGAATGATAAAATTGTTACTCCCAAAATGGAAAAACTAGTCGAAGTGTTCATACTTTATGATGTATTGTATAAAATTGAAATTCTACAAATCCACAAGATTCATGAAGTATTCCAAACATATTAAATCTATTAGCATATGCATAGAACCAGACCACGAGATACGAATTTGGAAGCCAACTGGCAGCAACAAGTATTTTAGCCTGTCTGATTCTTTTATTTTTATTTTTTCTCTGAAAAGTTGCCTAATTCTGGTGATGGAAAGTAATCTCTGCATATTCTTATAACACATTGTTAAAGTTAATACTAGTATGAAGTCAATAAGAATCACATTATAGAGGTAAAGTCAAAACTCAACCAACAAAAACTATGAGTTGACTTCATTGGACCACCCAAATAAAGTGTGAAGATTCCTATCCAATGTAAATATAGCTAATTTGGAAAATGAATGAAGGTCAAAAAGTATAATCACCTTAACCATTGTCTCGTGTATGGCAGGCTTGTCGAGATATTCTCTGGCTTTTGCAGCTGCATAAGGCTGATCAAATACAGATTATGAAGTCTCAGTCAATAGTAAATGAGAAGGTCCACTAGATAAATGATTAACTGTGTTTAAATAACAAACATGTTGATCACCTGCAGGTCCTCATTGTTTGCAACAAATTGCACAACGCGGAACCATATGTCATCGCTGACAAAATCTCCAGCTTTGTCAATCAGCTGAAGAATGACATCCACATACCTGTTAAGAATCATGGAATATGATATCATATGCACAGCATTATACAATCTTGTTTCTTCAACAAAAAGAATTACTTAAGTGACCATAAAGGCATAAAAGAAGGTAATAGGTAGGAAAAGAAAATGCTAGAAAGCTCCATGATAATAAACAGACAGCTGCTAAGTTACATTAATTGTAACTTACAACTGACGTAAAATTAGTGTCTCACAACCCCTAAATTCTTTTGAGTAGCAACAACTTAGAGGTACAAAGAAACTATTTTTGAGTTGTTGTATGTTACAGCTAATATAACTTAGCAAAACCCTAACAAATAATAGAATTGCTTATTAACCACATAATTTCCATCCAAGAGATACCAAAAAGAGAAAAGAAAATCACCATATAGGAAATTTGGCCATGTTTGGCCATTTATCTTCCTACTGTTTTACTAGATCCTGATAACAAAAGCAATGCCCAAGAATGTAACGTAGTATAGTTTTGGGTATTAATCTAAGGTACGTAAATTTACTAGTGGCCCATTCAATGTCAGATATACAAAACTCTTGCAAGCAGTAGGAGAAAATTTCTCTAAAACCTGCCAGAGTGATGTGTTATCGTCCCAATTTAAAATATGATGGAGGTTTTGGCATTGCTTTATATATATATATATATATATATATATATATTGAATAGCATATTGGGTTGGTGTGGCTCGTTTACAATTCGGTTACAACGAAGACCAGCTCAGGGCTACACTCAACGTCTCAGTAGAGTTAATCATCTAACATCTGCCCCACATGTACTCCCAGACAGTGGCATTAACAAATGTTATTGTAATATCAAGAGTCAGTTTATCACATCATCTTTGGTCATTTCCCACTACAAGCATATGATCCAATGGTTGAACTAGTTATGGAATTTAGGTCAAATGATTTAGTCTCTTGCATACCATACCCCATGGATTATCTCTAGAAGCAACCTTAATATGAAGCTATTCGTCTCCTCTTATTACCTTAAAGACAGGCAAGGTAATTTACATTTCCAATTCTCTGTCAACTGCAGGTATCCTTCTAGCTTAGGCCATTACATTTCCATATATTTTCCTAAATTTCTAAACCATTCTCACCATGACAAATCAGGAGCAAATTTCTCAGCAAGAATAGCAGCTTTAAGGGAAAGTTCCTCACGCATTGCAAAGTCCGCTGTGCTAAGATACTGGAAAACAAATGCAAATCAGTCGCATGCTCATTTTGTGCTTGAAAACTCTTTCATCAGATAGCAAAGAATAGTCAATAATATAAATAAAATGCCCCCTGAATCATATAGAACAGCTAGTCTATATGCAGCAATTCATACCTGCAACAATTCTTCAACTATGTCCTTTGCATTTGAAACATCACACATTCCATACAGGAGATCAAGAGCACGCCTACGAATACTGAGGGGTAAAGATGAACAGAAGTTAGTAAAAGTAAGTTCACAGAACAATAAAATGATAATGACTTTTACCAAAAATGTAGTGGCACAGATGAATCACCGGACAGACAACAAAAATTCAAAAAGAATGCGAAAGGAAAGGCTAACTCATTTCTCTGCATTTTGATATTTCTTATGTTAAATAGTCCATTTTAGGAACAACTTTGGAGACGAGAATTAAGTGCCTCCATTAGAAGGAATGCAATATGCTCGTAATTTTACAAACATCCTCACAAATATTCTGTCCACAGAATTAACCTAAAATACACGTTGGGACTGGAATGCATATTAAATGACCTAAGTTGGTTGGCTACCCTGCTCAAATTTATCATTTATCAATAACTGTTATTAAAAAATGTCATTGGCAAATTAAACAGATTGCTTTGGCCTTCAGCAAGCAGGGACAAGAACCAAAAGTTAGAATCTCTAAATGAAGACTTTAGATCACTTTAGACTGTATTTCCAATGGATAGATGATGATCATGGTATTAGCAAACACTCAGGATATATTTATCTAATCATATAGCCATTAATATTTTTGTGATTTTACTAAAATTAGACATTTTTATGGAAGGCAGGCCTAAATAAAATGGTGACAGCACACAATTAACAAATAATTATTGCAATAAAATATACTTCCATTGGAAAAAAAAAAATCCACTATAACTAGATCGACTAATATCCTGCTTTAACAACTTTGGTGCTCAACAATTTTTCTAACTCAGTCCTTTTCTAAGAAAAAGGAAAGAAAGAAAGTAATGCTTTGGAAATGCCATTGCAGCATGCCAACTCATGTCCCACAAATGTAATCAAATGGATAGCATCTAAACTGGGAAATTTACAAAGTCAACAAACTTTGCCCCAACAAACACACATTACATCAAGAAGCTTCAACAAAAATTCAAAACTGATACAAGTAAACAAATTTTGGTAGCTCAAAAACCTTCAACTTTTGTGATATGAGAAATTTCAGAATGAAAGAGATAAAGAGTTCCAGGACACCTCTTTTTTCTTCATCTGTCTAAATTTGGTTTTTTTATTTTTTATTTTTGGCTGGGGCGCGGGGAGGGGGGGCCTGCGGCTAGAGGAGTGGGGGCAGTGGGGGGTTGGTTTGGGATAAAGTATTGGCTGGTTTAGATTTATATATGCTGGTTAGGAATTCACTGTAAATCTCATTGGAAAACTTCTGTATTGTTTTTGAATTTTCCACTGGGGTGGACAACTGGTCCATAATACATAGGCAAGTCTTTCTACTTCTTCAGTTTATAAACTTCATAATTTATTATCAAAATTTTATTTTTATTCTTTTATAAAATCAGTCTGAAAAACTAAAAACTCTAATGGTCACTTAATTCATGAAAAAAAGACATACTCTCCATAGAAGACTCACTACCACCAAAAAAAGATGGTTAAATCATGCAAAACTATGAGCAACAACATCTGAGAGGCCTGCCATTCTCAACTTGGAAGTACATAAACACAGGAAACTCAAATTGAACCTTATGTCAGGGTCCTTCAATGAGGTTATAATCTGGGCCTGATGTCTTTTGATAATATCTTGCACATCTGTTACCATCAGCATCCGAGTCATATTCTCCTGCAACATAACAGTGTAAAGTATAATCACAACATCATAGACTAAAAATGAGATTTACTATTTAAGAGTTTAGACATTAAAGCCTGGCATACCTTGGTCATAAAATTTTATCAAGAAAATCTACTTGAAAGATATAGTTAATAAAGCTAGTGTTTCTGTTAATTACCAATCCAAGGTATCGAATGTTTGGCTCACGAACTGCAATAAACTTTCCAAGAAGGGCAACACACTGAGACATCATCTCTTTCTCAGCATCAAGATGCATAACCTGTGGGCACATGACAAGCAACAATCCTAATAAGGAGCGCCTCAAATTCTAAAATAATTGAAAACTGTTTATCATTTTAGCAGGAATTGAATTTCAGGGCAAACCCAGCCCCAATCAGACCACTTAACACCTCAAATAGCACATAAACTATTCTTCTGATCAGACAAAGCATTTTTGAAGGAAAAATATAGCAGGCACTAAATAAATGCATTGTATTACAAGCCCAGCAGTTGTCACTTCTTCAACATGAAGAAATGACAGTTTCATAACCTGACCACACCCTCCAGTCACACACACAGAGACTTTAAAAATCAACTGTTCTGATTTGAGGACAACAATACAATCACCCATAAGAGACGGCTTTCACTATTGTATATATCTACATACATGAATTCCCAGCTTATCATATCTGTTGAAACATGAGTTTGTTTCTTTTCGCATGAAACACATAACAATATTTGTTTTCAAGGAAAACATACTTGAAACCTACTACAGATACAAAACTGTTGAAGTTTCAGTTCAGCCAAATATATCAATATGCATATATCAAACGAAACACATAACATTATTTGTTTTCAAGGAAAGAATATTTGAATCCTACTACAGATACAAAAACTTTTGAAGTTTCAGTTCAGTCAAATATATCAATACGCATCTATAAAACAAAACACATAATATTATTTGTTTTCAACATACTTGAATCCTACTACAAATACAAAAAAATTTTGAAGTTTCAGTTCAGCCAAATATATCAATACGCATCTATAAAATGAACAGCTAAAATGTCCCAATATAATTAACAAATTTCACAGACTAAATGTAAAGCTCCTAACTTACCAGAGCAAGGGCTTCAAAGAGAACAGCATGAGATGCATTGTTCTTATTAACATTTTTCACAACATCAGTTCCCATCAATATCCGTTGTAAAACCTAGTTCACCAGTTAAAATCTAATTAGAATCACTTAATCAGACACAAAAACCAGTATACTTCTTGTGAATAAGTTGAACCTCAAACAAAGATCTTCTGGTGTTTGGATCTTCAACAGTTGGAAAATACTGAAGTGCTCTCATTGTCTTGACCTGTGCCAGCAAATACTAATTAGCATCAACATCAACAGGATTAATATATATTGACAAATTACAAATTTCATAAGATCAGACACAATTAAAGAGATACTAATTAAAAATCAAAAAAGAAAGAGTAAATTCAAAATTCAGAAGTAGCATAATTCGATAGCAAATCCAAAATTCAGCTGTTGAAGAAATACCTTCAGGGAATGCACTAACTACATTTTCCAATAATACTAAAACTGTTCAATGAAGTGGCATTTGGTGGTCACTATAAGATTAAAACAACTCATTTTTCAATACATCACACTTGAAGGAATAAATCAATCAGTAAACATACTAGTAAAGAATGCCTTACAATTAATGTACACAACAGGTGCAATCATCAACGGGTGACAAAATCTGACAGCTTACAGGTGTAATATATACGTGATGATTGTTAATTAAGAGAAAATTGTACATAAAACATCAATAGGATAATTTTGATTCCATAGGATAACTAAAGATTCCATCAAAATATTTTCCCCACTAATGACAGTAGGCTAGTGAGCAGTGATAGAAAAATATCATTGGAATGGCACAGGTATCCAATTTCAAAAGGACAATTACAGTGTCCCTATTACTTGACTATATTTTCAATATGCATCTCACTCTTCACTCCCTGCTCGGTCATAGGACTATCAGTTTGACTAGATCAAGTCCTAAGGATTTCAATATTTCGGATCAATCCATTTAGTAAACATTCCAAAGTCCATTCAAACTGATCAGACAGGCTAGTTGAAGTGCATTTCAAAATTAGCATCCATGATGTGCAGATAAGGTGAAGGTGAAAAGCTGAATACAGACCTGAAGCCAGGGAGATGGAATACCATAGTAAGTGTATTCTTGTGGGACATCCTGGTTTCTAGCAAGCCGTTCCAATATTTTAACACATTTCGGAAGACAACTCCAGTATGCTTCATGATTATTTGATACCAAAGCAACAAGAAGACTCATAGATGATGTCAAAACACCCAGATCTCGTTCGTCTAGCAGCTGTGCCATCCGATCCGCCCTACAGCATATGGAAAACAAGATAAATGCAAATTAATGAAATTTATGTATTACTACAAAACAGCCTGTTATAAAGAAATGTAATATCAAGCATACCAGCCATCTACATTGACAACATCAGGATTTTTCCTATACAAGCGCAATAGACATAATGCGGCTTTTTTCCTCACAAGCGGTCTGCAGCTACTAGAAATCTAAAACGAAAGAATTAGTTAAGATCAGCTAATATCCAAAAGTGCCAATTGAAACTACAAAATAGAGTTATTCTTACAAGTAACTTCTGAACATCAGGTGCTAGTGATTCAGCAAACTCTCTTCCACCAATGTTTCCAACCTAAAATATTTAACAAAAACAACATAAGTATATAACTCGCTGAGTTCCCAAAGCTCCTAAAATGGTACAAAAATGTGAATGCAAGTCTTTATTCAAACCAAAAAAAAAGATGACTGCAAGAAGAAAGAGACAAAAGAAGACAAGACTATAATCAGAAACTTATATCATGAACAGAACTATGCAGATAACATTTGCTCCTAATAAGAAACAAAGTCAATTGTAGAAGATACAGATGATAACAACCATAGCCAAAAGATTATAATATGCTGAAATAATTGAGAGCAACTTAAAGATATAAAACAATTTCTTTCTTATGAAATAAATTGAAAATTACTCCAGAATAATGTGTGAGTTGATGAAAAGGATAAATAGATAAGGGGAAAAAGAGCCTGCTATAGCTCTCATGCCAACATACCATAGTCAATGCTAGGCACTGGAAAGTTTCATTTCGACCAATAATATCATTGCGTACAGTGTTTATCGCTAATCTCAGAAAATCATGGTTCTCGTTGAGCAAACACGATGTCACAATGTACCCAACCTGCAGCCATTTAGAGCATAATAAAAAATTAATTAAACAGAAATTCCTTACAATATTTCTAAAAATAGAAAATGTGGGAACACATTCGACATTCCAGAATTAAATAATCATATTGCAAGAAACATAGTCAATTTAGAGAGATCCAAATAACCTAGTCTTTAAAAATTATTTCATTGTTTAAATCAATTTATATATGTACTTTCAAAATTGGTATACATCATTTTGTTACAACCAGGTAATGGCACTTTGACTGTTCGTATCAATAACTCAAGCTATGCAAACAAATCACATGATTACCATATTGTTTGAAAACATGAGTGGAGAAAGAAACAAACAAACAAGCACAAAGTATGGGAAAAACTGCAATGCAAGGACTTTACCTGCTTCTCTGGATACTTTGGTGCAGATATCAAAGAAACAGCTTCCATGTGACCAAAATCTACATCGTAACCCAGCATATAAATGTAAAGCATTTTCCAAACATATTTTTTCTTTTCATAAGGTGACAACCCCTGTTGAAAAAGTGAACAGTTTCAATACCAGTAGGTCTCTAGAAACAAAACTAAGAAACAAAGCATCAGTCATAAATTCAAAAAATTTTCAGCATCTGTCCCAGCAAATTATAAGAGACCTAAAAATAAGATATATGGCCAAACTAATCCCTCAAAGGCTAAATGCTTAACAAGTAAGGAAAGTTTAAGGTTCAATAATTCCAATAAACACTAATCATATAACTTTGTGAGCATATGCCATGTGTGTCAAAATTTGCCACTAAAACATATAAAAATAAATGTTTGATATGTAAGAGGCTTGTAACCACTGGTATCTATTAAATTAACAAGCAAAACCAATCTTTAATAGTCAGTCGCTACAATTTGACTTCTGAGGAATATCTTGCTCCCCTGGATTGTTTAAATATGGTAATACTTCTTCATGCCTTATATATCTCAAGCACCAACATAAAATAACCCTTTGTGAATCATATTGCGCAAAAGACTTATTTCTTTAGGCCAAAAAATTCTCATATCACAAACTTAATCCAATGGTTTTTATTTCAAAGAAATTACATTTTGAAACACTTTTCATGGACTCATTTATTAAAATTGCATTAAGTTAACGATTTAATTTTTAAATGCACCCAGTATCATGTTACTCACACTCATAAAAGTGAAAAATTACAAACTGCACAGCATATCAGAATAACTTCCTCTTGCTAGTTCTGACATCATTTGCACGATCCCTATGGCAGTTTCTAATATTACATCAGACTTATACTTTACTTTTCAGCAGCAATAATTTTGGAACACAGCCTTAGTAAGGAGGTTAACTGTTATTCTGAAAACAAATAGAATAAAAAGAACAAGAAAGGAAAACAAAGGGGATAACAAATATGAATTGAAGAGCAATATCATTTGAGAAAAAAGGCTTCCTCGCTGACAATCACCAAGAATAGTTTTGACAGAACCCTGAACAAGTGAATATGCAGAATCCCATTTAGATCAGTCTTTCAATTATAAACAAGCCACCTTCTTATCCAACTCGATATCAATCAAAATCATCACTTAGTAGTTATGTTAAAACATTAAAGCATACCAAAGACCGTATGCTAAGAAACCCTCATTCACAAATTCTTGCAATAAACCTCTATCCAGGATTATCAAACTTCCTAACTATCCAGCCACATTGCTTTAAGCCTTGCAACATCATCAGCTAATGAAAAATCTAAGAAAGATAACATATTTTCTCTTCAATTTTCTATCAAAACTCAGAATTAGTTCAGTTACTTAAAATAACAATCTCATAAACAATTTACGTAGGCCCAGTGATCACCTCGGCACATCAACTAAGTCAGCATTCTACTATACATACAGCTCGTATAAGTCCAAAATTCTAGTAAATTCAAAGCTGTTTCATCATTTTCCAGATCAAAAGGGGGAAAAAAGCCAAAATCCAACTCGAAATTAAATTCTAAACAAAACTCCACCGGTAACTAAATTAAATTCAGTTTACAGCCTCAGAAAACCCTCACCTTTTCGTTTTTAAAACGAGTACGAATGTTGCCGAGCTCCTTATCGACTCGTAGCCTCTCCTGCTCTTTGTTGGGACAATTTCGAATGTCGCTGATGAAAACGGAGAGACCTCGCATGCCCGACAACGCCATTTTTATCGATCAGATCCAAGACCTAGACAGAGAAAGAGAAGCAATTCCTGTCTCTCTCTTTCCCTATCTCCTGTATCTCGTGCTTCAGCTCACGGAATCTCCGATCCTCTCAGCCGGATCTAACATACAAATGCTGCTACTGCAAAAAGATCTTCGATTATTTTAAATTTTTTTTTTAGAGAGAGAGAGATTTTAAGAGAGAGAGAGGATCGAGTTGAATTTTGAAAAGAGAAAAATAAAAGAGTAGAGAGAGAGAGAAAGTGATGGGAAAAATTTTGGAAAAGCCGTCGAGAAGAGAAGAAGAGCAGCAGGGGGAGAGAGAGACGACTTTTTTTTTTCTTTTAAAAAATTTTAGTTAACTCTATTTCTTTTGCAATTAATTTTAATTTTTTTAATTTTAATTTTTAATTATAATTTTTTTTGTTTCGTATTAATGGTTATTTGTTGGTATGTGATGAAAATGAAATGAATCAATGCTGCTTGTAGTAATATATGTTATTTATAACAATAATAAGAATATCTTGAATCTCCTATGTCAAATTTAGTGAGGTACTCCTCCTCTTGTAATTTGATTTATTTTTGATTTTATGTTACACATTTATTTATGGAAGTGTATAATTTAGTTTTGATTTCTTTTCTGTTTTTAGACGATAACCAATAATTACGCATTTCCTCCTTGTCTATTAGAAAAATCATAAGAGTATACTAATTTTTGTCTCAATGTATTACAACTGAAGTATATAATTAAAGTTTAATTAGGAAATTCATCTTTTGAAAGAACGAGATTTTTTTTTCTCTTAAAAACTTAAGGCATATTAATTAAAAATATATTATCTAAAACGCATTCTTTATATATATATATATATTTTTTTTTTCCTTTAATTTTGTGGGGATGAATTTTTGTTTTTTAACTGGACTTGAGGACACACATTACCGACCGGGTCAACAACCATCGCAATAAATCATACAAAAGACAGCTGTAGTCAAATGTCTTCAGTCATTTTAAAATTTTCCCTTCGCTCAACCTTTAAAACCCTTAATTCCATTATTAATTCCAATAATTTTAGAAATTATATACGGTTACCTACGTACATATAACGATGATCTATCATGTTTTACAGTGGCAATAAAAATGAAAGGTTATGGCTGCAGCATAAGCAACTAAAGTGCTGCCATGGCCGCAAGGGCAATGGTCCATAGACTCTGATGCCTCACTGATAATAACAAATTGCACATTAAATAGAGTGACATAATGTCTTAATTTCAATGATGCTTTCCCATAAATATAAATATATATATATATATATATGACCCATTTTTTTTCTGGAGTGTACCAAGAAGTACTTTCCCGGCAAGCCTTTTACCCCTTTCCACTGGAAGAGGGAATTTCCCTTTTCTTACTCCTCTTTCTTAAAGAGATCAAATATTTCTAAGAAATGCAACAAGAAACACACTTTGAAAAGAAAGAACATTCCAAAAAACAGAATTTGGAATCTTCAAGAGTCCTATCAAAGTATCAATGCTATTGGCTTGTAATGAAAGAAGCCAAACTGAAAAGGGAGGCTTCCTCATAGAAAGCTCTGGAGAAACTAAACCTATCTAATCTTTTCTTTTCTAAAACAAACAAGAAATCTACTGCACTCCACTCCACTTTGCCCAGTCTACAAACTGCATGCCGCCATAAATATTATTGGCAAATCGCACACCAACTGTGAAAGCCATTGCAACAGGTGGAACCTGCTTCGCCAAAGGTGATGATTCAACAATTCTTTCAAGTCCGTTGATAATTTGGTAACGAGTGTTGGAAGACACGGCCAGGAAAACACCTGTTTATTGAGTCAAAACAGTATACAACATAAGAAAATGGAATAATAATAATAATAATAATACTTCTCCAAGTAGTCTCCCAATATTATCATCCTGAGTGCTCAGATGGCACTCATTCATTGGATGAACAATTTCATCACTAGTAAAATTATTAATTTCTCTATCCCATCATCTGATGAATAAATACCACCAACTCCCTTGGGATGGTAAAGGTTGGCATATGATGTGAAACATGTAGCATCAATTAAATGAATATGCAATTTTTGTCATTTCCCATCAAACAAGTTGTTAGAATCTGGCCAAGAGGCATAATATCAAGTAATTTGGCCATTAAAAACATTGGATAGGCTGAAATAGGAAAGAATATATATATATAGTGAATAAGAAAAGGGTAAGAAAGAATTTAAGGAAAAGTTATTGTGAAATAGCACTTCAACATAAAGAGGAAGCCATATCCACGCAACAGAGCCAGAGAAGTAGTACTGAGGAGCCCAAAAAAATAATAAAGAACAGAGTTGCGCATACCCCAAAGAGCAGCACTTTCCAAAAGAGGTGGCACAGGAATGTCCTCTTCAGATTTTTTTATGTTCCTGAACATATATAGAAAGATTAACAAAGTGAGAGATTGCCTGCCTTTGAGAACAGAGAAAATGCAATGAGTCACGCACCATTTATATTGAATATAGATAGAAAATTTGAGAAATACTTGTCAACCTACAGAGAAACATCTTGATTGCCATAGCTCAACTTTTAAGTGTATCCAATATTTACATTATCACTTTTCCAAAACCAGAAAAAGAAAAAATTATTGCCCAAATAGAACTGTACCTTTTAGCAGTCATTATCAAATTTGCTATGCCTTGGCCAATTAGACCGCATACAAACCCAACTGAACCATATAAGACACCCTGGATCCAGATGTTGTCAATCAATCAGTTCAATAGCAGCAAAAGACGTAACAAACTACTAATACAGAAACCAAAGGACTAAGGTTGGCAAATCAAAATAACATTAAAACCAATTCCTAGAAAAGTTAAGCACAGAATAGGATATCAGAACATGAACAAAATAATGGAGTTGAAAGCCTGCCGCCATTGGTCTTTGAGATTTCTAGTCCAGAAGGCATTTAACTAGTAAACCTGTAATACCTTGTAAAAGTAGGTGGCAATTCGCTGCTTAACTGAGAACCTACATCCGGGCCTTTCAGCTTCAAAAACACTACAAAAGAGGAACAATTTCCAATGAGTATAATCTATGCTCTTTATGATCATCTAAAGCTGCATGGAATGAGAACAGTGGAAGGTTCCTGGTTGCTTAGAATATATTTAGAGAGAGAAAAATAAGCGGAATATCAATAGAATTTCATCACAGTTTAACCTCAAGCCCAGCTATCCTAAAAGTAAACAGAATCAGGAAATAAAAACGTAAATGAATATGGGTAGACCACTGGAATCTTAGTGGGTGGCCTCTGGTTTGGGATAGACCATAGGTACGAATAAGACCAGATCCTATGTCATCAATCAAACTCTTCAATATTAGGTCTTAAGCTAACTACATTCAAGCCACTGGCTCGCCCTTCTTTATGTTCAGAAATCGCTACCACTAACATCCAAATTAGTCACCATGTGACCTAGTCCATCCAACCAAAACCACACGAAATGATTTTAAGGTATCTCTACATCTAAGCATCTTGTAATTCATTAGCATATAGCTGAAACCAAGAAGATGAATAACACCATATAAAATCTATGCAGAAACTGAGGATACACAATTTTATCTGGATCCAAAAGATGAAAAATCTAAAATGTTGGGGTGCTTCGCTAACCTGCTAGGAAGTGACCCACATGCATTTTGTATACGTCCAAATAAACCACTTGAGGCAGATGGCTGCCCAATACGAGCATAGGGTGCTAACATGCCAACCAAAGCAATGTCAACAACCACACCAACCAAAAGATCAGCAAGGTACAACTCAAACTCCGACCAGAAATCCTTTCCCCTTTTCTGAACTTCCGCAAATGTTGCACAACAAGAATCTATGACAATCTGGAATGCCAAATCAACCATAAGCCTTAAAGCTGACACCAATTCGACACAAGCTATATATGCAATAACTAGTGATTTAGATACATCATTTGATATGTATTGCTTTACTCTACAAAAGAACTTGTATAGCCTTTAGTCCTATCCCAATGTGAGCAACAAAAAAATAGCTCATGATAATATTCATTCCATGTGCAGAGCACTGAAGGTTAGGGCTACAACTTCCAGTGAGCAGCACTCAGCAACAAATCATTTGACCTTATGAATTTGAAACAAAAATTACCCTCAACAAACCTCTGTTCCAACTTTGAAAAGGAAAGAAGGATCAGCCAGCATTCGGTCACGAAGCATAGAGCAGTATCTCATCAAAAATCCCAGCGGCCAAACTGACCCCTGC
Source organism: Murraya koenigii (assembly GCA_025617385.1). Classification (NCBI taxonomy): domain Eukaryota; kingdom Viridiplantae; phylum Streptophyta; class Magnoliopsida; order Sapindales; family Rutaceae; genus Murraya; species Murraya koenigii. The sequence continues at coordinate 25,391,472 of CM046816.1, forward strand.
ACTTCCATCCATTGTCAAAATGAGAATCAATCAATATTATATCAACAAATTACAACATTAATAAATGAATAAACAACTTAAGCCAACTATCATTCATTGATTTTTCTTACTAAAGCAGGAATCATTCACCACCACCAAGCCAAACTCAGTATTAAAAAAGCACTTTTTAGATGAAATATTTCCCAAAAAAAAAAAAAAGCATTTTGTTACATAAGAAAACGCTCTTAAATGCTTTTCAGAAAAGTGAGGTTTTACACAAATAACTTTTAAGTCCTCTCACAGAAGTCCTTTCAGCTAAGCAATTTGAAGGTGCTCTTTAGCGACTCACATGTCATCACTTATCAATTCTTCATAAAGAAACCTTTTTTACATTCAAAACCCCTTCGAACTGCTCTTCACGAAAGAGCACTTATAGAAAGCACTTCACAAAAAAGTGATTCCGATCAAGCAAATCACATATTCACAAAAACAACAAATAACTTGATAAAAAAGAAAATAATAAACGAACCTGCAAATCCAAGTATCGAAGCAAAAACATTTTACGAATCCCTACAGTTTTAGCCGCCTCCATCATGTCATCAGGCAGACTCACTCCCTTCGCTTCAATTTCCTTCATCACTTCCTCAAACTTCAATATCGGTCCAAACTCTATCTCTTCTCCGTCATTTCCTTCTCCATCACCGCCTCCTCCTCCACCGTCGCCGCCACCACCAGACGAATCACCAGCACCTCCATCACCCCCGCTGCCGTGAATTCTCGGTTCACAATCGGCAGATTCCTCCGTTATCTTACCAGGAATCTCGATCGTTTTTGGCACGGAACCTGAGTTTTTACCAACGCATTGGAGTTTACAAAACGCAGGGTTTGTTGTCGTCGAATGGCGCAAAGACAGAAATCCAGTAGTATGCGTTATGATATTGTGATTTTGCTGTGAGATGTGTGGGAGATTCGGTAACTTGAAGGTCGACGAATACACAGACATTTCCTTTTTGTTTATGCAGCAGGTGTTGTTTCGCAGTGCAAGTGAAGCTCTTGGGGGAAGGAAGCGTGCGGGCCCCATAAGTAATGCAGGTGTCATGAGATGATTGGATTAATAATTTTCTTTCCAAAAAAAAATAGTTGTCGTCGCCTGAGAGATTCGAACTCTCGCGGGGAAACCCCATGTACTTAGCAGGCACACGCCTTAACCACTCGGCCAAAGCGACCATGCTGTTGTAATATGCCGCATAAATATTAATCATAATTTTTATTGAAAGGACCTTCAAATGTGCAAGATCCATATCAAACAATAGCTCAGAGTGGATAGATAAGCTGGGAGTTCAGACATACTGGAGAATGAATTTTCTTATACATTTCTGTTATTTCCAATGTTTTAAAAACTTACAACATGATTGACAGAGCTGTACACGTATACACCCTTCATATATTGAGTTAAAAAAAAAAAAAAAATTGAAAGATGAAAAATTGAGATAATTTACACTTCCTGTAACTGAAAAATGATGTATATACTCGTATGGCAGCCTACACGAGGATCACACACCTGTAACAACAATTCTTAGATTGGCTCTGTGTTCCCCCTTCTGACCTTTGCAGGGAAACTTTAAATGAAGGAACTGCAAGTCTGCAACCCTTTACAAAGGTTTCTTTTGAAATGGCGTTGAACTGGAATGATCCTTTTGTGTCAAGAAGAGACTTTGGTTTCCTTGCTCAGTTCTCAAAACAAAGAGAAACTTTTCCGGTGCCTCGAATGACGTGAAGATTGTGGTTGCTCAACTGAAGCTCTGGGAGTAGGTGCAGTACCTTCAACTGTATCTGCTTGAGCATCTGAGGACCGTGGAAGAAATCTACATCCGATTTTCTTGGCAACCAATCGAGGAGAACTAAGAGAACTATGTGATTTAGTCACCCTTTTCATCTCTTGCTTTATTTTGCTGAATTCCTCTTCGAGTTCCCCAACTCTTGACCTCATTCTATCCATATCTACTTTCAGACCATGGTTCTCACGCACAACTGTCACCCACCCGTCCCTCTGCACAATCTGTCCCGCCATGTCACTTGGGCCAGTCAAGGGACCAGCAGGGGCACTTTCTGTGTCCAAGGCATTAAGACAATTCGCTAGAGCAGTTCTTAACTGCAACTGCTCAAAGAACAGGACTTGAAGAACAACTCTAAGTGGCAACCTCTCATTATGGGAAGCATGGGCACATGCATCAATGGAGAGTTTCTGGTAATTTATGATGTTGCAAAGCTCTTCCTTATCTCTCTCCGAGAGCCAAGGGTGTGCCTGCACAAAGATGGTAATGATTAAAAACCTCCAAAAACTAGCTAGCGTTAATTTCAAAAATTGGTCCCCTGAATTTAAACCTTGAAATATATATCCAGAGCTCTGTATAGCCCGTCATGAAAAGGTCTTGAAGAATCTGGAAGGGCCACTGCAAGAGAACGTATCTTTCCAGGTTTTAAATTAACATCAGAGGCAACCTCTGCGATATAGCTATCTATCAATTTTGAAACTTTTCTTAAAGATCCTGATGATGGTGATGTTTCCACACCTGGTGAAGCTGGAGAAAATGATGCTATTATTGATTCTGGGGTCATAAAATGATGGATGATTCGTTCAACACAGTCAGTGTTGTACAAAGTATCAGAATCTGAATAATTAGGAATCAGAAGACAATCTAGGGTTGCCAGTTCCAGTTGCATCCCGATTCTTCTCTCTAAGGACTCTTTGCATTTTTCATTGACACCCAATATCAAGGCAACACGAAGAAGTCCAAGTAAAAAACGGCAAAAGGATTTCCCCTTCTTTTCTGGGAGAAGCTTCTCAATGGTTTCTAATAGAACCTTCTGATCAACAGCGCCATGTGTCAGGCTATAACTTGTAACTCTTCTAGTGTTGCTACTTTGTCCACCCTGCCATCTGCCAAGACCTGGCAGGTACTTTCTGGCATAGTACATTATAGCACCTGCTAGATTTTCAGGTCTCATACCTCTTGCTTCCATTGTCTTTATGAGTCTTTCAAACAAACCCACACTGAGATATGAGAGGTCTTCAAACCACCAATCAGATTCTGCACTTCGAATTCTGGCCCCGGTGTTTATTCCATTCCACAGGATGCTTCCACCAGGGCTCTGTAAGCTACCATACATCATCATGGGCCACCCAAACAAACTAGGATCTGTACAAGCCATCATAGACAGAGCATTCAAACATTTGCTCAAAATTTGGAGCCTTTCAGCCCTTGGCAGTACAGTTTCTGAACTTTGAAGAGCCAATGTACAATCTTTCCAGTTTTGAAGCACGTTCTTATGAAAGAAACTCTCCGATTGAGAAATGAGGTTATCTTCATCGTATTCATTTGTCATTTCCAGATAGTCAGCTGCAGCGTACACTGTTACAATGTTTCTAGGTGTAAATTCCACCCGATGACCATAGCAGAATTTAGCAGCAATCAAGAAAGTGCCAGAGCCACCAGGGAATTCTTCAAGCTCAGTGCTGAAAGTCTTTGTATCAGTACTTTGAGATTCTTCATAAATTCGAGCAATCTTTGCACATTTCGATACTAGTGGAAACTGCAGAGTCATGCATACATGTAAAACTTCTTTAAATTACAATGCAACAACTATGTACAATTTTTCCCTCTTATGGGCACTATTCTTAAGAATCTAAAGAGAGCACAAAACTTAGAAAAATTGCAGCACCTACAGTGATACAAGGTTTATTCTGGTGGCAGACAATGTAATCAGCCCATAATACTACAAATAAAAAACTAATTTCATTTACAAGAAAAAAATACCTAATCAATATCTTTTTTAAAAAAATGAGAGTAACCATAAAATGTAATTTCTAAATCAGTTGAATCACACTTTGATCCAGTTATAGGATGGTAAATATTAAAATGATGTGATATGTTGATGGCCTTTAAACTTCAGCAAAAATTTGTGCACGCCACATTTAAAAAACAAAGGTTCATCAAACAAATTCTCTATCAGCCACAGCAAGAGCTAATAGCAAAGGAAATTCAGCAGAAATTGTCTGAAAGAAGGGAAAGGTGTAAGATGGTTATTTCAAGGTGGAAAAAAATGGATTTGCGTCACCCCAGAGTAAAATTGAATTCAAGCTCAAACCAACTTAAAAAGTCCAACACCCCAATTGATATCAAGATTTCTCAATTAAAAATGTTTTCACAATAACAGACTAGATTATCTGATGTTAATTGAATACAAAAGCTTCCTCCAACTCAACAATTTATAGGTTCAAAATAGCTTGCACAATATTCAGGTCAGTAAATTTAGCAAACACGAGTGAAGCAGACAATACTAATGTAAAAGACTGACAAATTTATCAGATTCTTAAACCTGCATGAGCATGTAACATATATTCTTTTTTTCTTTTTTTTTTAAGGAAGCATGTAACATATTTTACCTTATGAAGATGGAAATTTATTCCCTCCACAATAACAGTTATATCACTTGGCAACCCTGCACTGCAGTACCTGCAAACACAAATAAAAAATTAAATTACACACACGTCCGCAATAACTCCCCCACTCAATTCAAATCCACATTACAATCACCAGACACATAACAGTCATAAACTCCATTCTATAAAGCCTTAGAAATAAAGAAACCATCAATTGCATAAAATAGAGTCAAGACTCTCAAAATTGTGCAAAAATGAAAAAAAAATAAAAAAAAGACCAACATTACAAAGAATAAAGAGAAATGGATATTGGCAAGAGTAAGTTTACCAGTCGTTGCCTTCTCTATGGAACCCAGAAACCTTCCCTGCAGGGGCCATGATTCAAAAGAACCAACAAAGACACAAACCCTTGTCTTCTAAACAGCCCAATTTCAATTGGGTGCCATTAAAAATTCAAAAGAAAACCTATTTTCCTTTTTTTTTCTAATTTCAAAATAGTCAAATAACTCCCACCACCACCAACACGAACACCACGCCCCCACTAAATGAAAAATTATAACTTGAGCATCAAGATTGAAACTTTATGGTTCCACTAAGTGAATTGCGAACATGTGGGCACTGGGCAGCAAGCAACCAAGCAACAATATGGCTCTTTCTTTCTTTACAGCTAAGCCAAGGCTCCAAGCTTTGGAGTGTTTCTGCTGAAACAAGCGTGCGTGTAAGTTGTTCAACAAAAGCCCAACTACATACATACATACAATACATATGCCCATTTTATTATTTACAACAGCCAACAGAGATGGACCATTTGTTTTGTCTTTCAATTAAAATTATGCACAGATCACGACGTGGTCGTGAGAAGAAAGTTTGTAAAAGGAAACAAAGCACAAAAGTTCAGCTTAGTTTAAGCAATGGCCGGCAGAGAGACAAGGGGAATGATTAATTTTTTTAAAAAGGAGGAGAATTTTAAAAATTAAAATTAAATTTGGGGTTTTTTGTCGCATGATTATTGGAAACCGCGTTTTTTTTAATTTAAAATATATATATATTTTTTTTTTTTTTTTGGGATTTAAAGAGAGAACAGTGATGAGAGAGGTTCTAGTTCAGGACTGATTGTTGGTGTTGAGAATTTTAGGACCCACTTTAACTGCACGATCGATTTTTCATTTTTGGTCAGTCAAGATTTTAGAAATTTTTAGAATATTGTGTCGGTATGATATATAAATAATTATTATATTAAATTTAATTACATATATTATATATAAATTAATTAATTATTTTATTTATGATATATTTTAAAATTATTGATTAATATTTAACTATTCTAAATATCTAATCAATTTAGTTAAATTGGTGTCCAAACTTGTTTTTATTTTTTTAAAATGTTAAATTACTTTTATTTTTTTAATTTAAAAAAATATAAAAGTAAATACAAATAACTTGAAGAAAATCTCAAATAACTTTATAAGTTGCGGATGTCCGCAACTTAAATTTACTATGATTTTGTAGACATATTTTGACTTAGATTTGCAGTCAAATCTAATTTTACTGTTTTTAGTTGGGGGATTATAAAAAAAAAAAAAGTCCGGTCGTGTAATTACATAAAGTCTTGATGCTTCATTTCCATCGTCATCCGTTAATTTCTAACCATAAATTTTTGTACGTGAAAGTAAATATATTTATGATGATAATTCAACGAACGCGTTTAAATTTACAGGTATTTCACTGTAGCAAGCAGTTGAATAAACTATTGGAATCTTAATGTCAGGACCATGAGATGAAAATTAATTCCACGTAGGATGGTAAAATTTTTTAGGCATTTAGAGTTTTATGGGAGCTCCACTTTAAATAATCTTAAATAAGATAAATTTTAAATAATTTTTAGAAAATGAGAAAAATATAATCTCTAAATTTTTAATAAGGTAAGATTTAATTTCATATTTCTCATTTTATCTTCATTCTAAACTTTATTATATGTAAATATTTTTTAAAAATTTATTTAATAATTTTATTTTATTAATTATAATGTTGATTAATAAATTTTTTATTTTTATCTAATATAAATAAATTAAATTAAAAAAATTAATAATTTAATTTTTTTCAATTTTAAAATAATATTATATACTTTTTTCTTTACACGGTAGCCATCTTCACATTATGGCTCTATATTTAAGGGCAAATTTAAGCTAATGTAGTGATGAATTTCTATGAGAATTGGTATACAACTTGTAATTAGTAAGTTTATTTTTAAAAATGCTCTTGCATGGACAAAATTTATATTCAAAACCGAAGAGTGTTATCCATGGTCTATTTTGTTGTCGTTAACGTATAAATAGAAAACGTTTTTGTAAAAAAAAAAAAAAGCAAAGTGTGTCACGACACTGTATACACTTTGCTTTCAATTTCTGAAGTAGGTCAGAAAACAGTGGCGAGACAAAAGTTGTTAAAGCTAATTTAGTAGTGGTTGTGTTTTGAGTAAATATTAATTGCTGGGCTGTACGTGTTTAGTTGTCCAAATTAAACAAGAAGAAGAAGAATCCTTTCAGGGGAAATAAAAATTAATGAAGATTACAAAGGGATCTTAACTTTTAAAAAAGCCACAATTCTAGAAAGTTCTCACAAATTGATTGGCTTTTTGGTGTGATATAAGCAGCTTCTATAATTATTATAATTTAATTATAAATGTGGGTTATGGTTACGAAAGAGGTTTGTGGAGACAAAGATTCAACGATACTGGAAAAAAGTGACGTGTGAATCATTAATCATTTTCATGTGGACCAACTACTCTCGGGGTCAAGAGCAGCAACTCATAAAAATGTTTAGCGGATAGAGTAATGTTTTTTACCCCCATTTCGATATCTTTATAGTTTATTGGCGTGTGTTTGGTATGTTGTATTATATTATATTATTTTGATAATATTATATAATATTTAATATTATATTATATTATATTATATTTTATATTTATATTTTTAAATATTATTTATGCATTTATTATTAGCTATATTAAATAACTTAAATAATAATCAATTTTTGTAATTTGTTTATATTAATTATGTAATATAATTAAATAATATAATATAATATTTTAATTTATTATTAGTTATATTAAATTGTTAAATAAAAATTAATTTTATATATTAATTACTATAATATAATTAAGTAACATATTATTATGTTATATTTTTATTTTAATATATTATTTAACTACTTATTATTACTTATATTAACTTATTAAATAATAATCAATTTTATATATTAATTATTATAATATAATTAAATAATACATTATTTAGTTATATTTTAATATAATAAAAATAGAATATAAATTTATTGAATAAACAATTATATATTCATTAATTTGTGTTAATAATTATAATGTAAAAATAAAAATTAATTTTATTTTATATTAAAAAATTATGTTTATTTATTATTAAAAAAATAAAAAAAAATACTAATGCGGCAATTACTACATAAAATATGAGGTTGCATTGTGTTATGTGGTACCAAACACCCTCTCTATCATTTTCATAGTTCTATACTTCTATTGCAAAAGCCTATATTCAATTTGCAAATAAATAATGGTACTTTAGTATCTTATTGAAAATAAAAAATAAATAAATAAATTTTATGCCTCCCAAACTCTTAATAGATTCAATTTATTATCTCATGACTTGTACATCTCTCTAATTTTTTTTTAATTGATTCACAATTTGAATCCAATATTAAAGATTTTTTTTTTGTCTAAAAGTTAGATAAGTTTAAATTTTACTGAAATTTGAATATATCATAATATATATATTAGAATGATATGTTTCTTTTTAAAAAATTATCACTACGCCACATTTATTTTATCATATGTATATTTAATCACTACAAAATTTTGACATATTCTTTGCATCACCTTAGTTTATAAACTTGTATTAATCAACTACTTTCACATTATAAAATGACTATTTTACCTTTTTATTTTGTAAACTTTTGGAAAATAAAACTATTATAATTACAATATTACCCTTAAATTTAATAAAATAAATAAATCTCAAAATCTAAAGATGTTAATTTTTTATAATTATAATTTTATTTAAAAATTATCATGTTAATTTTTTAAATTATAATTTTATTTAATTTATATAAAAAAAATTTTCTTAATTTTAATTATATGAAAGTTTATAATAATTATAGGGAATTTTTCTCTTCATGTTAATTTTTATAAACTTCTATACTTAATTTAATTATAAGAACTCAATGAAATTATAATTACAAAAAATAAAAAAAAATAACATGATAATTTTTAAATAAATTATAATTATAAAAATTAACATCTTAGATTTTGTGATTTATTTATTTTATTAAAGTCAAAGGTATTCTTATAATTAAAATTTTTAATTTTTAAAATTTTGTATAATAAAATAGCCTTTTAATTATTTTAGGGTTAAAATAATTATTTTTAGTGTCAAAATAGTTGATTGATACAAATTTAAAAATAAATTTAGTGCAAAGAACGTGTCAAATTTTTGTGGTAGCTAGATATACGCATGACAAAATAAAGATGGTGCAAAAATACTTTTTCTTCTTTTTTCAATATATAAGTGTCAAGTTATTTGTTTCTCATAAATAAATGTATAAAACATGATATTTTAATACATATAACCTCTTAAATATTATCAATACATATATTTTATTAGTTAAATATATGACAAATTATAAATAAATTATTTGATTAGTACAAAAAAATGATAATGTTTACCTTAACAAAGCATGAAAAATAAAATATATATCTAGCACATTTTTTTTTTTGCCTTAATATATGATGCTTATAATGCTGCTTTTAGTATATTATATTAATTTTTTTCTTGTTGATTATATAAGCCAATTGAGATTGTTTAATTATTTGAATTAAAATTAATGTATTAAATAAAATTCAAAATGTATTATAAAAACAATAAATATAAAAATAACAAAATAGATGTATTATAAAACACATTTACCTAAAATTCTATTATATTTAAATTTCTCATTCAAAAAAATTTAATACACACATATAACAAATAAATTGTGATAAATAAAAAATAATAAAAGAATAATTTATATAATAGAAAATAAATTTATTTAGTAAGGTATTAAAGAAAAGAATATTAAAGTTACATTTAGATGTTTTGCTATTCAGATAAAAATCAGAATATTTAATGTTAAAATTTTAACATCTTTTCATTCAAGAGTCATTATATGGTGTTGTGATTAAAGTTACGACATCAATACTGTAATTAAACATAAATTATGTAAATGAAACAAAAAAAATTATAATTTTAATATAAAATTTGTAAATCAACATTAACTATAAAATAAAACATAAGTTTTAGAAATTAAACACAAGACTTGTAAATGAATGCTAAAATGAGTAAATTAATATAAAAATAATAAATTGATGTATTATTAATAAATAAAACAAAAATTTACAAGTATAATATAAAACTCGTAAATCAATATTAACTGCAAAATAAACTTAAATTTTAGAAATTAAATATAAGATTTGTAAATGGAAGATAAAATAAGTAAATTAATATAAAACTAGTAAATTGATGTATTACTAATAAACAAAACAAAAACTTGTAAATATAACTCAAAATTAGTAAATCAACATAAATTGTAAATTAAAACATAAATTTTAGAAATGGAACAAAATATTTGTAAATAGAAGATAAAATAAATAAATTAATATAACACTAATAAATGGAGATATTATTGATAAATAAAATAAAAACTTAAAAATATAAAATAAAACTAGTAAATCAACATTAAGCGCAAAATAAAATATAAATTTTAGAAATTGAATATAAGACTTGTAAACAAAAGATAAAATATGAAAATTAATATATTACTAGTAAACAAAAAAAAATTATAAATATAATATAAAACTAATAGATCTACACTAACTGCAAAATAAAACATAAATTTTAGAAATAGAGCATAAGACTTGTAAACGGAAGACAAAATAAATAAATTACTATAAAATGGGTAAATTAATATATTACTGGCAAATAAATGAAAACTTACAAATATAACATAAAAGAAATAAATCAATATTAAGTGCAAAATAAAACATAAACTTTATATATTATGCCTAAAATTTATAAATAAAATGCAAAAAAAAAATCACAATTATAAAATAAAAACTCATTATAATATTTATTACCTAATATATTTATTATTTTTTATTTTAATTGAATAACGATAGTTTTTTTATTTATGTAATACATGTGATATTTGATTAAGATGTAATTAATTCTCAAAATCAGATTTAAAAGAATATTATTTTAATATATTTCATAGTTGTTGTAAGATGAGATTATTTTGTATTTTTCTATACTTTCTCAACAACAACTCTAAATGGTTTTTAAGTACAAGTAAAAATTTAAAACTATATGAAGTATGCATAAAACTAAAAATAAGGTATAATTTTATTGATATATCATATATATGTCTAGTAATATAATAATATTATTTTATTTTATTTTTACTTGGTCCATATCAAGATAAATAATTGCGTTTAATTAACTTGTGTATAAATAGATAATTATGGAAAATGAGAAATCAAAATATATAAATGTACTAGAATAAATATAAAATTTATGGTTAAACCAAATCAATAAAACTTATTCCACTTTTTTTAGTATAATTTTTGTTTAATTAATGAGTAATATTTTCTTTATTTTATTAAAGAGATTTTTTTTTGTAAATGAATAAAATATTTTTCACTAAACTTATGTATAAACAATGTTAATTTTTTAATAATTAATAATCTTGTATTAATTTACCGATTTTACTTTATATTTACTAAAATTTTGTATACACAATGTTAATTTTTTTAATAATTAATAATCTTGTATTAATTTACTAATTTTACTTTATATTTACTAGTTCTATATATAATTTATACTATTTATGTCTATTACAATATTGATGTCGTAATATTTATTACGGCATTATAAAATTTTCTTTCATTCAAACTTAAATATCTTATAATCAAATAAGTGATAGAAAACAAACAAATTAAAAATTACAGATTTCTAACCATAAGTAAAATTCAAACATAAAAAAAAAAAAATCCTAACTCTTAATCAAATCGTAATTTGAAACTAAATAAAATGTTAGATTATCACACAAAATCAAAATTAATTTCGTAAACAAAAGCAAAAACTTAGTTAATAAAATTTAACAAAATTTATCAAACTCACTGTAAAGAAAATAGATGGTGGTAGTGATGTTCTCATTGATGGAGATAAGCAATGAAGAGAGTGATTTTTAGGCTGGTTTTGGTCTGGAGTGGGGGTGGTTGTGTGGATGTAAGAGAGGGAAAGAGAATATAAAATAAATATAAAACAATTTACGATTCTTTTATTTTTAATGAGAATAATTTTTAAAAATAATAAGAAATATTAAAAAATAAGAAAGGGTGAAATAATTTGAGTGAGTCAAATATTATTACTTATAACAAATCTTGAGACAAATGTCGACTCAGCCCAACACCTACACCAATACGACAGTGAAGCAAATATGAAATCAGAGCAAGAGGGAGCATATCATTAGATTGTTCACTATGAATTTTCAAAAGGTGGTGAAATTAAACGTGTTCGAGCTAATCGCTTCCCTTCATAGAGGCATGCACCCGGTAGCCATAAGTAAGATCTTTTAATAGTTAGTCCCAATCCTACTATGATATCCATTATCCAACAAAAATCATGATGGTTGTTTATTTTAAATGCCGTCAAAGTCCATTACATTTTCAAAGCAAAGAAAATATCTCCACACAGCTGACTACAAATGCTACAACTAAAAAACATCGGCACCATCCAAAAACAACCGCAAACCATAAAACTCTTTCATCATCGTCCAAGTTTATATGCTCTTAAGAGTTGAGAATTTTAAAATAAATAACAAATCTTACATGCATAAAATTAATAAATAATCATAATAAAACATGAGCCTGAGAGGGTCAAACAAATTAATACAACACAACCCAGGAGAGAGAGAGATTTAGAGGACGGCCAGGCAAGCAGCCAAGCGAATCAAAAACAAATTTTCCTTGTATACTGCCCCCACCCCAACATGCCGGTAGCCCAACCTCTGGCAACAAATTACAGCAACATGATGATAACTGATTATATAGTTCCCTAGTAGAATCTAATGCTTCTCAAAGTAGATATCCAAAACAATGAACACAGCTGCCTGAGAAGCGAGCTATATATTGACTACCAACACTGTAGGCGAGACAAAAAAAATGTAGAGTATATTTGAATCAACCGTTCAGATATATTTAAGACTAACTTGAAAAAGAATTTAAACATTCGCCACAAGCACACCCAAGTAAAATTCTCCACTTTCTTACATGAATCTGAACACCATATCTCCTTAGCTAGATGCAATTGGTTTCGCCAAGGCTTGCTTTATGGCCTCAGCATATGTCCTATGCTGGTAGGTAAGGGTCGATTCAAGCAAGTCCCAAAGTGATGTCTTCGGGTTCCAACCTGGCACACACAAAATTCTTCTGGTAAGAATCATAACTATCAAGGGCAGAAGAAATAAAGGTAAATAAAACATGCAGGGAACAAGTTAATACCAAGCTGTCGATTTATAATGGTCATGTCTGGAATTCTCTTGTCACTGTCATCATATCCTTCACCATAAAATTCTTTAGAGCTAACATCAACTGTTGGCTCCTCCAAAGCAGCCTCTCCACTCACCTTTGCATACACCTGTTGCATACAAAAAACATTAACTACTATATCTAATAAAAATGTAACATACAACCTCAAGAATTCTAAAAGATAAAGTAAAAATTAATGAAAAAGGGAGAAAATCATTCACCTCAGTCATCATCTCAGCAAGCTGTCGAACTGTAACTTCATTGTGGGGGTTGCCCACATTGAAAATATGACCATTGGCCCTTGCTGGATTTTCCTGCATTTTACATCAATATAATTAGCTACTTGTTTCACCTGTAATACATGAAAAACTGGACAATGGATGAGAGTTACAACATACAATCATCAATAGAACAGCTTCAATAGCATCCTTTATGTAGATAAAAGTCCTCTGAGATTGGCCACCATCAACAAGCTTGAGCGGCTGACGGCGTAGGAGATTCTGAGGTAGGAAATAGAAGGACGAACATTATTACAGCTAAAACCACAAAACTATTGTGACAATATGGATGTCTGTTTCAAAGCTTGAACATACGTTACTAAAGCATGCCAGAACCCTCGGAACACCCTCACTCGGACCATCAATGCCAGGAATGAAATCCATCCTGGGTCCAATCCAGTTAAAAGGCCTCACAATGGTGAACTCAAGACCATTCTCTGCACCTTCAGCTGCAATTAATAGGGGGGAAAAAACTCAAAACTATGTCAATGTATCGCCAAAAAGAAGAAAAAAGGATGAATTGACAGAATTCTCACCAAAAATCAGCCTCTCAATCAATTGCTTTGCACATGCATATGACCACCTCTGCTTCTCAATTGAGCCAAAAATGCAGGGGGAGGCATCTTCTTTAAGAACATAGTAAGCAGGATCCTGTCATCAATTTTTTGGCATTATAAGTTCTAAAGTTATACCTGGTCCCAAGCTAAAAGTTTTTGGCATTTTAAACAAATAAAAAGTTTCAGAAACCAAGCAACAAAATAATTTCTAATCTAAAGTTTGCCAACATAGTCTTGCAAACGTAAAGAAATAAATTCAGAAAAAGTAAAAGAGTTCTATGCTGCTGAAAATATCTAGCTGTAGAACAGTATTGATTCGAACTAAGGAATTTTGAGTGGCAACTTCAAAATTCACCAAAATATTAGATGTAGAACACTACTAAATCTTAATATCATAAAAAAAACATATTATCTTAGCTGCCTCTCATTGTTCTCGCAAATTCCACAGGTTTGCCTAAAAATACTCAAGCTAACAAAAATTAGTCTCTTAATCTTAAATGGTGAACAGGCATTCACCTAAACAGGCCTAATCCCTTAAAACAGAGTAACATCAATGCATAATACCCATTTACCGTCTATTTGCCACCAATTAAACTCCAACCCGATTGCTCAATCCTTTGATAAGTTCCAAGGGTCATATAGTACCAACGCTGATTCAATAGTCCAGAGATCCGATTATCCAGTACAAAAATAATAGCTAAACTAATAATTGCCACGATTCCCACCTAAGTACTTGCATCTGTTAAAATACCACTGATTAAGTAATTAAAAAAACCTCAGACCACACCCCCACCATCCCAAAATAAAAAGGTCCTAATCATTATATTGATTGTAATTACAAACCTTGTAATATGGCAGTGGATCCCACTGCCATATTACAAGTTTTTGCATGTTTTTCATAGGTTGTAAGCTAGCAAAACCCTAATAATAATAACAAAGAAGTCGGTCAAACCACAGTACATTAAGTTATCATTATAAAGTAAATGCCCAACCAACAAACAGATCTTGAATAATAATTTTATTAGATCTATTTTTTTCTCAATAGAAATCATACTTTTATTCTTAATTAAAATAAACTGAAAAGGAAGTGTTACCTGCCGAAGAGGACTATCTTTAGGAAGAAAGCTTCCGATGGTCTTTCCATATACTTCACAAGTAGAGAAGTGAATCAAACGCTTGTTGTTCTCTGAACAGTACTTGACCTTTCTCAATCAAAAAAAAAAAAATCCACATCAACACCAAATCAACGTCAACAAACAATGCATAACACACAAACAATCTCATTAACCATAACAAGAAAAAACGACTACGTTTCTTTCTTTTCATCCCTTTCAAATAACAAAATTAACACAAGCACATGCACACGTGACGTACCACTGGAAGCGCGTCAATAAAGTTGCTGTAGATGGTGTCCAACGGACGCGTGTTGTAGTCGGCCGGAGTACAGATCGCCGCCAGATTTATCGTCTAAAATTATCCCAAAAAATTCCCATTATTTACCAAAATGCCACTGCATTGAAAAAAAAAGAGGAAAAGGAAATGCAAGAAGGTAAAAGAGCGTAAGAAATGGTGGAAATTACCAGATCTGCCATCTTGATGAGGCCTTCAAGGCGAGAATCATGCTTGATGTTGAGTCGGTGGAACTGGATCCGGTCGGCCCCAGTTTGTGACTCCGGTTCCATCAAGTGCTTGATCTTGTCGTTGTAGACGTCGAGTGCTAGAATTTTGTGAGGGGTCTCGAGGAGAATCTTTTCGCAGAGGTGAGAGCCGATGAAGCCGCCGGCGCCGATCATGCATATTGTCATCGGCTTTATCGGTCTCCCGTCCAGATCCAATCTCACGCCTGCGCCTGCCATTTCCGTTTCCAGAAGTAAACCTAAACTTGAGATTCTTGCTTTGTTTTGTTCTTACGCAAAATGAAAATGCGCTGTATTTGGCGGTGGTATATGCTAACGTGCGCCGGCTATGTAGAGTAGAGAGCGAAAGAGAGACGAGTGTATAGATTGGAAGAGGGGGAGAGGGGTAGGAGGGAAAGAGAAGGGAGTGGTATATAAATAAAATGAAAAGGATTTATGAGAAATAAGAAATTATTTGATGTTACAACCGCGGGCTATATTAATTGCAAATGGAATAAACAATACTCTCTGGTTTACATACGTGTTTGCACTCGCTTTATCTAGATGACACGTGTAAATCGCGTCTGTTAAAATAAAAAGGAGAGACGGAGACAGGATTTATTGATTGGATCTGGTGGGTAATACGTACGAGACGGTGACGAATATAATTATATATTTAAATTTTTTTATATTAAATAATTATTTTAAATGATATGAGATTAAATAATAAAATAATATAATTAATATAATTAATTAATATTATATTATTTAAAATATTTATTTAAGATAAAAAATTTAAAATATATAATACTATTTTATGATGATTTGTAATTTGTGTGGAAAAAATAATTAAAAGATAAAATAAAATGAATGCTCACAAAATGTGATGTGATTAACTTACATGAAATTTGTTGTAATTGAAATGCATCACTAATTGTGATTTAGTATATTATTTAATATTTTTTAATAATTAGGATGATGATATTAACAAAATTTACATTAACAAAATTTTATGCAAATTTTGTATGCTTATTTTGAATACAACAACTATACATTTTATAATCAATAATGCAATTAAATGATGGATTTAATTATTGTACTTTTAAAAATTGTATCCCACAAACTACATCTGTCATATGGTCAGAAAATTAACAAAATTTAATTATTTTTAACCAAACTTTACTGGCCAAGTTATAGTGAATGACGTATCTCATTTTGTGATCTCTATCTTTGGTATTGTATCCATCTTAAAATGGCAATTCATCTTAAGGTCAAATTTTTAAGGTGCTTTATTTAATGCCTTCACATGATTACCAAAACAATATGAGTTCCCAAAATTATCCGTTACAAAAATGGAAGTTGCAAATAAAAAGAAAGTAACAGGTAAGGATAATACTAAAATTTTGAAAGGAAATTATTTGAGTTTTGAATACTGAAAAGAAATTAAAAATTTTTCAAGAAAATATTTAGATAAATGGATTTTTGAAATATACCTTTATTTTTAAAAATCACATTTATAATGCATACTAGATATGTAATTTGAATAAATGTAATGATAGAATACGCTGTTGCATTTATACCTTTATAAATTAAAAGGTTGTGGAAAGCCTATTGTATTTTAAGAAATTCAAGAAAAAAAAAAGATTTTTTTTAACACAAAATAATTGGTATCTTTCAAGATGGAAATAAAATGAACTAATTTTTATAAACGCGAAGGAAAATTCTATAACACCATAATGAAAATTACAGTATTAATAACGTGATAGACATAAATATTAGAAATTATACATAAATTTACTGATTTACCTTCCATTTAAAAGTTTTATATTTAATTTTTAAAATTTATATTTTATTTTACAGTTAATGTTGATTTATAAGTTTTATGTTAAATTTATAATTTATAAAATTTATGTTTAATTATAATATTAATGTCGTAACTTTAATCATGACATAAAAAAAATGACCCTAAAAGTAAAATAACAACTTTGAAAACCATAAAAAAAGAAATATACCAAGTCAATTTTTATAGGATAAGCGAACTCTTTTCATGTTGAAAAAAATTTCAAAGTCAATATAAAGCATTATAAAGTTCAACTCCAAAATTAAAAATAATTTAACTCACTTCAAGTAAAATTTAACTATTTTGAATTTCAAAGCTTTCACTCTTTTTTTTTTTAAACAAAAGAATAACCAATATATAAAAAAAAAAAACATTACATCAAAGGATATTACCAAGTGGCCACCTAATGTTTCCTGAAATATATTCTTTACCACCAAAGTTTTATGACTATCATATTTTTCTGCCTAATGTTTCAGTATCAATTTATCACCAAAACGTTAAAAATAAAAAAATTTAACATAATTTATGTTAAAAGACTATTTTATTCCTTAAACTATTAAAGTGTATAAAATAATAATTTTGTCCTCTAAAATAATAATAAAAACGTTCCAAAACAAAGATTTTGAGAATCATATTTTTTTTAATGTAATCAAGTTTAATAAATACAATAAATTTAATTAAAAACAAACAACTATTTTAAGAATCTAATTTTATCTTAAATGCTTGTTCTTTTAACATCTGTATTCATATCAATTTAATAAATACATATCAATTATGATATTTAATTTAATAATAAAAATAATTTATTTTTATTAAAAAATTTATCAATTTACCACAAGACTTTTTGTTTAAATAAAATTATAAATTTAAAATATTTAAAATATTCTTATAATGTCAATATTTTTAAATAAAGTTAACTATTTAATAATAAAATGATAAAAATTAAAATATTAAGTGGAAAAAATTTAATGGTCATAAAATTTTAGCAAAAAATGATGCTTAAAAAAAGTATTTGATAATATTTCTAACATCAATTTCACTATGGTCGCAACCATCTATAAATAAATAATATAAAAATATATAATATTACTAAAATACCCTCGCAATCTTGTTATAACCTTCTAGAAAGAAGTTTCCACAGATGGCAAATAAAGAATATAAATATAAATAAATAATAAAATGAGGAAAAAAAGAGGTGACGTTGAGTGAACCGAAACCGTGTAATGTGACATGTGAGTGGCTTGTTACCATGAGCTGTCTATCCATGCTCACGTGGTTCATATTCTTTTATCAAACATTTTCAGTCCCACGCGCTTTTGGACGCTCCGATCCCAAAAGAATCTTATGTGCCTTCGTTGTCAGTCAGTCATTAAAGTAATGTTATTTTATTTTGTTTACCATTTATTTATTTATTTTATTCCTTTCTTAATTTCTTCTTTCTTTGTCTTTGAGAGAGTAACAGCAAGAGTAGCGCTGGAGAGTAGGGAGTAGAGATCTCACTGTGTAATAGTAAAGATTGATTGACTTCAATGGCGGCTTGTTAATTAATATTTAGCGTAAATTATTATTATTATTCATGAAAATTAACAAATACGATTTTGATGCGGTAGTTGTAGATAAGATGATATTAAAATAATAGTTGAGATCCCTAATATTTCTAATAGTATTACATCATCTTTATTCGGCTAAAAATTTCACTTATTTGAACTAATTAAATTGAATTGAATTGTTGGTGCTAGGGATCGATTATCAATTTAGTATGTGTTTTCAAGAAAACTAAACCATTTAAATTCTTTTGATTTTAAATATAAAGTAATTTAGATATATAAATATTTATTAATTAGTTCATTTGATAAAATTACTTAAGTCAATGCTAATGATTTAAAAATTTGGACGAGAAAATTTAGTTTCCCATTAGCTAAAAGCAATATTTGAATATACTGTGTTATAGCAAGGAATGTGAAAAATGAAAAAAGAGGATGGTGAGTTTTTTTTTTTCTATGAAAAAACAAAACAATCTAATTTTAGGCCAGTTTGGCTGTAAAAATTAATTAATTAATCCAAATTTAGTGTAACTATTAATCCTCATTTCAATTTGAGTTTAATAATATTATACATCATAAATTTTTTATTTCAATATTATCTCAAATTAATTGTATTATCTTACTAACTAATTGATAAATGTCACATCATTTGGAATATCTATTATTACGTATTTGGGTTTGGGTAAGATAAAATCCTCTTTATCACTCTTTTCCTTTTTATTTAAATTGTTATTCATATAAATTAAATATAAATATTAACTTTGAATTTACTTAAACTATAAATTTATATTATATTAAATATCATAATTTTAATTCAAAATTTATTTACACTACTGTTTAATATAAGATAAAATTCCCAAATTTAAAATAGTATTCAATATTAAAAATAAAATTTATTTAATTAATTGTTTACAATAATATTGAATATTGAATTCAATATTTAGTAATATTATTTAAAATAATTATACTATGCATGTAGTTATTTATCTTTATTAAATTACATTCAACATAATCTTGTGCGACATTTTTCTAAATAAAGACAATACTAATCTAATCAAGTCCAATCATAAAAGTTGATCCAATCCTAAAAATTAATCCATTACCTGTACCTTCTAAGTGTACCGTTAGTCATAAAATTATAAATTATGGACCACGAGGGCTAGAGGCATAAATCATAAAGGACTGTACACCATGAGATCAGAGATCGTGGACCATCAAATACTAAGGACTGTCCATAAACGTCAAAGTCCACAGAAAGAAGATTTTAGCCAAATATTACTTGATATCAAGGAATTCAGCAAGTGAGCTAGAAGAATATACAAAAGCGTTAAGCGTGTAATTTAAGTTTAAACAGCGAAGGAGATAATAGAGATAGAGATGTAGCTGTAAATTCATCCCAATCTCAAGTGATTTAATTAAAGATACATGTTATCTACAAGCACTATAATATATGTCTTCCTTTAACACAGGGGACACAACACAAGCACTTTATTTTCTACTCTTTTAAAAAGGCAATTCTGATAATTTGTATACGTTAATTTTCCGATAATATATATATGTTAATTGATGTAAAACTAACAATAAATTTTTTGTATAATAAAAGATATTAAAAATATTATACCATAAAATAATTTTTTATAATTATACGATTAAAGTAATAATATATTTTTTATTATTAATTATTTTAAATTTATAATTATGAATAAGTACTTTACAGTTGAATATCTTTAATATAATCGTTAGTACAATAAAAATTATTACTTTAGAAGAAGATACAAAAAAAAATGAATTAATAATCATTGGAATTAAAAATTTATGTAATTGATGCAGATAAATGAATCAAGTAGTTAAAAAAAAAATAGGAAAGGAAAGCATGACAATTATTTTCTTCCACACATGCTTTGAGATTGATATACCAACTCCGTCTAATGGTCTAAATTCTCCAACTTATCAAGCTTTTGTTAGCTTGCTAAATAGCACCGACAGACGCTGACGATGTGGCATTAGTCACCACTCGCAGTATTCGGCGCGTGAAGGGAACATTCGTCAGTGATTTACAGCGTACGTATTGCTGAGATATAGCTGGATTTGCCTAAGTTAATCGACTTTGACTCGAGAGCGTAAAGAATGGTGAGTGAGTATTTCTGGCAGCCGCTTGGCTCACACGCAGTTTTTGTTGTCGTTTGACTGTGAAATAGAATTTTGGCTTTATTTATATCATATTAGATTCGGAATTTTGGATGGCCTTCAGCCCTTCATTTGGATTTTGGACCACACTACACTATCCCATATTCTCATTCTTAAGGTGTTGGCAGTATTTCTTACGAGAGAAAAATTTGGTCAACTGACCATTTAATAGATTATATAAGTCTTTATTGTAACATAAAAGATTTTAATCATAAATGATTGTCAGATAATTAATTAGAGGATTTGGATATGTAGGAACTAATCTATCGTAGATGTACTGATAACCACTATACGATCACAAAAATAAATATTAAATTTATACTTAATCTGATGGTTATCATCAATATTTCATGATAGAGCAATTTCATTATAATCACTACCTTAATTGGAAAGTTATTCTTTGTGACTATAATTATAATATTAAAAAATAAAACTAAAAAATCAAGTCATCTCGCTTATCATTATATTGATAATTATAAGTCCCTTGAATTTTTTATTTATCTATTTTATTTTCTTTGATTTATTATTTTGAGTTATATGTAATGTAGTTTTACTTTACTTTGGTTTTCTTTATTATTAATGAGAAATTTTCTTGTTAAAACTTATATGAATCAATTGAAACCTCAAATTCATTATAGAGCTACGATAATTTAATAAAATCTTTAAACTAAGCCCACAAATTCCATGAATAAGAACCATAGGATCATCATTTATTTAAGTTTATGTTTTGAATAAAATAAAAGTAAAAATGAGAATTTAAAAGAAAAAATTTAATTATAAATAACTGTCAAATAATTAATTGTTAAGCATTTATTTTTTGAGTCCCATTATTGGGAGCCATGTGATCTGCCAAATGGCAGGCCTTAGGTGATTGGGTGCACCACCGTGCGCTTACCCC
Source organism: Murraya koenigii (assembly GCA_025617385.1). Taxonomy (NCBI): domain Eukaryota; kingdom Viridiplantae; phylum Streptophyta; class Magnoliopsida; order Sapindales; family Rutaceae; genus Murraya; species Murraya koenigii. Next base: position 25,413,462 of record CM046816.1, read on the forward strand.
AAATAAAATTCTCCTTTCTCATGGATATAACTACGGCCTTAGGTGGTCGGAGAAATTTTATAATATATTAAAAGTAATAAAATTAATTAATGTAAATAATTAAATTTATTGTAATTATAATTTTTAAAATAAATATAGATATATTATGAAATCATTTATTTTTATATGACTGATATGATATCTCTGATATATTATAAAATTTTTTGTCTAATAAGAATGTTTTGAAAATTTTATGTGTATTTTAAACATTGTCAAGTTATTAATTTGAAAAAAAAGCTTTCTTAAATTTTAAAAATATAAAAATATCATATATTAAAAGAATGTTTTATGTCTTTAGCTTAACAATTAGCATAAATATTGTACTGTTGGTTTTTTCGTTTCTAAATCTTTGCTCCTGTTTTCTCTTATTCTTTATACTTCACTACTCTTTCATCTCTGAAAAATTAAACTGTCCCAAGAAGCTTACTAGTGATTTGATGCTCTAATTATTTAGGTAAGTACTCTTGATTGATTATTACTTCTTTAATTTGTTTTTGGAGATTTTTCTTAGATGAAAGAATTATTATTATGTTCTAAGAAATTTTTAGGTCTCGTGTTATAGTGTTAATAACGAGGTTATCCTTGAATTTTCAACATATGAAAAACACGTTGAGACAACTGTAAATGTATTGAATGAAATGTTTAAATGAGTTTAGATTTTGGTACTTGTTATTTATTGAACATTTTAAAAAAAATTAAGTTATTGTTTTAACTTAATCCCAGGATATTGAAATCCTACCTTGCCACTGAGCCACCGACACTAAGTATAGGCGTCAAACTCGTACTCGATTTCTCGCTCGTGCAAACTCTATCTTTAGTTTAGATTCCAATTTTGTTGCTTATTTTCGAGTTTCTAGTTTCACATAGAGGGCATGTTAAACTTACCTCGGATACAATAATTATTGAGTTGATGATCTTGAAAGTTAATTCTTTTTTAATCAGGAAAGCTGGAATCGTTTTTCAAAACACACAAAGGCATATCCCAGTTTTCAATGTGATGTAAAGATCTCATGGCTATGCACTCGAAATTAATAAATGATCTCCAGGAGTTATGAAAATGATATCAATTAAATTACACTCTCTTAGAAGTTTATAGATGTAGTGATATTACATTACATTAATTAATCCAATACAAACTGTTTACCCAAGAGAGTAATTTATTATTCAGTTGGCAAATGAAACAACTGCAGCAGCAGTCACTAGCTGCTTGCCAAGAGCTATCATAGATCAATTGTTCATCTACCAACCAATTGTGAAATTGTTACGTCATTACTCGAACATATTTCCAATCCAATCGTGGCTTTATTTTGTTCATCTTCATAAGCTTGTTTTGAGAAAGTTGCAGGCTTCTTTGGAGTCATTATATCAGCTGTGTTCTGATTTTCGAGCATCGAAGAAACATCCACCATAGAAGGTCTATCGTTGGGGTTCTCCTGAACACATAACAAAGCTGTTTGCAGACATGTCAATAATTTCCATGAGAAATGCGTATTATCTAGAGATGGATCCATTAATTCCATGCCTTTCCCATCTTTCCACAACTCATATGCCTGTAAATATCAAATATTTTATAGTTATATTCAATTAATTAGCACTATAAAGTTTATATCTAGTGTGAATTATAAAGGGGGTTATGTAAAAACTTAGATACTCCACGAGGCTTAAATTTTCATTTTGACCATATCAAATAAAAAGTCTTCTTCCACTTATAATTTGTAGAAGTAAAACCCCAAAACTGTAGACATAAGATTTAGTGGAGTAGATGC